>VONZ01000655.1:0-426658 GCA_012976165.1 Labeo catla | reverse complement strand
TGGGATGGCAGCCATCTTGTGAACTGGCTTGGGGAAGGCGACCATCTTGTGGACTGGCTCTGGAATGGCAGCCATCTTGTGAACAGGTTTGGGGATGGCGGCCATCTTGTGGACTGGCTCTGGGATGGCGGCCATCTTGTGGACTGGCTCTGGGATGGCGGCCATCTTGTGGACTGGCTCTGGCAGGCGTGGCGTGGCGTGAGCAGGCCCTGGAGCGGCAGGCGTGGCGTGAGCAGGCCCTGGAGCGGCAGGCGTGGCGTGAGCAGGCCCTGGAGCGGCAGGCGTGGCGTGAGCAGGCCCTGGAGCGGCAGGCGTGGCGTGAGCAGGCCCTGGAGCGGCAGGCGTGGCGTGAGCAGGCTTTGGCTTGGTGGATGTGGCTTGAGCAGGCTTTGGCTTGGCAGGCATGACGTGAACAGGCTTTGGCTTAGTGGACGTGACTTGAGCTGGCTGTGGTGTGGTAGTTACTGCGGGATTGCGGGGTCCCTCGTCCGCAATCCCGACAGTAAAAGGTGAGCCGCTTAAACGGAGTGCGAGGTCGATATAATTTTCAAGAGTCCATTGTGGGGTAGGAAACGGGATATGTTTTTGTTTAAACCAAAATGGAAAATGTCCAGAAGAAAGGTGTCATTAAAATCTACCTGGTAACATAGCTCGCAGAAGTCAGTTACATAGTCCTCTATGGAACGGTTCCCCTGTCTGAGTCGGACGAGACGATCTGCTGGGTTCATGGTGTGTTGTGTAACTTCCGCTGGATTCATAGGGGGCGAAGTATTCTGTAACATGGACGCTGAGGCAGTAGTAGAATCCATTAGCGGTAGTTTTATTAAAGTAGACAGAGTACAGAAAACAGGCAGAGGGTCAATACCAGAAGGCAGTCCAATATAGCAAACAATCCGACAGGGGCGATCCAGAGAGCGATAGTCAAAAGACAGAAAATGGTCAAACCTTGAAATCAGTCCAAACAGGCAAATAAATCCAAACAGGGGTAATCCAAAAACACAATATCCAAGAACAGAGCAAGACAGCAACAGGTAAACCAACAGAGTAAATAAACGCTCGATAAGGCAGGTTAAACATGCAATACTTCGCCAAGTACTAAGCACATGGCCAGTCTTTATATAGTGACAAACAGGAAGTAACAGTAGAAGCAGCAGAGGGAGCGTGCAGGCAGTCCTGGGGTGAGAGCTCCCTCTGCTGGCTAGGCGTTACAATAATTATAAAACGTACTAGCAACTATTAAGTAAAGTTGTTTCTACATCATTTTTTTTCAGTGTGTAATAAACTGAATTGAACAATATATTACAGCATTTTAGATTTAAGGTAATTTCCACATACTAATATATATTTTTAACTTCTCTAGATGTATAAAACAACTTAAATGTATTGTGAACAAACTAATAATTAATTAACATAAAACAAATCACAAAACAAATATATTAATATTCATGATATGTAAACAATATTTGAAATGTATCATTATAAATAATAAAAAACAACAATAAAAACTTTTACAGTTAAGTATATTTTACAGTGCCCTTATTATGCCATTTCCAGTATTGCCTTTCATGCAGAATGTAATGTAGCTGTATGTGAATGCAAACGATCCGTAAAGTTGTAAAGCTGAAAGTGCACGATAAATAAAGTTACTGTCTCCTAAAATAAAAAAATCGACTCTGAACAGCCTGAACAAAGTAATTCTGTAGTAATTCGAATCCAACTTCTGTGACGGCTACACGTCACAGGGTAACACACTTGCATAATTCCCGCCAATGGCCAGCCGCGAACAACTTGAGTCGCCTTCAAACACATCATTTTACTGACGAGTGCTTCTCTAATCATGAGGAGTTCATTGCGGGGTTCACAAAATGTACACTGTTTATTTTGAACTATTGCAATGATCGTATAATTTATGTGGTAGACTGGACCATCTGACCAATCAGAGCAGAGTATGCTCATGGAAAGAAGGGGTTTAGAGAGACTGAATCTTTGCCTTTGCTTCAAATGAATTGTTTGAGAATCGCTGGAAAATGGGGTGATATTAAATGGATATTTTGAGAAAACAAAAGCATTTTTGACCTTGCAAGAGACTCAAAACAATTTTAGGAATCTTAAAAAACTTCATAGGGACACTTTTAATAAATATTAACCATGATAGTTCATTATACGTAATGCATTAACTAAAATTAATGAATTAAACCTAATTTCAAAGTGTTGCCTAAAAGAGTAACAGTAAAATAAGGTTCACAAAGCCAATTTACACTGCATATTTTTCAGTTCACACACATCACAATGCAATATAAATATGTAATCAGTTCTAATGACGCTTAACACTCAAGTGAGTGGCGGTGACAGTCAGAACAATTCTCATTGTTCGTTTAATAACATATTTGATCTGTATGTAACATTAGCATCAATTAGCTCTTGATTGTCTTTCAATGATAAAGATGCTGACAGGTGATAAAAGCTGTCGAAAAGTGAATTAACGGGCGATTACGTTAGTATTTTAAATGAGATTTTCTGCTGAGGTGTTGAGCTAATCTAATCTTGTTTATATTCTGAAAAGGCATCTCATGTGGGTTGAGGAAATTACCATTTGAAGGGCGGAAGGCAATCAAATCAATCATATTTTGAGCCGTAAGCTGTTTCGTGCGAAATAAAAACAGTTCTCTCGGCTTTCATTGTATTTAGACAGGTCCCTTTTCAACTGTCCATTCTTAATATCCCTCATACTGCACAGAGCCACGGATTAATCAGCCCCCCCTCGCTGGCCCAGATGGACAGAGCCTGTTCGCTGTTATTAAATCCCCAAGTGTTTTGTACTCAAATCATCAACACATTTCACAGCCCCCGTCTTCATCAGATCACGTATATATATATAGCGTCTGCATGCATTCTGTAGATTTCAAATGTAAAAACACGGAGCAACGTATATGTGGTGAGGAAGACGGTCTGGCGATCTCTTTGTGGGTCCTCTGACGATCGCTCAGAAATCTGGTGTTGGCCCACTAATCTAGCTGCATTACTCTTTGCCAAGGGATTACGGAGTGACAATTTCAAGAGGAAGGAAAGATGTAATGCCGCGCTTAAGCCTCTGGTCCTATTAAAAGCCAAATTGTGCTGTGACATCAACACAAGCGCTGCTTCACAGTTGCTAAACATTTCATAAAGTTGATGCATTCTCTAAATGCAAATAAGGATATTTCCGTTCCGTCCCTCAGGAAAATCACTTTTCACACTTGCGCGGTTCCGGCTGTCTGAAGACTACCCTTAAGCACTTGGAATTTTTAAAGCTTTAGAGACTGTTCAGTCGATTAATCCAAGAGGTATGTTTAAATCCATCTTCAAATTAACAAGGCAAAAATGAGAAAATCTTTAGCCAGAGTGTGGCCCGTTAAAAGGCCTTTTCAGGTGTTGGTGGTTTACAAAGCCAACGGATGTAATCCTCTTTTTTTTTTGAAGTGCCCCGGAATCTGCTTTTTCCAACTGGTAAGGACCAGGTCTGAGGTTTGAAAGAGCCAAAGGGTGATGACCCAGAGAGCCTTTGTCTTGACAGAAGAGAACATAATGAAAGGATTAGCCAAAAACACTGTTCAGGTATAGGACTACAATAAGCAGGAGCGAGGACGGCTGAAAACCTACGGTAACATTCACTAGAGGTCGTTCCTTTTACAATGAGGTGGAAGGCTGCAGGAAGTGGCATGAATTCACAAGTTACCGCTTTATTTTTGCACCGTGGAAATCCCACGGGGAACACAAAATAACTTCAGTCTACGGTAATTAACTTTGGTGCAACCTTTGGTTGGAGAGTGCACTCGACCCTGCAATTCTTTTTGCCACAGCACTTCAGCAGCTGCCTCTGACTAGACCTTCAGCAGTAATGCTTTCATACCAACTAACCACACTTGCCCATGCAATTTGTAGCACACGTCTCGTATCTAAAACACATTAAAGTTGTACAAAGATGAGCATTAATAAAAAGTTAGATGAAATCTCTTAAGAGGAACAGTAGCTTTTGCTAATTCATTTATTTTCTGTTCTTTGAACTATATTAGGCACTGATTGCTTCGCTGAAGGAGGATCTTGTACAAGAGCTACTGGCTCTTCAAGCTGAGTAATTTAGGACATATTTTGTTGGTTGTCCTGTATTTTGTGAACAGGAAGATGATTTTTTTTTTCAAACATATGCTAAATATATGTTGTAAACAGCACAGCTTGAGGAAATAAGTTTGTCAAAATAGAAAAAGAAAATAAAAATAAAATGGACAATATCAATATATTCCGAAAATACATGTAAAAAGACACATGTGTAAGGAAATAGTAAAACATACCAAAATGTATGATTTGTACAGTATGTCTTCTTTTAAAATCTATTTCAGCTATATATATATATATATATATATATAACATATTTAATTTATTTAAATTATTTTTATTTATTTATTAGAATGTGTGTGTGTGTGTGTGTATATATATAAATATATGTTTTTTTAATATATATTTTTTTTATATGCTACATATATGTTGCAAACAGCACAGATTGAGGAAATTAATTAGACAAACAGGGACAAAAAATCCAATCAAAATGGACAATATGAATATATGAAGAGGTTTTTTTTTTTGCAAAAACAGATAACTCTGTTTTTAGTAATTTTCTTTTTTTATTGTGCTATCATGTTTTATTGTGTTTTATTGTGTTAGGGTTATATATATATATATATATATATATATATATATATATATATATATATTTAATATATGCTAGACAAACGGGGACAAAAGTCCAATCAAAAAGCACAATATGAATATATGAAGAGTTCATTTGCAAAAACAGAGTTATCTATTAAGAGTATAAATTCTATTTTTTTTGTGCTATCATGTTTTATTGTGTTTTATCGCGTTAGTTAGCTGTATTTTTTGAGTTATTATTATTTACTCAAAACAATCCAACTGCAGTTTGATTGATATTACTTAAAATGCAGAATAAAAAAAGAAAAACATGATTTTTGAAAATTTGAGTTATGTGTTTTTGCAAATGAACTCTTTACGTTCAGACTGAAAAAATGTATAAAAAGATGTGAGAAAATAGTAAAAAAGTGTTATTCTTTTGTTTATTTATTTTTTTCAACTTTCAATAGTTTGGGATCTGTACATTTTTTTTTTCCCTTTTCTTTTAATGTTTTTGAAAGAAGTCTCTTATGCTCACCAGCGCTGCATTTATTTGATCAAAATACAGTAAAGACAAATAATATTGTAAAATTATTACATAATTGTTAATAACTCTTTTCTGTTTTAACAGATTTTAAAATGTAATTTATTCGTGTGATGATGAAACTAATATGCTGCTTTGGTGCTTCAGAAATATTTCTCAGCATTATCAAAGTTGAAAACAGTTGTGCTGCTTAATGTTTTTGTGGAAACAAAACATATATGTTTTTCTCCTGGTTCTTGATGATTAGAAAGCTCAAAGAATTTATTTGAAATTTAGTTTTGCTATTTTTGTAACATTATAAATATCTTTACTGTCACATTTGATGCATCATTGCTGAATAAAAGTAATAATTTCTTAAATATGTATCTTACTGACCCCAAACTTTTGAACATACATGGAGAGTCAGGTCAGGGTAAATTGAAACGTACATTTCCAACACATAGTCGACATAATTAGTATCATTATGCTGATGGAATCACCAATCATCCAGTGAAATGACACCTGTGGTTTGGATTAGATGTAAATCCTCAAGACCTCATTAAATAAAAGACCAGCATCTGTAGATGACCACTGAGTTCAATTTAAGAAACTCTGCGTTGAAATTAAAATAAGTTTAATTTCATGTTACGGTCTGATTTTACTTCATACAGAGGTTGGATTCCGTTTGAAGGATTTCTGCTTTGATTGGAACCTCATTAGCAGCCCGGCAGGAATGTGAGTGTGCAGAACTCCACAAAAATATCTGTAGATGTGGAAAACCAGCATTTACCAAGTTCTACATGTTCCTGTTTGTTTGTGAAAGATTTAGTCTAATCTGATTACATGCAGCTAGCAAAAACGTCTAACACTCTCAGCTTTTTAACAGATTTTTACCATGTTTAAATACATCCCACAGACTTTCCCCCAAAATCAGCAGGAAAAATATGAAGAAAGTCCACAGTTTCCATGTGGCTCTGCTCATTAGTGAGAGTGTGATCTGCAATGCTGAGCCAGCCATCTTACAAATGAGCACTAGTTTAGGACCAGTTACCACACTGCAGACAATCACTCTCATGTGCCTCTCTGTTGAAAAGGCTTTAGGGCCTGAAAAAAGACGAGAGGGGATTGTGAGATGTAGGGCTTTCATTACATGCAAAAGATAGCAGAAAACCGCCTAAGATGGAAAAAGACATGTAAACATTAAAAATTGAAGACGTCTGAGGTTTGATTTCTTCATACCACTCTGTAACATCTGCTGATATCTGTTTCTGGCTGCCATTTATGGGGGTGGTGATGTAAAAAAGTCTCAATACAGTATTTATGATTTAAACTCAACTGCTTTAGAGGTTTGTAGAGGTCTTTTGTTAACAAAAGGTTATGTAACCCCAGTGAAACATACATTAAAATACATTTATTTCAAGCTGCGTATACTACAAATACATTTAGATTTAGATAAGTACATTTATGTACTTAATAAAAGTACCCTGCAATTGTACCTTTAGTATACTAAATTGGTCTGCTAAAATGGAATAACTAATTTTGCGCTTATATGTAATTCACTATAGATATACTTAAGTGCTAAAGTAAAAATATTGCTAGTATACTTTAAAGGGGTCATCGGATGCCCATTTTCCACAAGTTGATATGATTCTTTAGGCTCTTAATGAGAAGTCTATAATATACTTTGGTTAAAAATGATCAATGGTACTGTAAAACAACACCCTTTTTACCTTGTCAAAAATTAGCTCTGCAAAAATCATCTCATTCTGAGGGGATTGCTTCTTTAAATGTTAATGAGCTCTGCTCGCCCCGCCCCTCTCTTCTCTCTGTGGAGTGACGAGCCTGTTTAGTTTAGCTGCTAAACTCGCTAACTAGCACATTATTAGGAAAGGTGATCGCAGAGATTCATAAAAACCCTTATACTCACTTCTACTGTAGGTGAAGCTGGATCACAAATGATTTGTGCGAACATAGATGCATTTGTGTAGATCAGGAGGCGCATTCCCTCCACAAACAAACTGCATCTTCAGCAGCTACGATGTTGGGAGTAAATGGTGACTACTATGTTCATTTTTACATCCAGCAACAGAACACCTAAATCGCTCAATCGGAAATATTCTTGTCTAACTTACATCCCTGCTCCGGCATCGAAACAATGGAGGTTGGACTGTTACAGCTGATCTGAGGTAAGACGCTGATGTCAATCAACTATAGTGGGAGCGGCCTCTGTGGGTGTGACGCCGCAACGACAGGCATCTGAGAATGGCTCGATTTGAAAAAGGGGATATTATTTTTACAGAGTAATTAAAAACCACTGCATGGATTTTATCATTATAAGGTAGATTTGTACATACACTGCCAACACACATTAATGTTCAAACAACATGAAAAAGTGAACTTTGCATCCGATGACCCCTTTAAAGCTAGCAAGTAGCATTTAAAGACCGATTTTATTCAAAACTCATAGTTTTTATATCAGTAAGTCTTGAGTTATGTGAAATAACTGAAATAAATTTATTTCACATATATAACTTTTTTTTTTTTAACTAGGGCATAGAAATGTTAACATACACAGTGCTGTTCGAAAGTTTAAGGTCTGCAAGATTTTATTTTTTTTTTTTTAAGAAATTGATTTTTTATTTAGCAAGGCCACATTAAATTAGTATCAAATGGCTGTCATTTCTATTTAAAAATGAATGATGGTCTTTTGAACTTTGTATTCATCAAAAAATCCTGGCAAAAATGCATCACACAAAAACAAAAAACTGTTTTAAACATTGATAATAATATGTTTTGAGCACCAAATCAGCATATTACAATGATTTCTGAAGGACCATGGCTAAAGAACATTTAGCAACATTGTTTAAGCCATAATAATATTTAACATTATTATAGCTTTTACTGCATTTAACAGGTTGGGGAAAGTTACTTTTAAAAGTAATGCATTACAATGCCACTAATAATCCATAAATCCATAAAAAGTAACTAATTACATTACTTAGTTTTTACTTTTACGTTACTTTCTGTAACCTGAGCTAGGCCTGCTTGTTTGTTTTTTAATAACAAAAAATCCAAAAGTTATATTTTTGCAACTGTAAAAGTCCTTTCACATCAAAAGTGAAATTAATAAGCCTCAGGCTAAAGAAAGTGCCTTTGCACCTCACTCCAAATTTCTCAGGAGAGATGTCAGTGAAAAAAAATTTACTATTCATATTTGACGATATTTCTTTGTGTATGGTTCAACACATTTTCTGCTAAACAGTTGAAAGTTTTCTTTTCTCTACTGATGAGTGCAATGCAATGGACCTTCGCTTTGTAAACAACAGTTCTCTTTTTTTCTTGATGTTACCTTGGTACCTGAACTTTTTTCTGTTTACCAGGTTGAGACAGGCTGATTAATCTGCTGTTATGTGGTTTAGGAAAAGCCAGAGAAAGATCCTCTTGTTTCCCTCCACCTGCACATGTGTAGATATGGAGGCCGGGAGACAGGCTGGGTGAGGACACTCTGTGTCTGATGTCCACCATTATCAGTAGTGGCGTTCTGATGTCTGTGTACTTTTGTTCTCTGACAGGTGATTAGCATTGTTTCACTTATCTTCACTTGATGACTGAACAATGGGGCCCTAAAATGGGGAAGATAGATGAAACATAGTTAGAACTACAGGGGGTTCTCCACTATCTAAATGAATCCTAAGCTAAATTTAACTGCTGTTTAGTATGGTTTAAAGAGTAACTCTTCTGAAAGACTTAACCATTAGCTATCCAAAGCTACTTTATTAGCCACATAAGTCCAAAAAAGCTAGTCTAGCATTACCTACTAGTAAAACAATGAGGTATGCAGAAAATGTTATGTTTTTAGCTCTGACTTATGATTACACATTTGTACCAAATAAACCTTTAACTCAAATAAACCCTTAACAGATGAATGCAAATACCCAGCAGCAGATTTTTGAAGCGATGTGTCTGATTTGTTCTGTCAAAGTATTCAGTGTAGCAAGTTTGATTTAGCTGGTCTTGGTAGATCTAAGCTGGGTTCGCTGGCCAATCACCAACAGCATCAGAAATGGAGCCGGCACTTTCAAGGAACTTCAAAAAGACGGTTCAATGAGAGTACGCTTTAATCAAGCACATCTCTTAGGAAGCTGTTTGTCAGGAGAGAAACTTTACTTTAATTTTATGGTCAATATTTTACATCAGTTGCCCAGTAAAATAACAAGATTTACATCTTGTTTTGTAGAAAAAGAGGTCAAAGTATTAGTGTGGCAGTAATAGCAGTATCACTCTATTCGCTGTCCTTGGACATTTTACTGTCTAAAAAAATGGAATGTGATATTATTAAGACAAAACAGTTAATTGGTTTCAATGAAATATTTTTTTTATATTTTATATACTGTTTTATGCAAAAGTTTGGGAACTCATTGCAGAATCTGTGAAAATGTGAATAATTTTAACAAAATAAGAGAGATCATACAAAATGCATGTTATTTTTATTTAGTACTGTTCTGAGTAAGATATTTAACATAAAAGATGTTTACATATAGCCCACAAGACAAAAAATAGCTGAAATTATTAAAATAACCCCTTTCAAAAGTTTGGGAACCCTTGGTTCTTAATATTGTGTGTGGTTAACTGGATGATCTACGACTGTTTTTTAGTTTTGTGATGGCTGTTCATGAGTCCCTTGTTTGTTCTGAACAATTAAATTCAGCACTGTTCTTCTTAAAAATCCTCACGAGTCCTGCAGATTCTTCAGTTTTATTTTTAAACCCTTTCCAGCAGTGACTATATGATTTAGAGATCCATCTTTTCACACTGAGGACAAGTGAGGGACTCAAACACAACTATTAAAAAAAGGTTCAAACATTCACTGATGCTCCAGAAGGAAACACGATGCATTAAGAGCCGGGGGGTGAAAACTTTTTGAATTTGAAGATCAAGGCAAATTGTATAATTTGTCTTCCGGGAAACATGCAAGTATCTTCTGTTGCTTCTGAAGGGCAGTACTCAATGGAAAAAAAAGAAAGAAAAGATGTTTCAACAAAATAAGAAAAAATTGGACATCTCCATCCTGTTGAAAAGTTTTCACCCCCCAGCTGAAGAATGGCTGGAAAACTGAAGAATCTACAGGACCTGGAGGATTTTTCTGAAGAACAGTGCTCAGTTTAACTGTTTAGATCAAACAAGGGACTCACAAACAACCATCACAAAACAAAACAAAATTAGTTACAAAAAAAAACAGTCATAGATCATCTAGGTAACCACACACAGTATTAGGAACCAAGGGTTCGCAAACTTTTGAATGGGGTTATTTTAATAATTTCAGCTATTTTTGGCCTTGTGGACTATATATAAACATCTTTTATGTAAAATTTCTTATCCAGGACAGTACTAAATAAAAAATGACATGCATTTTGTATGATCTCTCTTATTTTGTTAAAGTTATTCACGTTTTCACAGATTCTGCAAGGGGTTCCCAAACTTTCACATAAAACAGTACACTACAGCAAGGTTTTAAAACATTATCTAAAGAAATACTGAGCTTTTCACCTCACAAAAAAAAGTTGTTTCCCAAATGATGCACATACAGGTACACTGTGCACTTATTCTATGCACTATGTACTCAGCTGTGTAGTGTATAAATTATGTAAGGTTTACTCTCTCCGGTATGTAATTATAACAGCAACAGTTAAAGGGATAGTTCACCCAAAAATGAAAATTCTGTCATTAATTACTCACCCTCATGTCGTTCCTGCATCAGCAGTACCATACACATGCGTTGTGGTACTCATGTGAAGAAATTGTTATATAAAGTCGTTATTCATGTTTTCTTTGTGCAGAAAAAGTATTTTCGTAGCTTCATAACATTATGGTTGAACCACTGATGTCACATTGACTATTTTATCAATGTCCTTACTACCTTTCTGGGCCTTGAACATGTCAGTTACATTGCTGCCTACGCAGTGTCAGAAAGCTCTCAGATTTGATCAAAAATATCTTAATTTGTGTTCTGAAGATGAAAAAAGGTCTCACGGGTTTGGAATGACACAAGGGTAAGTAATTAATGAAAGAATTATTTCAATAGCAATAACAATTTAATTTAATTTAATAACAATTAAATTAATAGCTTTCTGCATTAAAAAAATTTTCAATTTAAGTATTGTTTAGCATGTGATTAAAAAAACTAATAGTTTGACGTATGTGTGCATTAATGGACACATTGAACACTACAGTGGTAGACCCATTTGCCTTTCTCAGTTTGAGGTGTGAAAATTTGCTCACTTTAACTGTAACAGAATGTGTGAATGACACAAGACAATGGCTACAGGGGTAATACAGAGATATTTTTAATGACTTCATGTTGTGTTGTCACTTGGAGTAGCATGAGCACAAATTTATATCAGCACTGAATTTATGAATGAACCGCTTGTTTTAAAATCTTCCTGGCCTACTGAGATTTGTTGTGACATTCACTTCAATACTCATGATAACTTTTGTTAACTCTACAATATATAACTAAATCCACTTCACCAGATAATTACTCTTTAAGGGGTCATCGGATGCATTTTCCTCAAGTTAATATGATTCTTTAGGTTTTTAATGAAAAGTCTATAACATGCTTTGGTTAAAATGTCTCAGTGGTAGTGTAAAACAACACCCTTTTTTACCTTGTCAGAATCAGCTTTGTTTACAGCAACCTGTTTTGTTGCATATCTCTTTAAATGCTAATGAGGTCTGCTCACCCCGCCCCTCTCTTCTGTGAGGTGACGAGCCGTACTGTTTACTTTAGTTGCGAAACTTGCTAACTAGCACATTATTAGTAAAACAATTTGCAAAAATTCATAAAATAACCTTATACTCACTTCTTCTGTAGGTAAAGCTGGATCACAAATGATTTGCGTGAACATAGACGCATTTAGGTAGAACAGGGGGCGTGTTCCCTTCAAAAACGAAAGTAATCCCGTGCGTCTTCAGCGGCTCAGATTTGGGAGTAAATGACGGCTGCTACGATCATTATTACATCCAACAAAAAAACACCTCAATCACTTAGAGACATTCTTGTCTTCCCCTGCTCAGGCGTCAAAACAATGGCGGACCATTCACAGCTCACTCAGGGCAGGTCTAAGGTAAGACGGCCTCGTCAATCAACTATCTGTGTGACGTCACACTGACAAGAAGCTGAGAATGACCTGATTTGAGAAAGGTACACACACTGCCGACACACATTTATGTTCAAACAACATGTAAAAGTGAATTTCACATCCAATGACACTTTTAAACTGATGCTATGGAAATACACAGAGCTACTGCAAAAGAAGTTCAAACAGAAAATTCTTTGGTGCATAAGATGAATATACACAACACCATTACTGTAACATAAATAGTAAAAATAAAACTAGGGTGTCCTCAAAATGTATCAGCATTTCACAGATGCTGACCTGAGTAGACCTACCATTATATTCTAGCAACAAAGCATTTTGGAGAACCTTATTTAAACGTGTATTCCCTCCCTATTTTACCAAAAACTATCGACACATATAATGCTTGTTTTAGCAAGTGTACAGAAGCAGCCCTCTCTGGCTCATCAACGCCAGAGGTGTACATTCAAAGCATATACCGTAAATAAAAGCACAGGCGCTCTATTTTTGGAATAGATTCTTCAAAGCCTTGTGGATAATATTGTGTTCCAGATCAATTTAGAGAGAAAAATGAACAGCATCACAGAACTGAAGCAAAACAATGCTAGTTCTCTGAGTGACTCCAACCACTCTGCAGCCCAATAATGAAGTGTGAAATTGAACTGTCAGTACTCTGTGATTGTGTGTCTTCTCTTGCCAGAGGGATCACATTGTGGCTGATAAAGCTGCACACAATGCAGGTTCTGACACACGGTCGCAGGGAACATGTCCTCCCAACCTCCACTTATCTGCTCGTCATTTGTGGAGCTACAGTTGCAACAATGACGGCCCAGACACAAATCTACTGTCACATCAGGCGTGGTAAAAGGGCGATAATTCTGATGAAATGATGATAAACCACTGAGGAGCTAAGTGCTAAATGGCACGCTGATTGGATTTTTTTCTATGTCTCTTCTTGGATTACAGTCACCATAGTGGCTTAATTGCTGAAAGTAGCTGCTGCCACTGTTGCATGGATAACAGCTGCCTGAGCTTGTTCTAGCATGCTGTAACTACCTACAAGGAAAGGTGGCATATTTATGTAGCTACTTAATGAGGTGAACCTTGGGAGCTTTAATTAAGGATGAATTAATCATTCTGTTGTACAAATAATATGAAGTCATATGAAAGCATCTTTACATGTTATTGTAATAGTTATCTGTGGGTTCTATTTTTTCTTTTATTTAAGTAAACTTAATTTTTTTTTTCTGAGTCATCAAGCTTTGTTTCCTATGTTACTAAACGGAATACTTAATTACAAATTAATTAATACTTTTATTCAGCAAGGATGTATTACATTAATCAAAAATGACATCAAATACATCTACACTCTAAAAAATGCTTCAGCTTTTTTTTTTTCTAAATAGAAAACATTAATTTTTAACAGTAATAATATTACAGTTTTTACTGTTTTTTTAATATCAAATAAAACACAGCCTTCACCAGTATAACAGATTTCTTTTAAAATCATTAAAATATTATATACTCTATTATATAAACTCTTAAATAGTAGTGTAATATTAATAAAACCAATCAATAATAATAATTAATAAAAAAATAATTATATAATAATAATAATAATAAAAAATAAAGCAGCCAATTGAACACTAGTGATTTTTTTTTTTTTCTGGCTAATTATGATTATTATTGAAATTGATTCTTAAAATCCCAAGATAGACTAATTTTACTTTATCCCAGTGTTTTCTGCACCTCTTTTAAATTTTGGTCAGCACTATTATAGAATCCAAAAATGAATAATAAAAAAATATTTCTTGTTAATATTGTAAATATTTTTGTCGCTTGACACAAAATAAAAATGAACTGAAATAAAATAAACAAAATGAAAATGAAACTTGATGTACTAAACTAAGACCAAATCTAAAGATTTATAACTGTATAGATAAAAAAAAAAAAAATCTAAAAATGATGATGACAAAAAAGATTTCTTGAAAGATCATGTGACACAGATCTAATTGAGTAATTATATATATATATATATATATATATATGTAGAGAGAGAGAGAGAGAGAGAGAGAGAGAGAGAGAGAGAGAGAGAGAGAGAGAGAGAGCGAGCACGCATTACAATATTGTACAACCCCAAACAACAACTTTTGAAGTAGTGTATTAAATAAATAAAATAATAAAATAATAAACCGATCAATAATTAAATAAATAAATAAAGCAGCCACTTGAAGACTAGTAATTTTTTTTTTTTTTTTTTTCCGGTTAATCATGATTATTATTGAAATTGATTCTTAAAATAATCTAAACTATAAAAACTATATAGAAACTATAATAAAAAACTATAAATAAATAAATAAATAAATAAATACTAAATCTAAAACTGGACATAAAGATTTATATAAACTGTACCATGTGACACTGAAGACTGGAGCAATTATTTTTAAATATATTCAAATAGAAAATTGTAATAATATTTCACAGTATTACAGTTTTTACTGTTTTTGATCAAATAAAATGCAGTCTTCGCCAGTATAAGAGACTTCCTTTAAAATCATTAAAATATTTTGCTGACCCCAAACATTTGAACAGTAGTGCACTGTATATATAAATTAATAAACCAACCAATACTAAAACAAATAAAGCTGCCACCTAAACACAAAGTGACCTTTACTCATTAAAGGGATAGTTCACCCAAAAATGGGTGAAAATTCTCTTATTAATTACTCACCCTCATGTTGTTCCAAACACGTAAGGCCTTCGTTCAGGCACCACGAAGACTGACACAGAAGAGAAGAAATTGTTGAATAAAGTCATATTTGTGTTTTCTTTGTGCACAAAAATAATACTGTAGCTTCATAACATTACAGTTGAACCACTGATGTCACATGGAGTATTTTATCGATGCCCTTACCTTTCTGGGCCTTAAACGAGGTAGTTGCATTGCTGTTTATGCAGGGTCAGAAATCTCTCAGATTTCATCAGAAATATCTTAATTTGTGTTCCGAAGATGAACAAAGGTCTTACAGGTTTGGAACAACATGACAGTGAGTAATTAATGACAGAACTTTCATTTTTGGGTGAACTGACCCTTTAATTTTCAATGACAGTTGGCGAGATTCAGTGATATGGACAACAGTGCCCGTCTGCGACTGAATGTGGGCGTATCCAGCAACAAATTGACATTTCTGCGAAGGCAAATTTGATGCAATGAAGCTCACATGATCCTGTCAGCTAATTTAATAAAAAATATTAAAAAAAAGGACACATGAAAAAAACATACTTGAGATCCTGTATCAAATTGTCGTGCCTGATGTCCCTAACTGTTTCTAGGGCAACCAGTACTAAGAATGCCTACAAGTGACCAACCAGTACAGCGACTGGTGACATGCAGAGACAAAGACAACGGCGCTGCGAATGGGGCTTTAGAGAGGGGCTCGACGCCCCATGCTGCTGTAGACTGCAGAAATGTGTCTAGACGATTATCTCGTCTCTGTCAGAGTTACTGATTTGAAGGGAACATAATGCGCAATGTAATAAACTTTAAAGGTTGTTTTGACCAAGTACACTCACTAAATGGAGCAATACTGAATCCAAAACTGTACAGGAGCTTACGGGAAATGGAATGGATTGAAAAAACAAATCGAATCAAAGGTGCTGGCACACTATTCCAGATCGTTCCGGCCCAATTTAAGCCATAATCCATTACCCAGGACATATCAAATTCCTGAAGATGAGACACTGACCTACATGCAAAGGCAAGGTGTGCGCGAGAGAAAGTGAGAAAGAGAGTACGCGTCATAGCTGGAGACAGAGTGAAAGTGAGCGAGAGAGAGAATTATCACACTTCCTTCTGTCGGCTCATGCTCTCACCTGTCTGATCCCATTGTTCCAGTCATGCACATTGTGCCATTATCCACAGTATGCACCAGTGGCCCAGAACCACAGGTGAGGTCCATCCGTTGTCCTCCACCCAAGAAAACACCACCGCAAAAGTCAATTTCCTCACACAACCTCAAATGCAGTTAGGCCTGGTAACAGTTTTGAAGGAGAAGTATAAGCAGAATTGATCAGCAGTGCTGCTGCTGCTTGCGGGTGGGGGGACGAGGCGGTGTTAAGAAACCTGTCTCAGCCCGAGCCATTACCGCCTGTACACGAGAGGCGTAGATACATTCTGCCGAGCACGTCAGCTGTCTCCTGTCGTTTAGTGGAGACAGATATGTGTGCAAACACTACGGTTTGGCTCAGGGGTCTCGGTGAAGCATAGGGATGAAATGAATTCTGCCTCTCACTCCTGCTTTAAATTGACTGTGACATTTAAAACGCTGCGTGAGACAAGATGTTTGCATTAATAAGTTGCGCAGGCTCCCGATTGGAGGGTTCCCGCCGGAACAGCACTCATTTGCACCCCTTTTCCACAGCTCTAGGGAACCTCTGAGGCCTTCTTGCTTTATTGACAGATGTTGTTGTTATTGTTGGTGTTCTCATGTCAGATTTACTTCTAATTTAACATTCTCTCCTATGATTAGAACAGGTTCAAGACAAAGTGATTGCTGACACTAAAACTGAGAAATGAGGAGAATTTATATTTATGTTGTCATAAATTTTTCCCAACACATGCTCAAATACAGGACACCCCTCAGTATACAGAATTAAACCTCATATTCTGATTAATTACTGCTAATACGTTTGTTAATATAGATTTTTGTCAGATTAATTATGATTATTATTGAAACTGATTCTCAAAATCTCAAATGAACTAATTTTACTGTATCCTTAATCCTTAGTTTTCTGTACCTCTTTTAAATTTCGGTCATGGCTATTATAGAAAATAAAAATGAACTGAAATAAAATGAAAATTAAACTAAACTGAACTACTCTGAAACAAACTGATATAAAGATTTATATAAACTATATAGACACAAAAAACTTGATGACAAAGACAAAAAGTACATGTAATATAATATAATATAATATAATATGTGACCCTGGACCACAAAACAAGTCTTAAGTAGCACGGGTATATTTATAGCAATAGCGAAAAATACATTGCATGGGTCAAAATTATACATTTTTCTTTTATGCCAAAAATTATAAGTAAAAATCATGTTCCATGAAGATATTTCCTACTATAAATATATCAGAACTTAATTTTTGATTAGTAATATGCATTGCTAAGAACTTCAAAGGCGATTTTCTCAATATTTAGATTTTTTTGCACCCTCAGACTCCAGATTTTTAAATCGGCCAAATATTATCCTATCCTAATAAATCATACATCAACGGAAAGTTTATTTATTCAGCTTCCAGATTTTCAATTTCCATAAATTGACACTTATGACTGGTTTTGTGATCCAGGGTCACATATAATATAATATAATATAATATGATATAACAATTCAAACTTTTAATAAAAAAAATAATATAGTATCTGTGTTGCTGAATCTAAAGCCCAACTGCAAAATAAAATCGTGTTTTATATTTGAACTTTTGAACTGGCTCTTTTTAGTAAATCAGAAACATACAGTGCAACCAGTGTAGTCTGATTCATGAACAAATGACTCTTTTGAACTGGCTCTTTTTAGTGTATCAGAAACATATATAGCAGTGTCTCATTTTGGAGGCTGCATCCTCCGGAGGTCGCATTTGAAGGCTGCACACGTCATTAAGGATGTCTTATTTAAGAAAAGTAACCATAATAAAATTGACCGTTAAACCTCATGAGGTGTAAAATACTATAATTTCTTTTTTACTTTGCAATTTAACGGTTACTTTTCTTAAATGAGACCTCCCTGATGACGCGTGCAGCCTTCCAAATGAGATGCAGCTGTAGTGCAACCATTGTAGTCCGATTCGTGAGTAAATTACTCTTTTGAGCTGGCCCTTTTAATGAATCATTAAATAAATAAATAAATATTCTACACTTGTCTACGGAAGTTTATAGCTGAAGAATTAGTGAATTTTATAATTAAATAATATTGCTTTGAAATACTAACTAACTCTTAGCAAACAGCTTAATTGACAGGCAATCTGACCAATATAACGCTGAATCCACCATTCTGTCTGACAAACAAATAAGACATGAGAGTAGATTCAATTCTGTGGATTTAAACTTGAAAAATTGTGTGTATCCACGGTTTAAATATACGTTCTGATGCAAATTCTTTTTTGTGCTTTAAGTTAAAAAGAAAAGACAATCGGATCACGTCGATTAATCTAATAAGGCAATACAAAAATCTGTATCTATATAACACAAAAATGTTATTTATTGTTTGATTTTTTTTTTTATAAAAAAAACAATTTAAAGCTGAGACCTTTAAAGCAGAAAGCTTTAGCTGACAGATAATTTCTTTCATATGTAAGATAATAATATTATTTGACACACTTTATTTTAAGGTCCAATTCTCGCCATTAACAAACCATTAACTACACTGTAAAAAAATAAAAAACACAATTTGTTGAGTCAGCTTAAAATAATTTGTTACCCTGCTGCCTTAAAATTTTAAGTTCAGTCAACTAAAATAAGTTTAGTCAACTTGAAATGTTAAGTTGTACTAAGTAACAACTTAGATATTTGTGTTTGCTAAACTTAACAGATGGGCAAGTAACCCAGCTGCCTTAAAATTTTAAGTTGATTCAACTCAAATATCTAAGTTCAACTTAAATATCTAATATCACTTAGTATAATTTAACATTTTATGAAAAAGTTTGAAAAAACTTTTTTTGAGTTGACTAAATTTAAAATTTTAAGGCAGCCAGGCTACAAATTACTTTAAGTTGACTCAACAAATTGTTTTTTACAGTGTATGACTTTTGGCTCAATAAACTCATAATTTGCTACTTATTAATAGTTGGTAAGGTAGTTGTTAAGTTTGGGTATTTGGTAGGATTAGGGATGTAGAATAAGGTCATGCAGAATATGTGCTTTATAAGTATTAATAAACAGCCAATATGCTAGTAATATGCATGCTAATAAGCAACTAGTTATTAGTGAGAATTGATCGCTATACTGAAGTGTTACCTAAAGTAATTGTACTACTACTACTACTACTACTACTACTACTACTAATAATAATAATAAAAAAATGCACTTAACCGCTTTTTCATTAAAATTATTTTGATAAGTTGCTTGATCTAATCAAAACCCAGTCGGCTGATGAAACTGAAGATCCCTCTACTTTATATCTCCCTTTTTCACTTTATGCTTTAGTATCTGAGACTCCAAACATAAATAATGAAATATCTTTACTTTGTTGTTTATCAAGTTAAAATGATGCTCTCATCAGAGTACACAAAGTCATAACATATCAACATGATACTGTTATGTATGGTTTTTTAAAAAATATTAAAAGGGCCTTGGGGATTTCAGACCTCGAACAGAACATGAGGCTTAATATATTGTTTATTTCTTCCTCTTCTTTTTTACAATCTACATCCCCACTGTCCCACCAGATGTCTTCATTCAAAGAGCCGGTTACCCTAAACTGCTTACGCCCAGCACATGATCCTCTCTCACATCTGTCAATTTATTTCCTCAAGGTTGCGATATGTATTTCCAGGCCTTGTCAATTACAAAACTCTTTTCCCCTCCCCTGCCACATTCATAATTAAACTCTTGAGGTACAGTACACGAATGTGAGCGCCGAACACATGGAAAGAAAACGGAAAGCAGGGTTTTGGCTTAATGAGAAGCCTCGGCTTTGATCAGGTGGAATATGAAGGGGAAATATTACGGGATCATCGGGCTTATATAAGCTGTCTGGTCCTCTCACTCACCAGACGGCATGACAGACAGCCGTCAGTCAGACGTTTCACCGCCGTGGATACGTGCATCTCTGCGTGCCTGACCTGTAGAACATGTGCACACAACATTGTTTGTGCACAATACAAAATTAAAGAGCGGTTTGGGAAATGTCGGGAAAGTGTGCGTCATAATTTTTTGTCTCTGTCCTGGTTTTGATGCCATCTCTCTGCAGGAAACATCTGGCGTGTGATGCTAGATTTATCGTGGGAACAATAATTAAATGCATCACAGATGACCCCATCAGTGCAGCGAGATATGAGAAACATGAAAAACAAAACCGATAGATAACACAGCAGAAATCGCACTGCTTTTAGAATCAGAGAAACAAAGCAGATAAAAATAAGTCTTGAACTGAAGAATAATCACAAACAGAGTTGTGAGAAAAAGTGAGCGGCATAAATAAAACATAATAAATGGATAAGTCAATGGATCACTTCGTATGTTCAAAATTGGTTGTTTTTTAAATGCCCGTTCTTCTGTTTCTCTCTCCTTTTCTTTCACACACACACATAGCCAACCACCTACCCCCCCCAACACACACACATTTTCTGAAAGGCAATTGTTTGAAAGACCTTGATTCTTTTTATTAGCTTGGTAGCACACTTTGGCTCCAAATGATGCCAAGCTTTTGCTTCCAATAGAGGGGGTGCGGGGCGTACAACAAAAGCTTTTGCCAGAAAAAAAGAGGGAAAAAAATGGAGAGTCTGTTCAAATGACCATGAAATGCAGGCCAAATGAAATGCCTTGTGAATAACTAGGCCCACCGAGAGTAGCCTTCACTTTCTAGGCTTGAGTTATAGGTTATGTATCATCTCCTCGGGAGATCATAATTTTGGCAGCGGCGATGCTTTCCAAAGCACTGGTGAAATGAAATCACTACGTTTTAAAGCAGCGGAGAGGCTTGCTGAGCATATGGGGGTAAGGCATGTGTCTTTCACAGTTTGTGATTTCAGAAATCACTGACTAGAGTGAGTCATGGGCCTACGGGTCATTTGTGCACTCTATGTGAACAGGGAATTAAAATGATATCCAAATCGCAGTCTCTTACTTGTCTTCACTGGTCATATTCCTCAGTTTTGCTCCAGTGATATTTTTTTCTTTCTTATTTGCATGTATAGCGCATGCTGTTAACACGCACGAGCATAAACTATTTGTGGTAATTAGCTTGACTAAAGGCTGGTGTTAGCTTACTAAATCACTGCTGACAGCGATTTAATTTTCCTCTTTACAGAAAATAACTGAAACCTCAAAAACCAAGAGAAATAATTCGGTCTTCAGCCAGGCGGAAGACATTTAAAGAGACAGTTCACTATTTTACTTTTTTTTTTAAATCTGTACAACTTCCTTCACAGAAGTAGATGTTAATGCATGTCCAAGTTGGTGTTTTCCATACTATGAAAGTGAATTATGACCACATCTATCAAGCAAAATTTTCAGTGGTTTCATTTGTTAACATTAGCTAACTAGTTAAAGGAGTGGGTCATTCTGTAATTAAGGATACATTTAGAATTTGACAGTGTGAAGAAAAAAGTTTTCATTTTTCCCAAAACATGACCTTACATAGCTGCTTTGAAACAATCTATATTGTATAAGTGCTAATATAAATCAAGGTGATCTGTAGGAATATGTGCAGAAAATACCATTTGTGTTTGCTACTGTCTACCAGGTCACCTTTACTGGGTAACACAGTTGACAGGTAACTTAGTTGACATTTTAGTGTTTTGGGCCTATACTCAACATGGAAGCCTAGAACTACTGAGCATATGATATGTTTAGAAATATATTTTTATAAACAAAACATAAGTTTTAGTTAAATTGTCTTGTGTTAAAATTTGCAGCAATAATACTTGTGTAACACTGTTGACAGTCAATTAATCCACTCTTGACACAGGTTTGCTAGTTTAAACAATATTAGGGGAAAGAGAGAGAACATCATTTCTAGTGTTTCATCCATGTACTTCTAGAGGAAATATCATCACACTGTGCAAATTATGTGAGAATGGGACAAACCATTCATTTTTGAGGGGTTCTGGTGGATACCTTAGTTGACCATGGTTTTTTGGAGACAAATAAAACAAGTTATATCACAAACACTTATTATTTTTGAAGCACACACCCAAATATCTTGATACCCTAATCTAATCGCATGTGTACTCTGTGTAATCTGGGTCAATACAGTTAGGGTAGGTCGAAATACTCCCATATAATTTTTTTCTCCAAATTCAAAATTGTCCTACATAGCTGTTTTACCTTTTTTTGTAAAGGGCGTTTGACCTTCTTTGCACATTCACTTTGTAAACACTGGGTCAGTACTTCTGCAGATTCTAAGATGGGAGTTTTTTGACATACCCTAACTGTATTGACCCGGATTACACAGAGTTTGCATGTGCATCGCAGAGCTAGTCAAGACGAGAATTTGAGGTTAAAAAGTATAGACTTTCGATACTTATTAATCTTAGTGTTGTTTTTCTACATTTACTAATATTTTTTGTAGCACGCTACTGAGTCTAGATCACTCACGGGATGTTTTTTGCCTCATTCGTGCAAAACAAACAAACAAAAACATTTTCCGATACAAGCGGAAATGTCAAATTGGATGTGTCAATAAGCTCTTCGCGTGACAACGCTTCAAGTGAATTTTATGCTTAGTTGAAATTTTTTTAACTCCTGCGGGAGACTTGATTAAGGACGAATATCGTGCATCCGTGGCAAACACATCACCTGGCACAAATTTGCATCTATTTGCATCTTTTCATTGATTTTGTATGCAATACTCGCAGAAATAATTTAATTCGCTTTTGGTGCGCACGCACCATTAAGGTCTGCTCCATTTTCTGGATGTGTCATGCAAAAATGTTACATTTTAGCGAACATCAACTTCCGTGTGATATATATATATATTTATATATATATATTTTTTTCTGATCCAACCGGATGTGTCAATAATCTCTTTGGTGATTGGTTTGCGCAACAACATGGCATGCAAAGTTTTATCACTGTTTTTTGTAGGAACAGTAATAGATTAATTTATGACAAGAGTGCACCTCAAAAATCCATATCATAACAGGAGTTCTTACCTTTGTCACCAAAAGTAATTTTTGCCTTTTTCGCCATCAAGTTTTAGAAATTATCATAAATTATATATTAATTGAAAGTTCAAAACCTCAAAATTCATCCTTTGAAACCCATATTAAAATTTCATATTGCATTGCTATCGAAATGGTACTTTAAAATCATATTAGAAAATGTATTTGTTCATGAATTATAACAATTTAAGTTTGGATAGTGCACTTTCCATCTATGTTCAAAAATGGGGGTGACAGTTAAAAGGTTAAAACAAAGTGGGACCAAAATGAACTGTTAGTTAATGCACTGTGAACTAATATTGAGGAACAACTTCATATTTGTAACTAGCATTAACAAGTCTGTAAAAAAAATATATATATATATATATATTGCTCATAGTTAGTGCATGTTAACGAATGCATTAGTGTTAACCAAAAGTTACCATAAATTATACATATATTATTAATTTTTGAATAAACTATCCCTTTAAAGGGAGCTTCTAATTTGTCAAAGAGCATTCGCAGTATGATGAAACATAAAATGAAACCAGATAACCTTAAACTTAATTAAAAAAAAAAAAAACACAAAGCAAAAGAGAGTGAGATATACAGAGATATTTGCGGTGTTACTGGAAACTGGTGGGCTAAGAGCTAACTCCGACTGTAATTACAGACTCTCTCAGCAACCGCTAGTCAAGTCTCATTACAGTCACTGCACGATACCGTTACTACTGGTGACCAACGCAGCACCCCCCCAACACCTAAAAGACCAACCATGTTCATCTTCCATCCGCTTCCATTTCTCTCAATCTGTCTCCTGTACAGCTCAAATTCACTTAGAATACCTTTTCATGTTTCCTCCTATCCCTTTATTCCCCCTTTCACTGTCATTTACCCTCTCTCTGTGAGTGCCTCTGTCTCTGAGACTCCAATTTACTCTAATTCAATTCCATATCGAACAGCTCATTCACTATGAAATAAGGTCTTTTTCAGCACTGCAGTTCTATGGACGGCTGACACTCCAGCTCTTTTTCTTTCCTCCCTACAACACTCCCTGCCATCAGCACCCCATTGCCCATGGGCTAACTTATCATCACTTTGATTCTGGTCTTGTTGATCTGTTTCTCATGGGTTCTGCATGTTCTTCAGTCAATCTTACTGCGAGAGGGAGGTTATTTGCGTACTGCACACTGAGCAGATGTCGTTATGTCTGTCATATAAATGAACGAGGCCTCGTAAAACCAATGTCACGTTTCCATCGGTCAATTAAAGCCTGAGTGATAAATGTATCCGTCTTTTCATCATAACTCCCTAAGTACCCCAAGACATGGCTGCTGTATTGTTACCCTATTCTTTGCTAAATTATATTCATGAATTTGTGAACAGCATTAATATACAAATGCAACTTTAAAGACCCCATGATATCGTTTGACAAGTGCCGTTTTCTTTCCGGCTGACATGTTTTCTATTGCTGGGGTTCAGGGATCCACGGGGGTCCACAGGGGGATGTTTGGAAGACTGCAAAAAATCTGAGAGAGAGAGAGAGAGAGAGAGAGAGAGAGAGAGAGAGAGAGAGAGAGAGAGAGAGAGAGAGAGAGAGAGAGAGAGAGAGAGAGAGAGAGAGAGAAAAATAGTTCTTTACAAAACATATTTGTTTGAGCTGTCAAACTTAGCTTAAAATATTAATTAAATATGTTAATCACAACCATTTTAAAAACATTTGATATTATTCTCATTTTATTCTGCTTTCTAAATTTGTGGGATTAATCTTGGTTATATTATTGTATTGACAGCCATAGTTTTTAACAGAGAGAAATGAAACGGGAAAGAAGCTTTTAAATAAATATTTTACAGATGTTTTGATCATTTTGATATTTTTATTAATTTATTATTTTTAATCATTTACAATGACATAATAAAAGTCAATTATTAATAAAGATGCCTTTATAAATGCATCTTTTGCATAATTTATTTACTTTAAAGTCTTTACTTTAAAGTTTTTTTTTTTTTTTTTAGTATGTGTTGTATTTTTATGGATTTTATTTTAGTTTTACATTTTTATGATTTACTCTCTGCAGTTTCTTCACAAACCCCAGTTTGGGAAACCTTGACGTACTTCTTGTTGTTATTGTGTCATTTTGTGGCAGTTTTTCTAATATCCCCTAAAGAAACTTCAATAACTACATCATTTTTGATCATACAGATAAGAGCAAAACATTAACTGAATCTGTAAAGAGTCTACTTGTTTGTATACACTATTTGTATACACTCATAATAACAACAACAAAAGTTTGTGCTTTTGTAAAATAAAGAAACATACAGGGTGCGCTTTCTGCCGTCTCGGTTTCCATGATCTTCATTTAGAAACGTGTCACAAAAATGAACTGAAACTCAGCGAATACTTGATGCAGAGTTATATCTAGAGAAAGCTTGACATGTCTACTTTTAAACAAAGTAAGTTTTATTGAAAACAAAGTAATCTATATGAAACCAACGTATGATAACAAATGGAACATATTTTCTGTCTTCTTCTTTGCTTTATTTTATATCAGTACTGTACAACGTTATCCAATTTAAATTAATGCGATAAACAAGACAGGTCAAAAGTAATTTAGAAGTAATCTAAAAGTAGTCAGATAATATTACTGAAAAAATATAATGTAATGGATTATGTTACTATCTAGATTTTTTGCAATGTAATTTGGAATCTAACACGGATTACAGTTTGTAAGTAATCTACCCAGCTCTGATTAGTAGTTGGGTGTATATTCTCATTCTGCTTGGACAAAAATCTGTGTAGTTCATGATGAGTCATCGATATTTTTGGCCAATTATCAGGAAGACAAAGGATATATTTTTTTAATGGTTTATATTTGTTAAAAGTGAATATTGTTGACTAGCACATAGATTTACACTTGCAAAAGTTAATAATCAAGGACTAAAACACACATATCCTCACTTTTCATCTCATTAACATTCTTTCAACTCTGAAACAAAACTAAACATTTAATATCTTATTTACCTCCTCATTTGATTCCAAATTGGACTCAATCTGAACCAAACAAAAGCCTCAGTGCTGTGATATTACAGAATTTTCAGTAGTAATAGTCTCTCAGAGCTTAATATTAAAGTAAAAATAAACCTCTTACCCCATGCTGCGGATTTCACCGTAACTCGTCATAAATACTAATTTCCCTATCTCATCTGCAAGCCAGACGCTGATGCATTCTTGGGAGGAAATATAAAGCTAAAAGATCTAAAAAGAAAAAAGAACATTCCGATCTCATCTGATAACATGCTAATGCTGTAATAATTCAGCTGTGATATCGTCTATGAATAATGTATTTATGATTTATTGGTGTACAATCCAAAGTGATGTTGAGATATGGAGTGTTCTTACCAAGCTCAAAGAGGCACACTAACTGGCTGACTTTAGACAAGCTTTAGCCAGAAACGAGGGCATGTGCACTGCAGAAAGGCTTTATGGAGCCCACCAGGGGTCAAGAAGCCTGCAGAAGTCTCAAAGAACTGGGAACAGAAGTTCCCAAGGCCCTTTGAGTAAAGGGCGTCATTACCATCTCCCCAGCAGCCCACCCTCGACAACAGCAGCCCAGCGTGGTGTTCTGCGCTCGGGGCAGAAATACCATAGGCCATAGGGTGCCCTGTCTGGAGGAGGCACTTCAACTCAGCAGGGAACATCAGCAGCGTCTCTAAAGAGTTTTGATTTGACTATTAAATTCATGCCTGGTTTAATACGCATTATCCCAAGATACATGTTTGAGAGGGATACTGTACAAATAACATCAATCAGAGAATTGGGTTCAAGTGGAAGTAGGTCATAATTTGTAGAATCATCTTAGCGCCAAATGTCACAGTTGGATCAACAGCTGGTTCTCATCATATAAATGGACCTGATGTATTTTATAGATCATTTCCTACATGTCAACATATCTGTTCTCTCCACAATGGACAATGCTTGCCACAAATCTTGTGTTAATGCAACATTGATATTAACTACTTGCGGCTGACACTCCTCAGCAGATGTTAGAAATTAAAATATTTTGTGAATGACCAAATACAACAGTTTCATTATTTTTCGTAATGAATTACGAGATGCTTACTGCACCTCGCCAAGACGTATTAGATTTATTGCAGTAATAACAAGTTTCTTTCAGTGCACTTTAAAGTCTTTTGGTCTTGAAAGCTAAAGGAAAAAACACTACAAAGTATGAATGTTGAATGTGGTGTTATATAGCCTGGCTTATGTGTGTTATTGGGATAGAAATGTGATGGGGAATAACACGGGAGGCTCAAAGAGAAGTGCCGATATCATTGCACAGAGACGTCGAGACGTAAATTACAGAGAATAAAGATGAATCAAGAGGATCTTTTTTTATTTATTATTACACAATCCCCTCAGAACAGCAGACCGCAATGAAGACAATCCACTTAAGTAAGAACAAATGAGGTTGCTTTGAACTCATAAAGCATGCATTGCATGGCTCAGACACATATTATCATAGGTCATACACCTGAAACTTAGCTCAGGATGTGCATATGATTCCTAAAAATTGATCCATTATGCCGGGAATCAGATGCACGCTCTACAACCTTATTGCTTTTCTTTATGTAAGACCAAAGAAAGCTATAAATTACTGTGAAGCTGCACATTACATTGACATGAGGCTCCAACCAAGAATGCAGAACAATCACTGAGTCAACTTAAATGGACTGACTTTAAGCAGTACACCATTGCTCATTAAAAACAAAAAAAGGAAAAAGCTTTTTGTAAAGTTAATAGGCAGGTTCAGTTGTCTGAACCCACTGAATCATGTTACAAGAAGTCAAAGGTCTGAAACGTTCAGCCCAAATCTCCACGGTCAAGGACTACACCATCCCATATGGTCCTATGCTTATAAAGCAAATGATAGCACTATTAGCTCTGAGTGGTAGCACATGTCTTCTATTGATTCTTTTCATCAATTGGTCAATTACTAGACTTTTTAGGGTCACAAGGTTATATAGGTGTTGGCAACAATTATATCTAAAATTACCCCAGTTAAACTGAAACAGCTGCTCAATTACTCCCAATTGATTGTACTTTACTCTAGCTGCCTTCACGTATGGATTATTTATCAGTAATTACAAGGACATACTTCATAGAATCTGGTTTTGCATATGGCACAAAAAAATCACAATGATATTAGAAAAAAGCTTGGAAGTCAATACTTGTAAAATTGATTCCCCCCCCCACCTCTTATCCTTCTCAGCACATGCTTCATTTCCTTGACGGTTATAAGTAGTAGCGTATGAAAATGTGGACAGGACTGTCTTTGACATTGACTTTTCGATGCTTCGGGGTTTGTGAGTGAGCATCTGTAAGACATATGTGATTTATATACATCAAGGCCGATTTCCTGTAATGGGAGGTAATTCAGCGATCCGGTCAGCCCAAGGCCAATTATTTTTGAACCTGAATCCATGTGCTTCTGCTCTGCGAAATTGCTTCTGGGGAAGACAAACTAAAAGGTCCAAGCAGAAGATGTGAGTGTCCTCTGTATAACAAAAGCAGATGATTCAACTGCATACTCTAAGATGGTGCCAACCAGGTTTCGAAATTAACCAGGGCTTGTGGTAAAAATGCCGCCAAAATGAACCAAATGACCCATAAATTTAAGACAAATGGGCAAAAAAATGCCCCTGCATAATAAAACAATATATTATGGCTGTCTCAATTAAAATGAAATGTGAAAATGAATGAAAAGTGTCAATTTGCGGAATTACATTTAGGCTATACGTTCACATCGCAGGCAAATGTGGCCCAAATCCAATTTTTTTTGCTCACATGTGACTCAGATCTGTTTTTCTCATGAAAGTGTGAACAGCACAAACCACATGGAATCTACTCTTTTCCATGCCAATTTGTGCCACTTCCAAATGTGGTACTAAATCCGATACGGGTCAGATGTTTTGCAACGCGACCGCAGTCTGAACAGTCACTTCAGAATTCATGCGTCTTTTACGTCACTCTAGATTAACATTCGCCATGATTCTGTACTCATGGGAGTCCCTTCAAAGATTTTATGTACCCAAAATGATCAAGACAGTTGTGAAAAGTAGTCAGTGGAAGTACAGTGATGTGTCAGAAATCATAAGTATTACAGTGACAACTCTCTGTACTGTATGTCTTTGTTGTTTTATGTTTTGTGTATGCTTATGATTATGATGACCTGCCAAGGGACTGCGGATGAAAACTAGCCACTGGCTAAATTCAGTACAATGCATGAAATGGAAATCATATTGCCTGTGTATACAATAAATAACACAATAAATAAACATATAATCCCTTACTCTATGTCCTCTATATGTTTTTACTTCTGTATGACAACGTGCTGGGCAAGTGTTGCCAAGACCACCGTTTTCCCACAAAATTGGGCTACTTTTTTACAGTTTCCACAGGTTGTTTTTCAACTCCATGGGTTGAAGCGACCCAACCAACATAATATGTACACCCCAGACCCCCACCCTGGCAACCCTTTTCGCATTGTTCATTTGCGCATACGCATCAGTTCAGAACCATGATAACACCATGGACTGACATGTTTGTCTATGAAGCCAGAATGTGACTTGCCCAAAACAAAACAAAAATGTTTTATATTGTTATTTATCGATATTAATATTCATTATTACAATATAAAGAGCAACAATCTACAATTATGATTTAGACAGTTTTAAACAGTCTAATGTTATTGACAACAGTTTAAAATACTGATTAAAGTAATTGAGTAAATGTAAGTATTTGACATTAAAGACAACATATTGCCCTCACAAATGTAAAAAATACTCCTGGCAATCAATTCCAGAGGGGCAAATATTGCCTCTTAATGGAAAAGTTAATTTCTGACCACATGTTTGCCTTTTCTTCATTAAAAAATATTATTCATTACAATAATTTTCTGAAATGAGTAAGAACAGTGGCCCAGAGAAACGTAATACATTGTCGCTTCGCCTTGCTTTGTCCACTTTACAGCGGATATTTTCCCCAGCTGCAAGGTTGAGCAGGGAATGACATGTTTCCAAATTGTTCCTATACTGCCACCCCTGAGGGATCTCTTCACTGTCAAAAAGGGGGTGAAACCAGGAGCGATGACGCCAAAGAACAAGGACACAGGGGCTTGGAACGCGCCGAGTCCTTGTTTGGATACAATGCGAGGGAAATTGAATCATTCGCAAGGAACTGGGCTTGATTCAGGGATTAGGGGACTTTTGTCTCATTGGTCAATGGCTGGCTGACTTAAAGGCGGGGAATGTGGAAAGTCCTGGTGGGTGGTGGAGCTCAGGAATCGGGGGGTCCACAGCAGATTAGCTCATCTGGGGTCTGCAGAAACATATCTGGAATGTGTACATGACGGTTTTGCTCAAAATGGTAAGAATATACAAGTGCAGGCGCAGAGTTTTTCCTTAATCCTCCTCTAAAGCGCACAGGCTCTCGGTTGTTTGCGCCCTCCATCTGTTGCCTGTTTTGGCAGTCGGAGCCGGGCTCAGCATTTTGAACACGTTCACCCAGATGGCATAGACAGACCCATAGTAACCTTGAGTGCTGGATTTGAAGAGAATTGAAATATAATCCAGATAAGAATATGTTTCCAGATTATTTAAATCAAAAAGAACAATTCGCCAGTGCCTGGATTAGAGCCGAAACTAACAACAGCAACCGAAAGCAGCTGAGGGTTACAACAAATGAAATAAATCTAAAATATGATGTATTCACATGAACATGTGCAGAATATAAGAGACAAGATGAAAGATTTTTTGATTAATTTTATAAATGACAAAGGAATGATATCAGTTTTTAAGCATACAGAGGGGATTGTCAGTCTAGTTATTTTTTTCAACAGCTTAAACTCTTAACGTCATAGTTTCTTTCTTACAAATACTAAATATATAGGCTCCATATCAATCTTTAACCTTAATGGGCTTGTGCTGTTGTCATTGTGCAGGCAGTCAATAAATCATACAGACTAATCTAATGACCAGTACATACCTCTGTGAATTTCCATCCAATTTTGCAGCTTAAAATATTGTTGGCTTAGCGACTAAGAGGAGACAGGAAGGGGAAGGATCCCTCCCGTGTTATCTTCTCTGAGTTTGAGCAACAATTTGTCATATTCTCAGAATCATACATGAGCAGAACACTGAAAGAGCAATAAGTGAATCAAAAACATAAAGAGAATATAGGAAAACAAAACAATACAACTGATGACATCATCTGATAAACTGTCAGTCACACTCCTTTTATGGGCTTCTTGCATTTGGTACATTTTGTACATACTAACTACATTTGTAAACCCTTGCAACTCTGTAAATAGGCCTAACATTGGATGGACAGATACAATAGGTAAAAAGCATATATTGTCTCAGTGTGTTTCAGTAAATCTGTAGTCAATCTGTGGATATGTTAATCTGTAAATCCTTTCTAAATACACTACACATAAATACACTACAAAGTATCTGGAAAAAAAAAAAAAAACAAACCAAAAAAGATTGCTGTGACTGTTCAACATTTTTAACAGTTTTTCTTAGATACTGAAACTAATAACAGAGAGAGAGTTTAAGCGGCTGAAAAAAAACATGGATATTATGCCGCAACTGAGTTTAATACTGGTTGTTTGTTACTTGAAATCGTAATAAATTTAATAATTCTGCTTATTTAAGCATTAAGAATTCTTTTAATACTTTTGAATAACTAAAATTTTTTGGGAAAAAAAAGTTTAATTGCAAATGATGAGATCATTTAATTAAAAAGTGAATTAATAACAATAAAAAAATAAATGAATACATAAACAAATAATTACTTGCTTTATAGTATGTGATTTTTATAAAACACCAACTCATAAACTCATAATATGTATCTTAAAAAAAGTAGTTCACTTCCAGAACAAGAATTTACAGATAATTTACTCACCCCCTTGTTCATGTCTTTATTTATTCAGTTGTAAAGAAATTATGTTTTCTGAGGAAAACATTTCAGGATTTCTTTCCATATAATGGACGTCTATGGTGCCCCGAGTTTGAACTTCCAAAATGCAGTTTAAATGCAGCTTCAAAGGGCTCTAAACGATCCCAGCCGAGGAAGAAGGGTCTTATCTAGCGATAGGTTATTTAAAAAAAAACAAAAAAAGGTCGTCTTGTCTAGCTCTGTGTCAACTCTGTGTATTCCAGTTCATGACAGTTAGGGTTTGTCGAAAAACATCTCCCACCTCATTTTCTCCTCCAACATCGAAATCATCCTACATCGTTGTTTTACCTTCTTTTTGTAAAGGGCGTTTGACCTTCTTTGCATGTTCCCTTTGTAAACACTGGATGATTTTTAAGTTGGAGGAGAAAAAGAAATAGGAGTTTTTTGACATACCCTAACTGTCATGAATCGGAATATGCAGAGTTCACACAGAGCTAGACAAGATGAGCATTTGAGGTTAAAATGTAAATTCTTTTAGAAAATAACCGATCGATTTGCTATATCGTTTGACACTTCAGCTGGGATCTTCTAGAGCCCTTTGAAGCTGCACTTAAACTGCATGTTGGAAGTTTAAACTCAGGAGCACCATAGAAGTCCATCATATGGACAGAAATTCTGAAATGTTTTTCTCAAAAAATATAATTTCTTTATGACTGAAGAAAGAAAGACATGAACATCTTGGATGACAAGGGGGTGAGTACATTACCTGTACATTTTTTGTTCTGGAAGTGACCCTTTAAGCTACACATGAGCAACTGCCATATGAACGACCAGTCAGTCAATTACATTTTATGTGTGATTCGCCGACATAAAATCGACCCATAAGACTAATTTGTTCAGGAATCAAACTACAGTGAAGTATTTGCTCATATAGTCATTTCAGAAATTGGACTAGAATGGTTGTGATTAGGGATGTTGCGAATACCCAATTTCACAATTAACCATGATTAAAATGGCTATGGTTATTAAAATGTAAGAAGCTACACAATGGTTAAAAAACAAACATGTTGTGTATTTTTAATAATGTAGTGAAAATTGATTTTTCAGAGTGGGTTACTACTGGTGCCACGTGTGTGCCCTGACCTGTGCCTGGATGCTCTGTGAGGCTGTTTCTAGGTAACTGAGTTCATGAGGTGATTGTCTAGGTAAGTAAGGCTGGGCACGTGCAGAGCATGAACTTTCAGTGCACGTGAAACTCAAACTTAAAACATGGTGGAACAACACAATTTCCCGGATTTGTATCCACTAAAGAAGTTAATTCAATCAGCTATTTTGTAGCTTGTTGCAGATTTGAGGGTGAAGTGCTGCACTGTATAGGCTACACATGTGCAGTTCATGATCCACCTGTGTTTTTGATGTCTCAGAGCAGCTTGGTTCACGTTATACTGCATCACTGCTTGTGCTGTAAGTTTAACATAGTCACTCTTTTTTTTCATATTCACATTTCCAACATTTCTGTGGCTTGATGATTACGGCATTTCACTAAATTTGCAATGACAAGCTTCTGTATACCTATCGTCATAGCAACTTTTAGCTCTCCATTTTTTATTTTTTTCAAAATAAACCATAATTGTACAGTTTAAAATTCACAGTGTGACACCCCTAGTTGTGATGTATGTTTTTGATTCACAAAAAAGAACCATTTCATAAAGTTATGCATTCATAAATCAGGCTACCATGATTTTGATGTTTTTGAGTTGCTAAAAACAAGCATTTGTTCAGGAACTGGTGTGCTGTATGTTTCTGATTTACTAAACAGAACAAAGTTAGTCATTCATTCAGGAATCAGACTGCCATAGTTTTTGCTGTTTAATTGCTTAAAATAATTGACTGATAAGAGTCATTTGTTCAGGAATCAAACTAAACTGGTGTGCTGTATGTTTTTTTTTTTTGTTTTTTTTTTTGTAGATTTACTAAACAGAATAAATTTAAATGGTCATTCATTCAGGAATCAGACTACCATTAAAAATCACTTAAAAGAATCAACTCATACAAGTAATTTGTTCTGGAATCAGACTACCATGGTTGCGCTGTTTTAAATCACTAAAAAAAATCGACTCATAAAAGTCATTCATTCATGAATCAGACTACCATGGTTGTGCTGTTTAAAATCACTAAAAAGAATCGACTCATAAGAGTAATTTGTTCAGGAATCAAACTACACTGGTGTGCTGTATGTTTCTGATATACTAAACAGGACAAACTTATATAGTCATACATTCAGCAATCGGACAACGATGGTTGTGCTGTTTTATATTACTAAAAAGAACCAACTCACAAGAGTCATTTATTCAGGAATTAAACCACCATGGTTGTGCTGTTTTAAATCACTAAAAAGAATCGACTCATAAAAGTCATTCATTCATGAATCAGACTACCATGGTTGTGCTGTTTAAAATAACTAAAAAGAATCGACTCATAAAAGTCATTCATTCATGAATCAGACTACCATGGTTGTGCTGTTTAAAATTGCTTAAAATAATTAACTCATGAGAGTCATTTGTTCAGGAATCAAACTGCACTGGTGTGCTATATGTTTCTGATTTACTAGACAGAACAAACTTATATAGTCATTCATTCAAAAATCAGTCATTCATTCAGGAATCAGACTACCATAGTTGTGCTGTTCAGAAATCAGACTACTGTTGTTGGGCTGTTTAAAGTTACTAAAAAAAGGAATCGACTCATAAGAGTCATTTGTTCAGGAATCAAACTACACTGCTGCATGTTTCAAATTTACTAGACAGAATAGACTTATATAGTCATTCATTGGGGAATCAGTGGAGTGCTTTATGTTTTTGATTTACTAAACAGAACATACTTACATAGTCATTAACTCGGGAACAGACTACCATGGTCGTGCTGTTTAAAATCGCTTAAAATAATTAACTCATGAGAGTCATTTGTTCAGGAAACAAACTCCTCTGTATTTTTCTGATTTACTAAACAAAACAAACTTACATAGTCATTCATTTAGGAAGCAGACTACCATGGCTGTGCTGTTTAAAATCACTTAAAATAATTGATTATTAGTGTCATTTATTCAGGAATCAAACAACCTTAATAAAGTCATTCGTTCAGGAATCAAACAAACTTAATATCTCACAGCAATTCGTACATATTTTACAAAGTGGCTCATACCTACCCCTCACAGAAAATGTACCAAATCGTACAAATGAGGTCGTACAAACTGATATAAATTAGCCACCTCATACAAATTAGTTGTGAGTTAGCGTTGGATTAACATGGTTGTGCTGTTCAAAATCACTAAAATAAGAATCAACTCATAAGAATCATTTATTCAGGAATCAAACAACACATGCTGTACAGCATGCTTCTGATTTACTAAACAGAACAAACTTCTTCTATGGTCATTCATTCAGGATCTGACTACTGTACCATGGTTGTGCTGTTTAAAATGACTAAAAGGAATAGACTCATAAGAGTCATTTGTACTGTACTGTTTAAAATCACTTAAAAGAAACGACTTTGTTCAGGAATTTTACTATACAGGTCACGTACATGTTGCGCTGTAAATTCTTTTGTCACCTAACAATAGTTAAGTCTGTAAACTCCCTCAAAATACAAGTTAGTGCTCCCTTGAAATTTCCCCAAGGTTCACAGAGGACCACACAGAATCTGAACTTCCACCAACAACAATACTCCAACATTTTTCTTTCATCAACCCAAAAGTGCGAGGAAAACGAAGACAGGGAGGCACATAGCGCACACTTCCTTTGTAAACCGAACACACCATCTCACACACACAGTCAGCGGCTGCTGGGAATTGAGTTTGACAGAGTACGCTGAGTGAGTAACTTCGGCTCTGTCGTGCAGGTGGACAGATTTAGGAGGACTGGCAGAGGGAGAGAACTTGCTCCACAAATGTTTAACGAGCTGAAGAAACATTCTCTCTCCACCCCCACATCAGGGGCTCGGGCTCCGTCAGATGAACTCTACCAGACGAGCTCCCCCAGAGCCTGTAAATCACTCCCTATCCCTCATTGATAAGAGCCGGGGGAACTGTTTATGTGGTTCGAAACCAGTGGAGCCGCGGCCTGAAACTCGGATGAACTATAACGGTTAAGCTCTCCGCGACCCCTCCAACTTCCTTCTCTCCCTTCGACACACGTATCACTCCCAGTCTAAACAGGAGATTTGAGAAATAAATGCTTTGTCAGAGAGCCCAGTGTGGGAGCGCTTACCTCCACAATTCATATCACCCTCTTCATGGTTCTCATGATGATCATCAGACTCATTTGTATTTGGAGAGGGACAAACTGTTGCTAGGGTGACGCTGATTAACCGCGAGCCAAAGCTCTTGTATCCCATAGGTTGAACACGTTGCGAGAGCTATCTCTGGCACAGCAGGTCAGGGCTGTGGCCTCTGTTCTGAGCATCTGCTGAAGGATCACACGCTCTTTGATGTGCTGTTGATCTGTTCAGGCATTGGTGCACCACCATCTGCTTTTAGCTGTTGCGATACATTTTTCAGTGATATGAGATTCACTCTCTCCCTCGCACATGCCATCTCGCTTTCTGATTTGAAACTTTGAATACAACGCAAGCATTTGTTTAGCTTTATTTAGTGCATTATGGTGCTTGGTGTTTCTGAAGAGACCTCTCAATCTGAATGTTACTGGCCAGGTTACTCATGCAGGAATGATGGATCAGACAATGACTCACTAACCCAGACAGGATTGTTTCTTGCCTTTTGGGGGTGGGGGGAGTCCACCGTGGTGCATTTAAGGTGCAACAGCTTGTGCAATTAATCATGACCCCATTAGCACAAGGTCTTCAATGTGAGGAGAGACTCACTTATTGTTCAAAACAAAAGAGAACTTTCCCACAATGAGCAGTTCTGCTCAGGAGGTCATCTGGATTGTTCTGTTGCTAGCAGACGTTAATATATTGTTTGGGTGTGGTTTTTCTTGTAGGACAGAACTTTCATTAAACTGTGTAGATTGAGGACTGTTTTTTTTTTTTATACATACTGCATGTGCAAGAAATTACGCCCACATTAATCTGGATAAATGATTTTTTCCCCCTCATTTTGGCCTTTCGTCTATGCTTTCGTCAATGGCATTTTTGTCCAGTGGAAAAACTGAGATTTTTTTTTTAAAAATGTGCCCCAGACTTTAAAATCTAAATAAATGGTTGTCATTCTTTCTTTTACTTCCCATTTATTGTCTCATTCTTTCCTCTTTTTTGTCCTGTCTACTTCCCTTTTCCTCTCTCCTTTCACCTGATTTTGTCCTTCTTCCTTTTCTTATTCCTTTCATCCTATTCCTTTTTTTACTTCCTTGCTCTTCCTCTATCCTTCCATCTTTTCTTCTTGTTTTTCTTTTATTTCTTACCTCATTTTCTTCCCATCATTTCTCCCCTAATTCATTCATAATTTCTTTCTTTCTTTCTTTCTTTCTTTCTTTCTTTCTTTCTTTTTTAGTTGTTATCTCCCCATCCTTTCCTTCATTCCTCTTTCTCCATCATTCTATCTGGTTCTTTCTTTCTTTTTTTCTGCTTCTTTCCTTTCTGTTTCTCTTCCTTTCTTTTTTCTATTCTTCTATTCTTATCTCCTATTCTTTCTTTCTTTAGTTGTAAAAGGAAAATCAATTGAAATTGTAAGAAAAATGTTGTTAATAAAGGAGTGTAAAAATCTATCTTTAGTTGTTATCTCCCCCTCCTTTCCTTCATTCTTTCTTTACTTCTTTCTTCCATTCTTATCTCCTATTCTTTCTTTCTTTCTTTCTTTCTTTCTTTCTTTCTCTTTCTTTCACATCCAATTTATCCTCTCATTCGTTTTATCCTTTTTTTCTCCTGTCTACTTTATTTTTCCTTCCTCCCTCCATCTACTTATTTCCTTCTTCCTCGTCTCATTCCCTCCTTCCTCTTCCTTGCTTGCTCTTCCTCCATCCATCTTGTTCTTTCTTTCCTTTCTTACTGCACCTCATTTTCTTCCCATCCCTTGTTCCTTTCTTTACTTTATTCTTCTGTTCTTATCTCCTCTTCTCCCCTCCATCATTTCTTTCTTTCTTTCTTTCTTTCTTTCTTTCTTTCTTTCTTTCTTTCTTTAGTTGTTATCTCCCCCTCCTTTCCTTCATTCCTCTTTCTCCATCATTCTATCTGGTTCTTTCATTCTTCTTTTCTGCTTCTTTCCTTTCTCTTTCTCTTCCTTTCCTTCTTTCTTCTATTCATATCTCCCATTCTTTCTTTCTTTCTTTCTTTAATTCTTTCTTTAATTCTTTCTTAAATTTTTATCTCCCCCTCATTTCCTTCATTCCTCTTTCTTCATCTCTTTCTCTTTCCAACCCTTCTTTCTTTCTTTGCTTCTTTCTTCCATTCATATCTCATATTCCTTTTATTCTTTCTTTTTCTTTCTTTCTTTCTTTCTTTCCTCCATACTCTTCCTTTTTTTTTCTTCCTCTTTCTCCCTCCTTCTCCTCGTCCCTCATTTTCTTTCTTTCTTTCTTTCTTTCTTTCTTTCTTTCTTTTACATCTCTGCCTGTCTTTCGACCGAAATATAAATAACTATTAAGGAAATGTTTTTCATTTTATCCTCTTTTATCCTCCTCCCTCCATCTGCTTATTTCCTTCTTCCTTCTTCCATCCTCTTCCTTTTTCCTTGCTTCCTCTTTCTCCCTCATTCTATCTGGTTCTTTCCATCTTTATTTTCTGCTTCTTTCCTTCCTCTTTCTATTCTTACCTCTTTCTATGTCCACCACTCCTTTCTGTCTTTACTTTTTCCTCCAGTTTTTTTTTCTCCACCTCTGTCATTTATTTATTTTCTTTCTTTTTTTGTCTTTCTTTCTTAACCTTTTCATCATGTCTCCACCTGTTTCTTTTAACCTGACAGTAACTTTTAAATCATGACCCACAAGACCTGCAAGGTTTCATGATTTGGAAAATAATGTGTTGTTTTCAGTCGCATTCTGTTTCTTTTCCAATCCATTAATATTCTTCATTTGTGCTGAAACACAATTTCTTCACTAAATGGACATAAGAGATTCATTAAACCAGCTCAACAGATGGGCAATGGTCAAACGCTCTTGGCAAACTCCCATCAGCGGTCCACCATATTATTATTATTATTACCACACAATGACTGACATATCTGTTTCTCTTAGTAATAGCACCGGAATGTTTATTACCGGCTCTCCTGCTAACAACAGACACCAAAACATGTGAATAATAATGAAATGAAACAGGTCACTGCTGCGTCGACATTCAAAGCCAACAGCTAAATGAGTCTGACCTTGAAGCTGCCAAGGCAGAGAACTCCTGCCCTACAATTACTGGGGAATTGGGAGATGTTAAACCCATCAAAACACCCCCCACCTCCCAGATCTGCCCAACATCCAGATTTGACCTTGAAGGTGGTATAACGCTGGCATGCCGACACTCTCCCCAAAAGACTTGAGTTATTTCAGACACTTGTGTGAAACTAAGCATTCTGGCAAGGCGTGACTTTCTAGCACTCGTGGAACAGAAAAGAAGCATCTGAAATCACATAGCTTGATATCATCAATGCCCATCTGCTGGCATCAAACCATTATAGTTTGCATGATTAATAAACTAAAATAATGGTTTTTAGATACATAATGCTATTGTGGTGTGTTATGCGAATAGCATGTGGTTCAGTACAACAAAAAAAAGAGAATAAAGGTGTGTAAATTACTTACTGTTTTGCTTTAAGCTAATAGGAAGAACGTGTAAAAATCCCAAAAACAGGAAAAAAAAAAAAATTATTAATTAAATAAATGGTCACACTTAAGTTTGGGGACCAATTGTCACTATTAATGAATAACTATGACTAATAACTATTATTTCCTCAATAATGTCCTAAATTGCTTCTTATTATTAGTTAGATAAGAGTAGTTAAAGGAGTAGTTCACCTCTAGAACAAAAATTTACAGATAATGTACTCACCCCGTTGTCATCCAAGATGTTCATGTCTTTCTTTCTTTTATGTTTTCTTTTTTATTCTTTTTTTATTCTTTCTAAATTATTATTATTATTATTATTATTTTTTATTTTTTTTGGAGGAAAACATTTCAGGAATTATCTCCACAGTGGACTTCTATGGCGCCCAGAGTTGTGGATTCTGGAGTTTAAACTTCCAAAATGCAGTTTAAATGCAGCTTCAAAGGGCTCTAAATGATCCCAGCTGAGGAAGGGTTTTATCTAGTGAAACGATCAGTCATTTTCTAAAAAAATAAAATTTATGTACTTTTTAATCTCAAATCCTCGTTTTGTCTAGCTCTGCCATGCGCATGCGTACTCTGTGCAATCATCCTACTTTGCTGTTTTACCTTTTTTTTGTAAAGGGCGTTTGACCTTCTTTGCACATTCACTTTGTAAACACTGGGTCAGTACTTCTGCAGCGATGTAGCATGATTTTAAAGTTGGAGGAGAAAATTGGGAGTTTGGGATGGGAGTTTTTCGACATACCCTAACTGTATCGAACCGGAATGCACAGAATACTCGCAGAGCTAGACAAGAAGAGCATCTGAGGTTAAACACTACATTGACCAAAATTATAAACGCAACACTTTTGTTTTTGCCCCCGTTTTTCATGAGCTGAACTCCCGCTGAGCTGACCTATTTCTCTCAAATATTGTTCACAAATCTGTCTAAATCTGTGTTAGTGAGCACTTCTCCTTTGCCAAGATAATCCATCCACCTGAGGTGTGGCATATCAAGATGCTGATTAGACAGCATGTTTATTGCACAGGTGTGCCTTAGGCTGGCCACAATAAAAGGCCACAGCACAATGCCACAGATGTCGCTAGTTTTGAGGGAGCGTGCAATTGGCAAGCTGACGGGATTGTCCACCAGAGCTGTTGCCTGTGAATTGCCTTGTTCATTTCTATACCATAAGCCTTCTCCAAAGGCATTTCAGAGAATTTGGCAGCACGTCCAACCGGCCTCACAAGTGCAGACCACGTGTAACCACACCAACCCAGGACCTCCACATCCAGCATCTTCACCTCCAAGATTGTCTAAGACCAGCCACCCGGACAGGTGCTGCAACAATCGGTTTGCATACACAAAGAATTTCTGCACAAACTGTCAGAAACCATCTCAGGGAAGCTCATCTGCATGCTTGTCGTCCTCACCGGAGTCTTGACCTGACTGTAGTTCGTCGTCGTAACCGACTTGAGTGGGCAAGTGCTCACATTTGATGCCGTCTGGCACTTTGGAGAGATGGTCTCTTCACAGATGAATCTCGGTTTTCACTGTACAGGGCAGATGGCAGACAGCGTGTATGGCATCGTGTGGGTGAGCGGTTTGCTGATGTCAATGTTGTGGTTCGAGTGGCCCATGGTGGCGGTGGGGTTATGGTATGGGCAGGCGTATGTTATGGACAACTAACACAGGTGCATTTTATAGATACTGTGACCTGAGATCGTGAGGCCCATTGTTGTGCCATTCATCCACAACCATCACCTCATGTTGCAGCATGATAATGCACAACCACATGTTGCAAGGATCTGTGCACATTTCCTTCTTTACAACTGAAGAAAGAAAGACATGAATATCTTGGATGGCAACGGAATACGTTATCTGTAAATTTTTGTTCTGAATGTAAACTACTCTTTTAAATTTAGTTTTGGGAGTTGGATTTAGGAATGTAAAATATGATCATGCAGAATAAGGCATTAATATGTGCTTTTTAAGTACTAAAAAAAGCCAATATGCTAGTAATATACATGCTAATAAGCAACTAGTATTAGTCCCTAAACTAAAGTGTTACCAAATATATATATTTAGAAACCAACAAACAAAAGCCTTAGGGCACCCTTTCCTTCCACTTACACCCATAAAAAATATATTATTGTATTTATTACATCATACTTCTTTCACAAAAGAAAAAAGCTTTATTTACATAAACAACAACAAAAGCAAATATTTGTAGTAACACCTAATAAACTACAAGAACAACAACAACAATAATCTTATCTCTTACTCTACATTCCTGCATTTTACTTCTGCTCTGGCATGCATATTAATTCAGCTTATAATCAAAACTTGGCATTGTGTACTGCCAGTATTGCAGGCTCTTATAATAAATTGCTTGCAATGTTCCTTATTTGTAAGTCTCTTTTGGATAAAAGTGTCAGCTACACGAACAAATGTAAAATTGGCATTTCCCTCCCATTAAGCAACACTGCAAATGTTTAAATACTTATCACAAACAAGTCTTTAAAATAGTCCTGTCAAAATGTTCACCTGGAGAGTAGGTGTAGGAGTTAGCTGCTGATCAATTGATGAGTCACATTTCCCACTCTCATTAATTTTTCACAGAAAGACTGTGATAAGGGGGAGAAGTTTATGCTCTTCTCACTTCCTCATCTTTCTGATAAGACGTGAAGGCTATGGGGAACAATGAAAGCACAGGAGAGGTTTCCTCAGAAACCAAAGATAACTGCTAACTTCACCTCCTCTTCAACAAGGGCATCTCAACATCAATACTTTTCTCTTATCCACAACATCCAGCAGTCTTCCCGGTGCTTCTCCTGCTGAGAGGAGAAACTTTCACCATGGATCTTCCAGAAAAATATGCTTCCTTAGCAATACAGGACTGGATACCGCTACACATCGAATTTTCCTCCATAGTACGGGAGTGGACATCTAACAGACTGTAGGGTGTCATAACATAGTGTGGAACAAGAAATAAGATGCTTATAAAAAATGCCTTTTCTTTTCTCTAGCAGATTTTTATGTATTTTTCTCTCTTTCTTTCTTATTCTGCAGTTTAAAAGACTATCCTACACATATAATTATGTCAAGATGACATAAAAACCAGTCAAACTGTGAGACTGCCTTTGGCAAAGCATCTGTGCAGGTTCATAGGTAATACAGAACAATATAGGTATTCTTCAATTATCCCTCTTAATAGATCTTAATAATAATTCATCAAATTATTAATTTTTATTGTTCTTACAATACTGAAACGTATACTTTGTATTATGGTTCTATATATTTAATATCAATCTTTTTATCTGTTATTATTATTATTATTTTTAAGTGTGTATCAACACACATATTCTGTTCAAATTCTTAATTGGCTGAAAGAAATGACAGCTTTTCAAGTGGCCTTGATTGCAGAAGTTTTCTTCCATAAATGCTCTTCAGAGGCATTAAAAAAAAAAAAAAAAAAGCCTTGAACGAAACTAACCAGCTCTGAGATGAATAACAACATTTGGCATGAAGCAAAAAAGTATTCAGGAATTGAGAAAAAAGACAAAAGTACTAGACTGTGTACTTAATGTTTTGGAGTATTTTTCAGCTTTTTCTTTTGGTCACTTTTTTTATGCATTTGTGTATGTACTGGTATTCGTGATGTTAGAAGGATAGCAATACCAATACGTTTTTACTCTGTTATTACATTTTTGGACCCTAATGAGGAAAACAGCTTATAAATCATACAGAATAAGGTTTTGAAAAACGTAAAAATGCATAAAGTTTTCTGTACGGAGTAGGTTTGGGGTATAGAAAATAGGATTTGTTCAGTATAAAAATCACAACGCCTATGGCATTTTCCCATAATAACATGAACCGGTATGTGTATGTGTTATCAAATTATCAAATCAGCAAGAATGTAACAATATGAAAATAGCTATTACAAAATATCTAAATATATGATAACTTTATTATTATTATTATTATTATTATTATTATAGATTAATTTTTCATAAAATCCTCTTGAAAATTCATTATAAGTGAGTAACACAATAATTACATTAAATGAGTAAAGCTATCCACGTTGCAAGAGAGCATGTCGATTATAATGCAATGTGGACAGCTTTTATTATAATGGAGCCATTCTAGTGTTGCAGTGTCACTTGCTTGCTGTGCAGAGCAGACAGGGTGTAAAAGGCTTTATTTAAAATAGCCTGCATTAAATTCAGATTAATTCACAATAGTTTTCACAATTCAGTGAGCTAGACTTCTATTTTTAGTACTTATGAAGCAAAGCATCAGGGTATGTAAACAGAACCTCAATGACTGAGAATTTCTTAATGATAATAGTTTATTAATTTGTTAGAGACCTATTATGCTCTTTTTACAATATGTCATTTAAGTCTCAGATTTCCCCAGAATGTGTCTGTGAAGTTTCAGCTCAAAATACCCCACAGGTCATTTATTATATAATTTTGAAAATGTCTATTTTGAGTGGAAGCAGAAAATGGCTATTTTTGGACATGTCTCTTTAAATGCAAATTAGCTGTTGCTCCCCGCCTCCTTTTCCAGAACAGGGCTGTGCCTTTACATATTGTACCTTGAATACTGTTTGGTTTTGATTGTCATGTCTATTGTGTTGAAATCATGCGTTTTAAAGCCATATCAGTTTATCAGTTTGAATTAAATAAATACATGCAATGCATGTTTATATGCGTTTTAATTATTCACATGCCTATAGGTTCTCTATGTGCATCTCAGTGCGTCTCCGTTCACAGTAAATGCTGCTTCACACAAACTGTTATCATTTACATGTGTGGAGCATCTCAAACTCTGTCTCTGCATGTTGTTGTGAGTTTGGGTTTATTATAATGCTCATCTGGGAATACAACATGTGCTATTTCATCAGATTTGTAAGGTAAATCATTTATAAATCTACGCAAACACAGGAGAATACATCATTATTTTTCCCAATATGCTAACTGTTCAAAATAAAAGTTTAAACAAACACTCTGAGTTTACATGTTTTGATGTTCACATATTCAAAAAATTACAGTGGCTGTAACATTTCTATCATAAAGAAATGGCCCAGTATTAAAGACTAAGTGGAAATTTGAATTAAATGTTGCTGAGTCAATATTAAACACGGATTAGATTAGAAGCTGAGGAGTTTTTGAAAGCATTTATGAATTTCATTAGTTTTAATAAACAGACTGTAGGGTATATATGATTGTTGGATACATCACATTTTAAAAACAAATGAGAATGTATCATTACCTTTACCTGGTCATTTTATTTTCAACTCCACGTTTACTTCACATTTTCTAAAAGAAGCCAACGAGCTAAGACATTTGTGGGGAAACTAACTCTGTCCACTGCCATAAAGCACTGTGAATGATGTAACTGCCACTGTTCGGTTCATTTGCTGCGTTTCCCATTTACATGGCACCAGTAATTTCTTCGATTGGCGAACCTTAAAGACTGTCACTGAGAATTCTACAATTAAACTGACAAATGATTCTTGAAAGGAATTAAAAATCACACAATATCTGGCTTCTAAAGAAACAGGCAGCATTGTTTAACAACCTCAGAATGCACTGTAGGCCCGTCTCCACAGGTTTACACTTAATTATATTGTATTGTTTACCTCTTCAACGCCACTGTTGCACTCAGTCGTGCCAAACCTTGATGCTGACTTTGATGTTTGAAAGTCTCTCAAATCTTTTTATGATACCTTTGAACTCTCGGCCTCTTCATCAGGTGAATGAACACGCCGAATGAGAGGAAGGATATGAGGCAGGAGTAAAATGGTGTCAAAGACTAAGCCATACCTGGGGAGTTCAAGCATGTAACACAGGAAGGAAGTATGTGCTGACAGCTCAAAGTCATCTCTTTTAAGGGCTGAGCATCAGAGACGGCTTTGACACATTTGACGCAGTGTCAGATCTGCCATAAATGGGTAACAGAGATGTTGCTCTGTTATTCCTCATTGTTTGAAATGTATTATTTGTATACTGGCACGTAGTTTTTTAACCAAAATACATAAAAGCCACACATTTGGAAGTAAATAAGAGCAAATTCCCCGTGTGTTTGTTATCGCGACTGAATTATAAATCTAATGCAAAAATAATACTCCGTGAAATCCAATTATCGCAGCAACCAGTGAATAATACCACTCCACAGGGGCCTCAGGAGTCTCAGCATTCAAAGCTACTCTTCAAAGAGCATAAAACTTTAGAGTCTCTTTAATCATGTCATACCGGATGCACTGCGAATATGTTTTCAGTCCCACACATCAGCGATAAAAACGAAGGAAGCTCCAACCGGACACATTAAGATGAACGCCGCTAAGAAAACGGCCGAGCAAAACAACCAAACAAGTCCACTCACGCATCGCACGATTAAAACCGTAGGTGCGCGTCGGCTTTGGCTGGACCTGCTGCTCCTGCAACTTTTCAGAAGCGCGAGTTCAAAAGGAACGCTGCGAAGGGCTCGGATAACATCACAGAAGCCCCAATGGATTTCGCTCGTCAGCTTCTCTAGATCTTTCAGGGCCGTCCTCCAGCCAGCATCCCTCCAAAGCACTGAGCTTAACAATCAGGAGGAGACGGAAGAAGGCAAAAAATACATTTGAGTTTGATAGAGGGTCTGCAGGCATCAATGCAAAAACAGAATGCGGTTTCTCTATGTCCTCCTTTCCCCCAATAGGATCATCACCTGGAAGATTACCCTGGTTACGCTGCATTGAGTCAAGTCATCCCTTCCTTTCTCGTCAATCAGCCACCGTAAAGTCGGCGTCTGGAGGGAGAAAGGCCCCCTATTGGATCCTAGTCTCTGCAGAGAGAATGCGACAATGGCGTCCAACAGGGAAGCTCGCGGAGGTTGTAATTTTCCACAAGCGTAGAGCTGTTCCTCTGGGAATGAAGGGAAAGGCATATCTAATTAGTTTTAAATTTAGGCCTTAATTCTGAAAAAGAGGGATATTAAAATTACATTAATATGGCCGTGAGCTACTCAATGCATTGGTCATTTTAATAGGAATAAAATATTTTAGCTATTATGAGCAGTAGCACATGCACTTAAGGCATGCACATGAACCTGTGGGAGTCAGGTAAATGGTTTTGAACCACACAAAGGTAGTATCAAAGGCACTGTCAGAACTTTTGCATGAAAACAAAGTAGCATCATGATGTATCTTTTAAAATCAACCCACGCTCATGTGCAAGTCACATTCTTAAAGCAACAGGGCATCAACAAATAAAAACACTTTCATCATTTACATTATATACCCTCACGGTTTTTCAACCATGCATGCTAAATTGTTTAAGGGCTGTCAAGTTCCCATAAGCTTTGTAAAAACATACAAGTTGTCCATATGACTTACATGCATATTCCAGGTCTCTCTGAAGTCATATTATGTAATTTTGCGAGGAACATACCAACATTTAAGTAATCTTCACCTCTGCTAATGTTTGTTTGATCAAATTAAACACGGCCCATGTTAAGCAAGTTGGGTGGCAACAACAACAACAAAAAAGACATTGGTTCTCGTAGCCAAACATGTGTCATGTTCAGAAGGCTGCTGCAGAGGTAAAAATTCATCATTGAAAACATTAGTTAAATTTCAGTCTGTTTCTCACTCAAAGCCATCATATGGCTTCATAAGACCTGAATTATAGCGTATGAGTCATACAGACTACTTTTCAGGTGCTTTTATAGTGCTATGCTTCTTTTTTTTTTGAAAGAAATGAATACTTTTACTTAGCAAGGATGCATTAGACTGATCAAAAGTGCCAGTTAAGACATTTATAATGTTAACAAAAGATTTCCATTTCAAATAAATGCTGTTCTTTTGAACTTTCTTTTCAAAGAATCTTGAATTAAAATGTATCATGCTTTTCTCAACATATATAATAAGAAAAGTTTCTTGAGCACCAAATCAGCATGACACTGAAGACTGAAGGCAGAAAATCCAGCTATCACAGGAATAAAATTGCGTTAAAATATATCAAACTAGAAAACTTAATTTGTAATATGTCACAGTATCACTGTTTACTGTGCATTAAAAAAAAAAAAAAACATTAAGAAATACTGACACCAAACCTTTGAATAATGTATTTTAATGCTCACGACCAATTTGTACGTATTTTATGGGGTGGCTAATTTCAATAAATTTAAATTTCTATGATGGGTAGTTTTAGAGGTGAGGTATTGTGCAACTCGTACAATACATACGTTTTAGCTAAAATCGTATCAATTTGTACGAGTGAGATTGTACAAATTAGCCACCTTGTAAAATATATGCGAATTGTCGTGAGATCAGGCTGTGTATTTCAAACTCAACAGCCAACGATAACTATGAATTATTCAATGAGAACCTTCTATTACTATTACTATGTTACTTTTTATATTACATAAGGGCTGGGTAAAAAAATATTGATTTCTTGATTTTAATTGATTCTCATTTTTACAAAATGATATTCTTAAATCACAAGAGTTGATTAGTCTAGCCTGTTTTCAGTTAATTACCAGAAGCGCCGCCCACCAATAAATCACAATAAGCTTTGTGCTTTGCTACTTCTGATATGAAACAAAGTCTCTAATTTCGAATTCTGTCCATTTTATTACAGTTTTTATAGAATAAATGCTGTTTTGGCGCTGTTTAATGTGGAGTGACAGACCCCTGTAGCTCATCAGAAGTGACAGCGTGAAAACTGATCATCTCCTTCACTTACCAAAGTAAACATGAATAAACATCCGAATAAGTATAAGAAAGTATAAGAAAGAGTAAAACTTAACAAAATCCGTATCCTGCCTCATGTAATCTCTCAATCAGTGTTTCAATCACACTAAGATGGCTTGACCATCTTTTAAGATCAGCTTGTAAATAATGTAATGTTTACCTCAGAAATAACATATTTGTTGAGCAAAAACTCGTTAGTCAGCTAGAAAAAATAACTCTAGAGAAGAGCATTTTGCTAAATATATGCACCACTTTACATATTCTTTATAATTTCTACTGTTCTTCAATGTTTAAGTTTTAATAAATATGACAAGTTTTTATGACAGCTACCATTTAAATGTTTATATTTTAAAGGGATCATCAGATGTTGATATGATTGTTTAGGGTCTTAATGTAAAGTCAATAACATGCTTTGGTTAAAATTTCTCAGTGGTAGTGTAAAACAACACCCTTTTTACCAACACCCTTGTTTCAAAAACGGCTCTTTTCACATCAACCCGTTTCAGTGCATGTCCCTTTAAATGCTAATGAGCTCTGCTCACCCCACCCCTCTTTTCTGTGTTGCGACAAGCAGTTCTCTGACAGACTGTAAACTTTAGCCGCATTCAGCAGTGAAATTTTCTAAGAAGCACATTATTAGGAATGGCGATTTGCATTTCTTTTGTAGGTAAAGCTGGATCATGAATGATTTGCGCGATCGTAGAGGCATTTAGGTAGATCGAGGACGCATTCCCTTCGAAACCAAAAGTAATGCACTTCATCTTCAGCGGCTCAGATGTCTGGAGTAAATGGTGACTGCTGTGTTCATTATTACATCAAACAGCAGAACACCTCAATTACTTAGGAGACATTCTTGTCTACTCCTGTTCCGGCGTCGAAGCAATGGCAATGGCGGACTGTTCACAGCTCACTCAAGGCGGGTCTGAGGTAAAACAATCAATCAACCAACCAACCATCAATCAACAATCGTGGGAGGGGCCTTGGCCTGTATGATGTACATCTGACCAGAATCTGAGAATGGCTTAATCTGAGAAGGAGGTTATTATTTATGGGGATTAAAAAAAAACACTGGGTGGATTTTTATCATTATATGAAAATGTACACACACTGACAACACCCATTTATGTTCAAACAACATGTACAAGTGAATTTTGCATCTGATGACCCATTTAAAAAGCAAACTGGAGTAGAAATATATGTAATTGTAACTTTAGTGTTATTAAACTAAATAGAGTGTAATTTAAGTTTATTTGTTTGTATACAAATAAGATGATTTTAACCTTTAATTTTATAGTAATGTAGTATCAACATATATCCAAAATAATTAATATTGACTAGAACAGAATCGCAAGCTTGTGAATCAGAATCAAATCAAATTGTAAAAAAATGCCCAGCCCTACATTATTATTAATTTGTGCAAAAAGAAGAAAAAAAAAAACACATTAGAGTGTTATGAGTAGATAATCACCCTTTTTGGGTGAACTCTAAAACACCAAGCAAACCCAGGTTTTACAAACCACAATTATATTTAGTTCATCCCCTGGCAGATACGATGGTTTCACCTTTATAAACAAGAATAACATCATTCATAGCTGAGACCTGTGTGGAGGACAGGCGAACACTGAAATGTCACTCAAAAAAATGGAGATGACATCAGAAGTATAGTTCTATGCTGGTGAGTCATCAGCATTTTGATAATGAAACAATGATGAAACCTGCAGATAAAGGTTACGCTTTCAGTTCATTGTGGATATCTGACACCACAGGCCTGCCCACAGCCCTAAACCAGCGAGCCCAAGGGGCGCAAAGCACAATGCCTCCATATGCTCCCAGATACAGGGCTTCAGATGCCTCCCACAAACACTGTTACGAAAACATAGGCTGACAGTTCAGTGCATCTCATTTCCCGACGCAGATTTATTTTGGTAATCATTTCCCTACATGCAAATAATCATATAGGCCATAACAGCCTTTGTGAAGATGTAAATACTGTTTCGCCCATTAAAAAATGTAATTTGCCAAATGGTAGTGGTTTCCATTAATTTCAAAAATTACACCGCTCTCAAAGTCTCTCATTTTTATTCATTGTGCTATCACTTTGTGCACTCCAGATACTAAGACTATTAACAAGGTTTAAAACAATGTTATCCAGGGATTTGTGGATGAGAGTTAAACCTCCCAGTATTAAATTGATTCTGAAATGCCAAGAGCATTTGCATTTCATTAAATCTCAACAGAACAATTATACCTTCGTGAACAGCAATACAGTTGTGAAGGTGTACAGATTATTGCATTTGCATTATTTGTACTGGGGGCTGGGCATCCTTAAATGAAACCGCTAGTATTACTGTTATTTTGCAGCCTGAAATGAGCTTTCGAGAAGTGCTTACGAAGCTTTATCTGCCATGCATACTGTGGCTTTTGTCTTTCTGTGCTTCTGTGCTTTCAGGAAGGTTTTGATTTAGGTCTAAGCGAGTTTGATGTATAATAGATGGAATATAGGAATGCCTGCTGGTGCAAAACAAGGTGAATCGAGCCTTTTCTGCTTCGCACTACTACAGATATATTCAGCGCTGCCTCGTAGCTGTATACGGTCTTAATCTAGTCCTGCTTTTCTCCATCTATCCCCTTCTGCCTCCCCCTCATTTGTACTCTGGAGGCTCAGAGTGACCCCCAGGGAGTCAATCAGGGCATCAGAGTCTTCCTACAGGCCTTCGGTGACACACATTTCTCTGAGCAGAACACTGCTATTAATGTCAGCATGGAGTCACCCTAAAGACTCTGCTTTACTCAGTTGTGTTGCCAAAAAGACAGCTTATGACTTCAAAACACTTCGATATTAAGCATACAGCACCACATTAGCACCATAGCACTCCATTTCACCACACCATAAATATTTTTCTTTTTCACAATTTATCCTTGGTGTAGGCCCACTCTGTTTGCCGTTCACGTAACGTATTGTGGGAATGCTTGGCAGAAAATTTAGCACATGCTACTTCAAAAACATCATTTTAATGTGTGCTTTGCACCGATGACACATTTAAAAATAAAAGTAAATTAAGAAAAAAAAAATATTGAAAAAAAGCTAAATAAAAAAAAAAAACAGGAAACAAAAGGAAAAAAAAAAAGCATAATTTTAATGTGTTGCACTAATGGCTGATCAAAAAAATAAAATACATTAAAAAAAAAACTAACAAAAAAAAAACAAAACCAGTAAAGATTAGCAGTAAAGATTAGATGAAATATAAGGCAAAATAAAATAACATCATATTAATATGTGATTTGTACTGATTTAAAATAAAATAAAATAAAATAAAATAAAATAAAATAAAATAAAATAAAATAAAAAACAAAATAAAAAAAAGTGAAACAACAAAAAACAGTAAAGAACATACAATTAGAGGAAATAAGAGGAAAACACAAGGGTAAAGATTAGAAAAGGCTAAATTAAATTTTAAAAAACATCATATTAATATCTGATTTGCACTGATGACTCATTTCACAAAATAACATAAAATAAAATAAAAATTGAAACAACACAAAACAGTAAAGAACAAAATTTGAGGAAATAAAAGGAAAAATTCAATAAAAAGCATAATTTAAAAAAAGCGTAAAGATTAGAAAAGGCTAAATTAAATTTAAAAAGCTTCATATTAATATGTGATTTGCACTGATGACTCATTTCACAAAATAAAATAATAAAAAGCAAAATAAAAAAATGAAACAGCACAAAACGGTAAAGAACATAAAATAAGAGGAGAAATAAAATGATGATTGATAAATAAAAAGCATCATATTGATATGTGATTTGCACTGATGACTGAATAATAAAACAACTAGGTAAAAAGGCAAAACAATAAAACAGTAAATAAAATGAGACAATCAGCAGAACAAAATAACTTAGAAAAAAGCTAAACAAAATAAGCTAAAAATTAAATTAGATAAAATGCAAAATAATAACAATGAAAAAAAAATACAGTTATTATAAATTATTTTAAAAATGTATATAAAATGCCTATACAATAATCTGAATCCATCTGATAATCCTCTCAAACCGCTGATTGCAGAAAACATTAACGGCATCAAATGTTTAGTCATAAAAAAAAAAAAAACAAAACAAAACAAAAAAAAACATGTTTTTCAGAGAAATCACTGCTGCGGTAGTCTATTGAATCAAACAATTCAAACTAATGCCAAAAGTCACACTCTATACAGCACAGGGCTGATAGATAGCCCACCCCTGTTCTTCACTGAGTGGTTTGAGGACACTTTAGATAATGCAGACAAACTCACAACAAAAGGGCTTTCAGTTTTCCCAGTTGTTGACAAGTCCTTTGAGCTAGAATGGCCATTGTAGCAGCTGGAGAACACGGAGGGTGAAGGCTGCGGAGCACGCGGGGGGACATAAAATAGGCGGCTGGAAATTAGGCTGAGAGTGATGTTTATGGAAACAAAGTGAGAGAGGAATGAGTGAAGACATACATTAGCTTTTACTGGGAGTCCATCTCACTGCGAGAAGCGCGCCGATCCGCAGCAGGGGCTGAAGAGAGAGATGAAAAATAATGACAACAAGCTGTCATGTCTGTCCTGCTATTACCACACAGTGTCATTTCCTGTCTACAGTATGCACATTTGAAACAGGGCTTCTAGTGCAATAGCTTGCAATGCTGTGTAATTTTCGTCAGCAGGAATTCGCTCTCTGTTGAGGTTGGCTGCATGTGAATAGAAACACTCATGTACTAATCATTAGTGAGCCACAACAGGGCAGAGCTGGGGGTGTGTTGCTTGACTTTGAAGTAGCAGAAAAACTGCACCGATGCTCAGACAGATGCGCACACGCTTACGCTCCCTATAGATTTACCTTGGTACAACTGGGAATGAGACCGTTTATCACATACGCTCCATGAACAGACAAACAGAGGGCTACAGATGTCCCCATATGGCAATGATTCATTCAAAACTTTCTGTTCTCTCACTTATCACACACACAGATGTCTTATGTATTTATAAACCTACATATGTAGCCAGAAATAGTGAATTGAATATATGCATTTATGCGTTCTATCCAAACTCACAGTACATTTCTTTCAAGGTCTACGCCAATCCATGCGTTCCTCGGGAATCAAACCTCGTCACTGAATTAAATAGCAAACGTGAATGTATATTTTCGATATTTGTACTCAGAAATATGTTGTATAATTAGTCACAGTTTGTCTAATACTCAGTCAAAAGACTAGCAATCCAGCTAAAAGGCAGCCTAATTTTCATCTATTTTAGAAATTGTCAGTAATAGTTTGGAATCCAAGTGGCAGAAAGAGCGAGTGAAATGATTAGTAACCTATCAGCAGGAGACGATTTCTTCATTTATGACAGAGTCAAGAGGGAAAATTGATTCAATGGACTTTTTCCAGCTGTATAGATTCTCTAAAACCCCCTCACAAAGAAAGTGAAAAACATCACGGTGAAAACACAGACACACAATCATCACACACCAGTGAAGCCTCCGATAAACACAAAACTGTTTTCCTCCCGTTTTCTTTACTATTGTGTATCTTAAATGATTACTTCACTTCCAAAATGAAAATTTCCTAACTAACTCACCCCCATGTCATCCAAGATGTTCATGCTCATTCTTCAGTTGAAAAGAAATTAAGGTTTTTGAGGAAAACATTCCAGGATTTTCTCCATATAGTGGACTTCAATGGGGATCAATGGGTTAAAGGTCCAAATTGCAGTTTCAGTGCAGCTTCAAAGGGCTCTACACGATCCCAGCCAAGAAATAAGGCTCTTATCTAGCAAAATGATATGTCATTTTCTAAAAAAAAAAATCATTTTAACCACAAATGCTCATCTTGCAATACCTCGAACTTATTACGTAATCACGTTAGAAAGTTCACGTGCGGATAGTTCTTCATCTGTGTACTTCAGTTCAAAGAGGTATGATAATTCCATCTTAAAACTCCATCTCATTTTCTCCTCCAACTTCCAAATCGCCTGACATACTATAAACAGCATTTGGCTTTCTTTGTACATTCGCTTTGTAAACACTGGGTTGGTACTTTTGCCTACATCATGCACAGTGATGGGAATAACAGCGTTATTATTCATTTTCAGTAACGAGTAATCGAACAAATTACTGTTTCCCCCATTAAAACGCTGTTACCGTTACTGACAATCAAATACGGCATTACTATAATTTTCGCATTGCGTTCTTCTTCTGAGGTAAATTCTGGCTTATTCCTCTCAGCGCGTCTTCTTCTAGTAACGAAAGGTAGCTGAGATGAACTAGATGAACATTAACGTTTGTTTACAGTGGTGATATGGGTGTTTACCTTCATGTCTGCGCGCCTCATGTGGATGTTTAAAATTTGAAAAGCAGTTTCGACATGACTTCATTTAAAAGTAGACATTTTAAGCTTTCTATACATATATTTCTCATGTCTATGAGGCAGGTATTTGCTGAGATTCAGGTTGTTTTTTTTTTACATACCTGTGGAAAGAGGTGACCGAGAACGAGACGCACCCTTTTTATTTATTTTAAAAAAGCACATTGTTTTCTTGTTATTATGACTATACACAAAAAGTAAACCCTTTTCAGTTTCAAAATGATTGAATGAGTATTTTTAGTTCATTTCACGGTCATAAAGAAAAAATGAGACAGACCACACCGGTGCGGTCTTTGACCCCAGAGGGATGTTTTTCATGTCTGCAGGTTGAAGCGACCTCAATAACGTGTTATTTAGACCCTGGAAGCTGTCTCTCACATAGTCCCACAGCAACATTAAACTAGTGTAGATTAGTGTACAATGTTTTATTCATTTGCCATATAAAATTTTTGGGGCATCCAAGTTATTTGACATATTTGAACTTTTTTTTTTTTTTTAAGTAACACAGTTGTTACTTTCCCTGGTAATTAGTTACTTTTATAATGATGTAACTCAGTTACTAACGCAGTTAATATTTGTTTTAAGTAACTAGTAACTATAACTAATTAGTTTTTTAAGTAACGTGCCCAACACTGATCACATATGACCTTTCCAACATGAGTACATAATGCGTGAAGATGAGCATTTGTGGTTAAAATATATATAAATTATATATTTTTAGAAAATGACCAATTGTTTCGCTAGATAAGACCCTTATGATCACGTAGAGCTCTTTGAAGCTGCATTGAAACTGCAATTTGGATCTTCAACCCATTGAAGTCCACTGTATGGAAAAAAAAAAAAAAAAAATCCTGGAATGTTTTTCTCAAAAACCTTAATTTCTTTTAGACTGAAAAAAAGAAAGACACGAACGTCTTGGATGACATAGGGGTGAGTGAATTATCAGGAAATTCTTATTCAGGAAGCAAACTAATCCTTTACTGAGTTCTGTGAGCAGCAACATAATTCTTCTATGCATATCTGTAATCTAAACATTTTTTGACAAAGTAACATTCCTAGCATTAACCTAAACACAGATTAGCAAACAAACAGTATACAACTATTCAGCATTTACAAAATATACACCTTTACAAATATAGTCTACTGTACCAGTAATATGGTATAGTGACAGAATCAAATGGTTGTACTACACTCCTAAAAATAAAGGTGCTTTAAAAGGTTCTTCACAGCGATGCCATAGAAGAACCATTTTCGGTTCCACAAAGAACCGTTCAGTCAAAGGTTCTTTAAAGAACCATCTCTTTTCTTAACTTTTTATAATTTGAAGAACCTTCTTTCACCACAAAAAACCTTTTGTGAAACAACTTAAAGGTTCTTTATGGAACTATTTAGACAAAAAAAGAAGGTTCTTCTATGGCATCGTGAAGCATCTTTATTTTTATAAGTGTGTATGTAACTTTGATACTTTATTGCTATTATATTTACTATTCTCACATACCAAGGTATTCAACTGAGTTTTCATTGTGGAAGTAAGCTATTTTCTGTGAATGTGCAAGACTTTCAATTCATTAGCCACTGTAAGTACATAACAATAACAAATTTCAGTAAAATTAAAATGATAACAAGTTCCAGCCTACAACATAAAGCAGCCATAATGGATTGTTTTTGTACAGCTAAAATAACAGGAAGCAGCTGAAACTAGAGGCCTTGCACTTTAGGTTAAAATGGACACGCCCAAAAAATAATTCAAAATAAACAAAAATAATAATGTATTTTAAATTTTAGGGGGGTACTGTTGAGGGTTTTATATTGTTTTGATCAGAAGATGTGCATGTTTTACAGCTGACGACGTTCAAAAAGATTCAATGTGTGAGTGAGCTCTCTCAGTGATTCAGACTGAATTGCGAATCGATTCAGATTGTGTTGTTCAAACTGATTTGAGCGATTCACTGAAAAAGGGCATATTCTTACAATGCCCTTTTCACACACAATCATCTTTTACTTTCAACTTTTAATTTCTGCTACTTTACCCCAGACATGTTACAGAACATTTGGAGGCAGTTTGTCTATTCCCGGTGCTGCTTTTGTTTCAGAAAGAGCATGTGGTACTAATTATGTAATAACTCAAAGGAGAACGAAAATATCAGGCTCATTACAACACTTCAAATTGCAGAAAATAATAAAAATAAACACATCATATGTACTGTTGATGTAAAAAATGATTGCTTTTACATCTTGATTATCACAATATTTCATTATATGGTACAGTCAAGCGGTTTATTCCAAGCTGCTTTGTAATAGCAATGAAAGATAGCGTAGTAGATTATAAAACATGCTCTCGTAGCGAACACCAGTGTATTAACCTTTATTAACTCCAAACATAAAAGAGTACTGTAAACTGTGACACGACATTGACATTGTTTATACATGCTACATAACCAATGGTAATAATCAATGGCACATATCCGCTGGCTATGAATACAGGCTGTTTCCCACGCATTTTTGGCAGTTAGCAAAACTCCTACTAGACTTTCAGGCCATATTTGTGAAGTCATACCTGAGTGCATTAGCATTAGAATATAGTAGCAGTGTCAGGAGGGGGCATTCTCTAAACTTCCCACAAAGGAACAGCAGGGTGCCATCCAGACACCAGTGCCTGCCTTCCTCCTGAGACACTGGAGTTGTCTGCCCTCTGGGGTTAGCTAGCCTCAAACTTCTGACACCCCCCAAAAAGTCAGACATGCTTTTCTTCCTGAGCGCTCTGTCTCTGTAACTTCAAATCTGACCCGTCCCCCTTTTCCACCCACCCATCCTTCAACCCCCCTCAACCTCTCCTTCCACACTCCCACAGCCTCTAAACCCAGCCCCGTCCTTTCGTGTGACGCTGTGGCTTTGATCTCAGGGGCCAGCGTGGTTCAGTAGCTGGCAGTCACAACCCTTTCCCTGTTCCACATGGCGAGGCTGCCCACTCATGTGGCCTGTACAGAATCTGGCCTTTGTTAACCCTTTGCACACTGCGGTTGCCTGGTAACACACTCGCAGTCTGGACAGACGGGAGTGAAACTCGCCACGGCTGATTGATGAGCACCATAAACATGTCAGGAATAAAGGAGGGAACACAAAACTTAATGAAAAAACGACAAACCTACAAGTTGTTGTACATGGGTGGATGATCGCAACCAATTTATTTTTTTGGGCTTCTTTGGGCCTGTCAAATCAGTGAACTCTTGCCCTTTTGTCTCTTGGCATTTAGCAAAATGGCATGCCACAAGTGCGTTTATGTTTCTGGGTGTGCGATTTTGTGTTTTTTTTATTTTTTATTTTTTTTGTGTGTGTGTCTGTACACATCAATACCAGACAGTTCTGAAGTCCTAAAGCCATCCTTGAGGGTGATATGACTTTCTTCTTTCAGATGAATACAATTACAGTTATATTAAACAATGTCCTGGCTCTTTCAAGCTTTATAATGGCAGTGAATGGGTGTTGAGATTTAGAATCCCAAAAAAGTGCATCCATCCATCATACAAAGTACTCAATATGGCTCTAGGGGGTTCATAAAGGCCTTCTGAAGTGAATTGATGCATTTGTGTAAGAAAATATCCATATTTAAAACTTCATAAACTGCAATCTCTACCTTTCAAATTAGAAGGCCACAAATTAGAAGTACAATATAAGGATATTGATATAAGCCAAGAGGACAATATAATTATATGACATACGTGACAGCCTAATTTATTTGTTTTGACAGTCAGATCATTTATCTGACAGAAAAACAATCGCAATCTCAAACACAATTTGCAATACTGACAGAATTACACTGCAAAACAGCAATAAACACTGATATATTTACTTTGAATACAACTTATATAATGACTTCTGAAGGAAAAGAGAACTTTCCTTTGATTTAAACAAAACGGTTCTAGTGAGACTAGCATATTCTCACCAGAGCTTACAATTACACTTACGTCCTACATCATCCGCTGGAACGCCACTCTCTTGTGAACGCGCGTACGACAGTTAGCTGAAACTAGAGATTACGGTTCATAAAGTTTAAAATATAGATATTTTTCTTACACAAATGCATCGATTTGACTCAGAAGCTGTGTGGAGTACTTTTTATGATTGATGGATGCACTTTTTTGGGCTTCAAAATCTCAACAACCATTCACTGCCATAATAAAGCTTGGAGAAGCCAGGACATCTTTTAACTCTGATTGTATTCGTCTGAAAAAGGAAAGTCATATACACCTAGGATGGCTTGAGGGTGAGTAAATCATGGGGTAATTTTCCTTTTTGGGCGAACTTTCACTTTTCACTTTTAGTGAAAACACATTCTCACATTTTGACGCTTGGTCAAGATCCTTTGATGTCATTTTTTGATGCACAGGGTACCCCTTTAGTGTCATTTTTCAACGTGCAGGGTCCTTGATTGCTTTAAATAAGGAACCCCTGGCGTCATAATGCTGATGCAAAAGATACTGGGAATTTTATCGTCATGATTAAATTATACATCGGGTAATAATATTGCCATTTTTGCATATATGTTGGGGTGTGATTTTTCAATGTAAACAGTCACAACAGTATTATTTACATTATTTACACATTTACAAGCACATAACCCAACCCCTGCCCCTAAACCTACCATTTGTCAATAAAACACAAGATATAACAGGCAGATGGAACTTCAGTCATAATTTATAAAAAAAAAGTATTAATATTCCAAGTCTTCCAAGGCAAAACAATTGATTTGAGAGAGGAATAAATGCATCGTAAAGCTCAGTCTGTTTGTGCGTAAATTCAAAAAATGCCGCCAGAAGAAGCATTGCGTCAGCTTTGGTTGTGAAATGCCTTTGGCTCTTGTGTGTCTTGTGACCGATTGCATCATGCTAATGTTCGGGAGTATCTTTTGAAAGATGTGAGTGTGTTAACAGAGCAGGATCATTTTCAGCGCTTATACCTTATGTTTTACTCTTTTCTTCGCATAAAAGTATTGTATAGTTTCAGAAGACTCTGAATGCAACACGACTTGTTTGTAATGTTTTTATACTGCTTCCTTATGTTCAGTTTCTGCAATAAATACCTATGACTGTCGTTATATTTGCCTGTTACGTGTTTTATATTGTTCAGATGTGGGACATTTTAGGGTAGGGGTGGGGTTAGGTGCTCCAATAAAAATATAAATGTATATAAAATTATAAATATGTTTTTACAAATGCATGCAAACCATTAAATTGTGGCAAACAACTGAAATCAGTGGAAGACCCTGCACGAGCAAAAGTGACGCTAAAGGGGTACCTTGAGTGTCAAAAAGCGATGTCAAAGGGTAATGACCAAGCGTCAATATGTGACAAGTTGGGAGTGAGAACGTGTTGTTGAAAAATGCAATTAATTCTTGTGAATCAGTCTTCAGTGTCAGATGATCCTTCAGAAATTATTATATTAGTTGTATTCAAAGTAAATGTATCATTGTTTATTGCTATTCTGCAGTTTAGTTCTGTCAATATTGCTAATTGTGTTTGAGATTGATATTGTATTTCTGACAGATAAATACTCTGCTAAATGATCCGACTGTAAAAGTGAATAAATTAGACTGTCACATCTGTCATAATTCTACTGTCACATTATATTGCTAATATATATTTGAAAAGATGCTATTCTTTTAAATAGCTTAAATGTAGTTATCTATTTTAGCAGCTTGTGTAGATAAGATTTTAAGAAAGGTAGATTGACTGCAGATTAACTACTTTAAAAGTAGTTCCAAAACAGCTTCCTCAACAGTGATAAGGATGACTTGAGATCAATGACAGAGTCTTGCGCAACTAACTTGACTTGCCATTCTGAAAAAAGAGAGAAGAAAAAGGGGCCGGAAAAGAAATGACTTATTTAAGATTCCCATGCTAGTGTCATTCTAGCAGGATGACAGGGCCTCAAAGGTACAGGCAGCCGGCAGAGGAAGCAGCACTAAGTGCCTGATCAGCACTACGGGGGGCTTTTCAAAGGCCTTTATGAAGCCCATCTGTCATTGGTTCTGTGCAGGGTGAGTACTGGTCAGGAACGAGGTCTCTTCTAGACAAGGCCTTCAAAGTGTCCATAACCCCAGGAAGACAAAGGCGATGCTCAGGGCAAAACTGTCACTTCCTCTCTATAGACGAAATAACACACTCAGACACACAGACGAAGAAGAAAAAAAAAAAAAACGGTTGTCAACATTCTCCGTAGTCTTCCTGTCTGGGAGCAGAGAGGAGAGGAACAGAGAGATGGATTGTCACATTAGTTACGCTGGTAAAAAGCACACAGAGCACAATGTCATACATGGGTTATCCCTGCTCCAGGTCATCATGGGCTAACTTTCATACATACTTAATTTAACACAGACTGGTTATGTTCTTGAAAAACCTTGGATGCCACAAAAGTTTGACAACGGTTGTCTGATTCGTCAAGCACACTAACTCACGACATTCTGGTAGTTGTATGTGTTATTTAACAATGTATCGAGTGAAAAAAAAAACAATGGCTTTATGATTCATGCTTGACATTTTACTCTGTATAATTTATGTTCGAGAACAAAACATCTCTTCAAGTGGGGCTAACTAATAAATCTCATAAATCCAAAACTGCCTTTCTAAAAACCCACGCTAATGCTAAATACTAATTGTCTTCTTGGTTTTAGGGCTACAAGCTTAACAGCTTTATTTGTTCCCAACATCATCATATTAAAAGAATACAACAACGGCTCTGAGACCCAAAACGTAACGATTTTGATCGGCATCTTTAAAAAAAAAATCAATTCACTTACTGACATTTTTAATGATTTGTTAAGCTTTAAAATTTCTTTAAAAAAAGTAAAAGTAAATATGTTTAAAAGGTAAGGTGTGTGATTTATTCTATATGTTAAAGGGATAGTTCACCCAAAAATGACAATTCTGTCGTTAATTACTCACCCTCATGTCGTTCCAAACCCGTAAGACCTTTGTTTATCTTAAGAACAGAAATTAAGATATTTTTGCTGAAATCCAAGAGCTTTCTGACCCTGCATAGACAGCAATGCAACTACCAAGTTCAAGGCCAAGAAAGATACTGTAGTAAGGAAGATAGTAACATAGTCCATGAGACATTAGTGTTTCAACTGCAATTTTTTGAAGCTACGAGAATACTTTTTGTGTGCAAAAAACAAAAACAAAACAAAAATAATTTTATTCAACAGTTCCTTCTAATCTGTGTTAGTCTTCGATGCATGTTCACAAGAGTAGGTTACAACGGGGCTAAAGGCACCTCCTAAGAAAACAGTGTGCTTTTCACTTTGTCCGAAGAATATGACTGCAGAAAAATACATACGTTTGTATTGAACATTAATGGAGCAACATATTTTGTGTGAAAATAAATCATACAAGTTGTTTATTTTGTTAATTTATTTTTTGAACTAAAATAATGACCTTTGTCTCAAGATATATTAAAAAAAAGTAACGATTCTCGTTTGCTGCTTAAATATACACAATTTTAAAAACCTCAAATATTAGATCAAGTAAACACATAATCGCGTCAAGGATCAACCAATACTGCATGTGTATTTTGAAAAGCGGATGTTTTGGAACATGCTACACCACGTTTTTCTGCCATCTAATGGTTTACAGGAAAATAATATCAAAGGCGCCTTTTACCCCAGAATGCCTTTAGCCCCGTCATACCCTACCACTACGCATATACACTGCCTTGCAAAGGTATTCACACCCCTTCATTTTTTTTCATATATGTTGTAGCCTTATGTTAAACTGCCTTAAATTACTCTTAAATTTTTGTGTATGACATCTGCATTTGGCAATTATCTGCCATTCTTCGCCTCACCTCTTCCCCTCTCAAGCTCTGTCAGCTTCAATGAGGGCTGGCAGACATTTTAAGGTTTCTCCACAAATATTTTATTCCGTTCAAGCCAAGGCTCTGGCTGAGCCACTCAATGACATTCACAGAGTTGTTTATAAGCCACTCGTGCTGTATGCTTGGGCTCATTGTCCTGTTGGAAGGTGAACCATCTGCCTAGTCTGACGTTCTGAATGCTCTGGACTGGGTTTTCATTAAGGCTATCACTATATTTTGGTGGATTGAGCTTTTCTTCCACTCTGACAAGTCCTTCAGCCCCTGCTGCTGAAAAACAGCACCACAGCATGAGGCTGCTTCCAGGAGCAGTGCTTGGTTTCCTTCAAACATGATGCTTGGAATTGAGGTTCATCAGAGAATCTTATTTCTTACAGTCTGAGGGTCCTTTAGGTGCTTTTTTGGGTTCATGTGTCTTCACTAAGGAGAGGACTGAGTTTGGCCACACCGCCATAAAGACCGGATTAATGAGTGTTGCAGTGATGTTTATCCTTTGGTAAGTTTCTCCCATCTGCATATATGATCATGGAGCTCAACTACAATGGCCATCAGATTCTTGGTCATCAGTCTAACCAAGGCCCTTCTCCATTAATTGCTCAGTTTGGCTAGGGAGGCCAGCTCTAGGAAGAGTCCAAGTTGTTCCAAATCATACTCATTCAAATAAATTTGCCACAGTTTCACTCCACTCAAAGTTTAGTAGCATCTACAAGCGATATGAATGTTCCTGAGCTAAATTTCAAGTTTCCCAGAAAAGGATATGAATACTTGGAATCATTGGAATCATTTCGTTTTTTTATTTCTATCAGATTTGCAAAGTTGTTTTGTCATTATGGTGTATGGAGTGTAGATTGATGTGGGAAAAAATGTAATTTAAAACAATTTAACATAAGGCTACAACATAACAAAAGTAAAAAAAAAAAGAATACTTTTGGGATTCTTTGATGAGAAGAAAGCAATATAAATTTAAATAGAGCAATTTAATTATCTATACTCTCACTTTTGATCCATTCAATGTGTCCTTGCTGAATAAAAGATTTCAAAAATATACTCACCCCTAATTTTTGAAAGGTTGTGCAATATTCCCTGAAAAGGCGCTTATACTAAAGCTTAGAGCTTATAAAGTAACAGGCCCCACTCTTGCCCACACACCTCTTGACTAAGTGTGATTGGCTTGAGCCCTGCTATTGCTTTTAAACCACAATTTCACTCACGCTGATCTAACCCCAAGTTGTCTCCAACCAAGTTTTGCCGCTGAGCGGCACAAAGCCACCTCTGATTAAGGTAATTATTGTGATATGTAGTTGTGAAAGCATGTCATTCCACCGTGAGATTAAAACTCTTACTCTTCATAAGCCATTCATTTATAAATTGGCTGATTTGAAAATACTCGCAAACTGTGCCACACTGTGTCATCTAAATCATCTACATGAATAATGACTGCTGAGTTCTGTGGAGACTCAGTGGAGAGGCCATCATTCTGTATTAGTGCTGCAGAGAGGCCTTTTCATAGCTACAGCTAAATATTATCAGCGAGCTGTGCTTTCAGAGGGGCCGCTGTGTTTGAATTTGCATTACCATTACCACAGTGTCTTGCTGAGCTCCTCCAATTGACCAGCTCTCTTTCTCTTTTTCTACTTCAGCAAGCTGGTAATGGCATGTGGGCACAGGGGTCAATATACATGGCTGCTTTGAGAGATCAGCCAAGCTCTAGTTGAGGAGCTCAAGGCACTTTTGCTCTGCGCCGGGCCAAAGGTAGAGCTCTGCCCATCCAACCCTATGCCACCCTCTGGGGAGAAGACGACTGTAGGATTTATCTGTCAAAAGGTTTTGATCTCTCTCTCTCGCTCTCTCTTTCTTGTCATTGAGAAAGACAATTGGCCAGAAGACAGTGTAGGCGAGTCGGTTCACTCGGCGGCCATCTTGATAATGTCCCTTGCAGCAATGTTCTGTGTTCTCTCCTGTATACGTGAGCAAAACTGAAATCTCCATTTTTTGGTCAGCATTATGTTTCAATATTATGTTTTAGCAAGAAAATGTGACGACTATGTCATCACACATTTTGCTTCTTTAGCTCAAATCAGATGCGAATGCACATTCTAGCATAAACAAACATTTTATTTTAAGGTCCAGTTCTCGCTATTAGCAAACCATTAACTACAGGTTTTGCCTCAATAAACTCCTAATTTGCTATTTATTAATAGTTAGTAAGGTAGTTGTGAAGCGCAGGTACTGGGTAGGATTAGGGATGTAGAATATGTGCTTTATAAGTTCTAATAAACAGCTAAAATGTTAATAACAGGCATGTAATTGAGAACCTAGTTAATAGTGAGAATTGTTCTCTATACTAAAGTGTTACCAAACCATCAACCAAACAAACAAGCTAAATAAATAAATAAATCAGACAAAAAAAAATTAATGTCGGTAATGAGGGAATGAATTACAACTACAATATGAGACATTGTAAATGACTTCAAATGGCTGAAAACTATATAGTTGTTGATTAACGAACATTATTCCATGGTCTGCCTGAATACTGGATTCTGGTTGGCTGGCAGGTATGCAGTAAAACCGCTTAATGCACAGGTAGTTCCACATAGAGTTGTTGTCAACACTTCCCTGCGATTTTTATTAATAAAATAGCCTATAGATACTAGATAATCACATTATGTTCCTGAGCAATGAGGTGGTAAAATCACAGTTTTTGAAGTAATCAACTGTTTGTAGAGAGAGATGCATAGACGTGCAGCAGGCAGGTAACACACACACACAACTGTCATCTCTCTCTCTATTGATAATTAATTGAAATTAATGCTATAATTCATTCAAATAAATGTGATCTTCCTGTCAGGTGGTTCTTTCCCTCCACGCCGTGCATTTAAAATTCTTTAATGCACAGCAAACCGTTGATTATCCCTTACTTATACTATTGGGGGTCGTTAAATGCTTGAATCTGACTGGCTGACGAACGTTCTAAGGTGTGAAATTATACGTAGTTCCAGGCAGGTCTTGACCGCATTACATCTAAATCACTTCGCCACATGGTTTCGGTTATTTCATAGGTCCATACAGCCTAAAACAACAAAATAAACAAAACCCACAATGACACTGGTCAAACAAATAACTACAATGAATACAAAAAAGACAGATTTCCATGTTTTTGCCACAAAATTACATTTTGTAATTAAGCTAATAAAGCACATACTCTATTTTTTCCACTCTCTCTCCCTTACAGATGCACACACATGCATACTGCTCTGACGATTTTATCAGTAACATATATGACATTTCTCACAAGCGAGGTAACAACAACACTGCTCCTAAAGAAAATGAACTTAAAGTTTCACTATTAGTAGAGACGCTGATGCCGAACACTTTTAAGAGACACACAGACTCAAAGAGGTAATTCACATGTTTAAACTCTCTCTCTCACTGGCAAGTAACTATAGTCTGCTATCAACTGCTGCTACTAGGGCTAAAATAACATTTTGGAATTAGCAACAAGGGTGTGGGATGAGATGCGTAAGAAATGAGTCCTACTTACAATAAACTTTTAAGGACAAAAAATGGATGAGTGTCTTGAAATATATCATCTGATCAATGTCTTGAGGTGGTAACCGTAGTATAAGCGGAATAATTGACTTTGATCCATTGAATTCTTTGAAAATAATGCACACTCAAGGTGTAACGGCTCCACTTTGCGCCATGGCCACATCACCACCTCGGGTGTGCATTATTTTCGACGAACTCAATGGACCAAAGTCAAAGTATTCCATTTACTTAAGTGTACATATTCAGATATAATTACAAATTTAAAAGATGATTGAGAGTGTACACATTTTATTTCAAATATAATGTTGACATACTTGTAATCAACAGCTTTATTGCTTTTCACTATTTGGTATGTCATTTGCAGTACTTCATGGGAATGCAGTGTAGTTTATTTCCTGCGGTTCTCTGATAAACACATATAACATTAGCTGTGTTTCCATTACACTTTAAAATTTCAAAATTGAAATTGTGAATTAAAAATATACCCAATTCAAATATGTCAACTTCGCAAAAACTCCCATATATCACAAAAAGTGCTTCTATACTTGCATGAGGTGGTTTTTCAGGCAATTTGAAAAATTAATATTTCACAAAACTGCAATGGAAACACTTTTTCCGCATTTTCAGGTCACCTGCATGTAAAAGTCACATGATCATTTTTTAAAGGGAACATCGGATTCAAAATTCACTTTTACATGTTGTTTGTATATAACTGTGTCTAAGCAGTGTGTGGACACAACCACCCTACAATGATAAAAATCCGTTCATTCATTTTTTTATTATTATTATTATTTTTAATTCCTAAACAGTCTCACTTATCAAGCCATTTTTATTTTCTGAGCAGTATGATGTCATATTGTTCAGGCCCCGCCCACAATCGTTGACACATGTCCTGTATTAGCATATTTCCACCCTCAGCCGTTTGTACGCTATCTGCCATTTTCTCCATGCTTGAGCAGCTGTAGCGACAACAATGTCTTGTAAACAGTACAGGTGTTTTGTAGTTGGATATAAAAGTGAACATAAGAATCTTCATTTTCTCCCGACATCCTCAGATCCACTTTTTGATGGAAATGTGGCACCAAATACACAAAAAACAGAGGAGAGGGGTGGGGTCAGCAGTAGCTCATTATAATTTAAAGAGACATGCGCCAAAACAGGTTGCTGTTAACAGCTGTTTTTGAAAAGGTAAAAAAAAAATGTTGTTTTACACAACCATTGAGGAGTTTTAACTAAAGTATGTTACAGACATTTCATGAAGACCCCAACGAATCATACCAACTTGGCATCTGATGCCACCTTTAATGTACTATAACCTCCCAAAAACACCTTATATGTGGCCACTCTCAAGTACAAGGGGCTTTCGTTGCCATTAATGCTTGAATAACCCCTTTTTTACATTGCACATGTCTGTGGCACATTATGGCTCCAATACAGCCACTCCAGTCAATGCTTGTGTTTATACCTGCAACGCTGCGGCACGTTTCAGAAGCGTCCTAGGAAGATACACTCCTACGTCTCCTTAGATCGAAAATAATGGCTGGTGCGGTGGCTGTGATGTATGTAAACCTACCAACATCAAAATCTGTAATGGAAATGCAGCTAGTGTTTAACAACAGAAGAGTTAATGATAGGTCTTCAATAGTTCTTCAGAGGTTTATAAGTTATAGTTACAAAACAGTTCCCCTGTGGAGAAAATAAATGAGATTTTTTACTTCTAGAACCCATGTCATGCTCTACTGGTTCTTTAACTGTAAAATAGGACTTAGTATTCGGTTAGCATACAGCTGCCATAGTCAGTGTTACAACTTCTCCCATTCATTCAATCTCATTTCTCCTCCTGTCTGTGGCAGAGATGAGCATCTGAAATCAGTGGAGGTCTCTGTAAAGGCAATGACATTGCATATCATGTGCACTATTCTGCTTTGACATGTCATTTGTCTATTTTCATTTTAGCTCAGAAGTCCGAATTTAAATCCAGTCTAGGAGTCTCATCGCTTAGGATTCTATAAACAGTTTAATCTATGGTGTGTTAAGATTCAAAGAGTTTTTTACTTGCATTCTACATCGGAGCTATTCTGCGGTCAACGTAAACAGCACAGAAAGCTGTCTGAACCTTCGAATAAAACCCGAGCACCATTCAAAGAGAACTCTGGGAGTCTCTGAGACCATAAAAGAGAAGGACACATTGCTGTGGAGTATAAGAGAGCGCCATAGCACTGGAAGTAACATGCTGAGTCATTCAGAAAAGGCCATTAAACTGCCTGGATGACTTCTGAAGTTTCACTAAGCACCCTCCATGCCACTCTGTAATGCATTACCTGGGACCTTGGCAGCCTCTGCTGGCTTTTTTACACGGGAGATAATAGTAACTGTTTAATTATGAATTACTACAGGTTCACGAGATATGGATTACGGTGTAAAAAATGGCATTGGTGAAAATGATTAATGGGCCGCTATTGCCCGTGTTCCTCTACTTGATTGAGCGTGAATTCCATTGACTTGAATCCTGTTACTGCTTTTAAATGTATGAACAGCTCATTTCCTCTCAAGCTCCAAATTGTTGGAAAGCATTACAACATCATTGAGGAATTGAAGGGTACTCTGTATTACTGTTCCTGGGCAAGCTTGTGATTAGTGTTTATGAAGCTGAGAAGTATGCAACTTATTTATTTATTTATTATCTAGTGATCAAATTGAAGAATTTAAGGTAATTTTATATTACCATACAAAAGCTAAATGGAATGTCAGGATAATACAGTATCTTGGGATATTTGTGTCATGCTATTAGTCAAACTTGTTCCTAATTTAATGAATAAGTTTAAAAACAACTACATCACATGCATTAAACAGAGTTATTTTAGTATTATTTATTTACTGTTACAGTGTTAATTCATATTTTGAATTAGCTTTTATTTTATATTTTCAGTTGTTCAAGTTTTAGTGGTTTTGTTATGTGCTTTTGTCATTTTGATTTTTTTTTTTTAATATTTCTATATAGCTTTAATTTACTGCAACATTTCTGTTTTATTTTATTATGTTATATTTTATTTTTTTAAGCACTCTCCATGCCACTTCAATTCATGCTAATAGCCAAATTTGACCTAATTTAATGGATAAAATTAAAAACTACTAAATCATATAGGCACTGAACAGTCATTTTAGCATTTATTTACTGTTCTAGCATTTATTCATAAATAATTTATTTTATATTATCAAAGTTTAAGTTTTAGTGGTTTTGTTATTTTGTCTAATTTTGTTTTAAAAAATATTTCTACATTGCTTTAATTTATTGCAATATTTCAAATTTTTCATGTACGTTTTTTTACATATAAGTTTTTTCATCTAATACTATATTTAATTTGTTTATTTTTTAGTCATGCTATTAGTCAAATTTGCCCCAGTTTAATGGATGCAATTAAAAACAACCACATCACAGGCTTTGAACAGCTATTTTAGTATTATTTATTTACTGTTATAGCATTTATTAATATGTTGAATTAGCTTTTATTATATATTATCAGTTTTAATCTTAGTTCACGTTTTAGTGGTTTTATGTGCTTTTGTCATTTGGATTTTTTTTTTTTTATATTTCTACAGGTTTAATTTCTTCCAACTTTACTAATTTTCCTTTTTTAAGTTTTTAAAGTGTAAGTTTTTCCATCTAATATTTTATTTTATTATTATATATTATTATTTTTTTAAGCATGTTGTTACTCAAATTTGTCCTAATTTAATAGATAAAAAAAAAAAAATAAAACAACTACAGGCACTGAACTGAGTTATTTTAGTATTATTTATTCACTGTTGTATTAATATTTTATTTATTATTAATTTATTAATATTTTGAATGAGCTTTTATTTTATATGATCAGTTTTAATCTTAGTTTAAAGTTTAAGAGGTTTTGTTTTGTGCTTTTGTCATTTAGATTTTTCACAATTTCTATATAGCTTTTATTTCTGCAACATTTCTAATTTTCATTTAAGTTTTATAAGTGTAAGTTTTTCCATCTAATATTTTATAATATTGTAGTTTTCAGCTTTAATTATATTTACAAAACATTTTAATCGTTTTTAGTTTTAGTTAACAAAAACAACACTGGTAAAATTTGAGTAGAAAAAACTGACTGGAAAATTAATCCACATTTATATTTTACCAAACCCTAATGAAAGATATTATGCTTAATGATCCAAAGGACTGTAAAATAAATCAAATCAAACCCAGTTATTCACATACTGTATAAACCCTCAAGGGCACATAAAGAAACATCCAAAATTCAACACGGCAAAAGTGATGAACAGACATTACCAAAAGTATCTACGGTTGTGTTACAAACCCCTTTCACATTTATTTTCTTTTAATTAAGTTGCAATAAACGACTGCTAAATTGACAGCCCTGGTTAATACATGAACGCTGACTAAAAAAAACCCTGAAAAACCGGACTTAACACCTGCTGCTATTTACAAGATCTGCCAAAAGGCTTTAGTACATCTTAACTCTGCATCGACGGAGGCACTGTGACTTATTGGATTTGAGGGCGAAGACAGAATGTATCCGAGGAGCTTTTTCTGAAAGTGCTGCTCCAGAAACTCTGATTTTAACAGGCCTGATGCCAAGTCTACAGCTTTGTGTCTTCACAGCACTAAATAACTGACACAGCAAGTGTTTCCTAAATGCCAGATTTGTGCCTGCTCTGAGTTTTACTCATGTAACGCATGTCAAACGGTGTCTCGACTCCTCTCGCTCGACGAAGACGACTTGCTAATAGCGCGTCGCAAAATATGCAAGGTGGATTCACGTGATTCCTGTTTGATGTGACATATCCCGTCAGGGTTAATTATCACATTGCTGTGGCGAATTAGCCTCGCTCTATGCCCATGTAAGCGCAGCGGAGAGAGAGCGAGCGTCAGGGGTCACAGCGTCGGCGGGCACACAAAACAGACGAGGAAACGTAATCCTTTCTCTTTCATATCCATCTAGAGATTTCCCCGCTGTAATGAGTTTGGAATAAGAATCGAACACAAACAACTATGACCTTCCATCTCCGCCATAACAACATTACTTTCAGGTCAGCTTTGTTGTCAAAACAGGTCCTTTCTGAAGTAAGGCCCAGTACTTATCTATTCATACCGTTCCGGTAATGTCTTCATTTCCTTCAGCGCCCTCGCAGTTTTACCCTACGAATACATTTTCCAAAGAGCAGCCTGCGAAATTATACGCAGATCCGCAAAAGAGAAGCGAAGAAAATCTCACGGGAAGAAAACCTCTCTCAGCACGCTAATACACAGAACGCATTTCTCATTATACCTAATGCCGGCGAACGGCATCTTCATCCACGCGGTGTGAGAATAGGATTTACACCTAAACAAAGGCAGCGCAGAATCAATCTGACAAGCTCTGGGACTTCGGATGACCCAGAGTCAGAGAGTGTGACTGAAGTAGAGCTCCAGAACCTCAAGCAGTCACCCAAATCCAGACTAGTTCCTGTCAAGCGTATCCCAGGCACACTTTAAACAGGGCTGCGCTCAACAATGACAATCGATTCCTGCCGCTCTCTGTCGCTTACACAAATAAGAGCGAAGATTTAGCCGCTTTCACATTAGCGTTAACGTTCGCTTGACGCCGGGTGACTGTTAGCTTCTTAAAGAATTCATTTCATTTGTTCAACTGTAATGAAAAGGACAAAGTCGCCAGATTTCGCTTTGTTACATCAGTGCTGGAGAAACATTAACACTGGCACAATGCTTTAATATCCTTTGAGAGATACTTAAGGAAATGTGGCATTAAAACAGAGAGACTTTCGTAAGAGGGTTTAGCAGGAGCGTTAACAGCTCTGCCTGCGTGCACCCATTTCGAATGCCTCAATTGTGCATACGGATGTCGAGCGAACAGGAAAGAACAAATGTTTCCACATCAGCACGTGATATGGATCCCAATGCCCTCTGCGAAAGAGCCAAATAAATGGTTTCAAAACTGTTATGACAGGATCAGAATGAAATCGTGTTTTTCCTCAGGCAATCGATGTAGAGGTGACCTATATGGAGAGGTAGTATCCATTAAGTTGCACACTTTAAATGGATTAAATTGGACCGTCCAATGTGTGTCGGTGTGTGCGTGTGTATCCGGTCAACCCACTTCCATTAGGAGACAAAGAAACGTGTGAAATGGCTAGTAAAAAAATAAAATAACATATGCGGCAAAAAGGCATATCATTTAGAATGAATTTAACTATAAAGGATGAGTGCGGAGGCATTTACATCGTCAATGGCCTTAAGGCAAATCGATCCTCTGGCACGCTCTGGTGTGCACTTTCGAACCCCTAACAGCTCTGAATGGGGAGAAGGGTCAGTGAGTCCTGCCCTCCCTTAGGGCCAAAGACCATATGTTCCAAATCCATTAAAATAACACTCTGACACTCATGAGGATGTAACAACAATCGATATTTTCAGCTCGCAAATTAATTTTTTACCATTGCTTAATTTCTCTAACCAGACCTTGACCTTCACTTTTCCTTTCCTGTGGGCAGAAGAAATAGAAATGTAAAATTAATAATAAAAAATACTTATTGGAAGCTGTCAAGGTGCTAATTGCACGACAAGAGCCCTTTCGCTCATTCTGAAAGAGGGAAATAGCGAAATTTTACTGCAGTGGATGTGAGAAACTGTTAATGACCTACTTGGAGAGTTGTGTTCAATAATAATCAGATCAGATCTGAGAATCGGGTCTATAATGAAGGATATGTCATGAATGTTGCGTGAGGGAGACGGGTGAGGAAGGTTCAGATAAAGCCAAGGACATTTTTTGCTATACTTAATACATTAGTGTTGCAATATTCCCCTCTAAAATTCAAATCAAGGCACACAAATGGATAACTGCGAACCGTAAGTCTAAAAAACTACGCTGAACAATACATCTCTTGAAGCATGCAGTCATTCCGTGGCCATGATATGTGGACTACTCCAATCTCGCACGCAGAACGGCACCATTAGTATTGGTGTGAACTACATTCTCCAGAGGCTAATTGCATATCTGTATTGAACGGAAAAAATTAACTGCCACTGTAGAAAAAGTGAAGTGAACTTGTCTCTCTGACATCCCACGAAACATCTGGCAAATTAGGCTCTAAAATGAGCTTTTTTGAGAGCGTGAGAGCATGACAGAGAGAGAGAGATGTGATGTTAAAGGTATGAAAACATTGTGTTTCTCTCTAATAACCACAACATTATTCTCTATACACCATTCTTTGTTAAACAAGGTTTTCGTCTTTGTAAGCATTAGGGATTCTAGCTTAACTTAAAGGAGAAGTCCACTTCCAGAAAAACAATTTACAAATAATTTACTCACCCCCTTGTCATCCACGATGTTCATGTCATTCTTTCTTCAGTCGTAAAGAAATTATGTTTTTTGAGGAAAACATTACAACATTTTTCCCCATATAATGGACTGATATGGTGCCCCGATTTTGAACTTCCAAAATATAGTTCAAATGCAGCTTCAAACGATCCCAAATGCGGTTGTAAACGATCCCAGCCGAAGAAGAAGGGTCTTATCTAGCGAAACGATCGGTTATTTTCATAAAAATAATACAATTTATATACTTTTTAATGCCAAATGCTCGTCTTGTCTTACTCTGCCTGGACTGTTTTTGTTCCTGTTCATGTCGAAAAACTCCCATCTCATGTTCTCCCTCAACTTGAAAATCATCCTATATCGCTGTTTTACCTTTTTTGCTAAGGGTATTTGATCTTCTTTGCATGTTCACTTTGCAAAGACTGGGTTCAGAACTTCTGCAATGATGTAGGATGATTTTGAAATGATTTTTGAAATTGAGGGAGAAAATACTAAGTTTTTCGACATACCCTAACTGTCTTGAGCCGGAATACACAGAGTTCAAGGACTGCAAGGCAAGACGAGCATTTGAGAATAAAAAAAAAAATAAATTGTATTTTTTTAATGTAAATAACCGATCGTTTCACTAGATAAGATCCTTCTTCCTCGGCTGGGATAGTTTACAACCGCACTGGGTTCGTTTGAAGCCGCATTTAAACTGCCTCCTGGAAGTTCAAAATCGGGGCACCATGATAGCAGTCCATTATATGGGGAAAAATGCTGAAATGTTTTCCTCAAAAAACATAATTTCTTTACAACTGAAGAAAGAAAGACATGAACATCTTGGATGACAAGGGGGTGAGTAAATTATTTGTAAATTGTTGTTCTGGAAGTGGAGTTCTCCTTTAAGACTCAGTATTACTACTACTATTAATGACAATAAATAAATAATAAATTATATTATTATAATATTACCTTGAAAAATCCCAGAGATGGCATATTCAACGAACCAGAATTATTTAAATGCATTATTAGACCGTTTTCCAAGGCTGCATGATTTATTAAACTTTCGTTGACAGCAGAGCCATTGAGAGACAGTAAATGCTGTTCCACAAGAACTGTTATCATTTACATGTGTGGCGCATCTTAAACTCTATCTCTGCATATTGTTATGAGTTTGCTTTTGGAAACACAATGTGCACCATTTCATCAGATTTAGGTAAATCATTTATAAACCTACGCAAACACAGGAGAATACATCAGTATCTTTCTTAATATGCTACTGTAACTGTTCATTGCGAAAAAATAAAAGTTTAAACCGTTGCTATAAATTTAAACGTTTTATGTCCACATATTCAAGAAATTACAATGGCTGTAGCATTTCTGTGTAAAGAAATGACCAAATATTAAAGATTAAGTGGACATTTGAATTAAATGCTGTTTAGTAAATATTAAACAAGGATTAGATAACGGAGTAAAAACAACTGACTCTGCAGTCATTTGTTATAATGCGTAATGTAGGCTACATTAGCTCTGTCGTTTACAATACATCATGTATTTTAACCGTTTTGTTAAATAAAACCATATGATTACTTGCTTTTGATACTTTATTTTAACCAGTTATTATTGCCTCGTTGCTATATGTATTTTAAGTCATTTTAAAGGCTATTTTCCACATAGGTCTATTTTTATTACCTCAAAAAAAAAAAAAAATAAAAAAAAAATGGATTACTTGATTAATAGTCAGAATAACTGAGCAATTAATTTATTCTAAAATGTGACTTATTTCTGTGATGGCAAATCTGTATTTTCAGCATCATCACTCCAGTCTTTATTGTCACATGACCCTTCAGAAATCATCCTAATATGCTGAATTGGTGCTCAAGAAACATTTATTATTATTATTATTAATTATTATTATTATCAGTGTTGAAAACAGATGTGCTGTGTTATATTTCTGTGCTGTATGATGCATTTTTCTTGGATTTTTCAATAAATGGAAAGTTTAAACGTTATTTATTTGAAAGAAAAATCGTTTGTGACATTGTAAAGCTCTTTACTGTCACTTTTGATCAACTGAATACATCCTTTCTAAGAAAATATTAATATATACTTTAAATACAGTATATGCTTAAATGAACTTTGGCTGCTGTAAACATTTCTGTAATTCAACTATGTTTGTCGACAAGCTTGAATAAACATTGTCAGGTCTTCAAAGGCCATGTAGGTGAAATTGTTTGCATCTTGTTTGATATATTTGTGATTATATTCAGACCAAGGGATGTTTCAAGGTCATTCGTGGACTCGTTTTCTTCCACATAAGCCATAATCTTGTATTTGTCCATTTGCAGCATAAAAATACACAGCCCTGAAATGGAAGATTACTGCTGCTATATATAATGGAATATCAGGGTGATCTCTGCCATTTCCCATGGTTTAATTGTGTTACTGAATGTGTTGAGAGAGAGCGAGTAGGAGTGAGACAGAAAGAGACAAAGAGATAGTGTGTGTGTGTGTGTGTGTGTTCTCCAGCTTGTGTGGCCAGCTGTTGACTTTTTAAAATGGATCATCTAAAATCTGATAGCCATTTGGTGTGAGTGCTGAGACTAAGTGCCAGAGGCGCTTGCAGACGGTTGGGACAGTTCAATCCCATGAGGGAAGAACCACTTTCAAGGGCCAAAGGGGAAGGAAGAAGAGGCCACTGTTCCTCACATGCCTGACAGATTGCTGCTGTATCCAGAGTCCTCACATAGACCGGGCATACGGCACCATGTTCACTTCTGATATCAAACATTAACCTCTGACTTCACCTTTAGCAAGTGTTTGCTAGCGAATAAACCACACCACTGTGTTAAGAAGGTTACTTTTAATTATGAATAGTTTGTAATTTCACATGGTAGTTTTAATGTAGTTAAACTACACTGAAACCACACTTTTTAGTATAGTTATCTATACTACATGATATTAATAAAAGGAGTTATATATAAAAGAGGTTTTCAATTAGGGTGAAAACAATACTGTCTTTGAACATATTAATTTTTGGTAATGCTTGTTTGCATGTGTGTTATTAACATATTGGCTGTTTATTAGTACTTATAAAGCACATGTTCTGCATGACCATATTCTACATCCTAATCCCAACACCTGAACTTCACCTGAATTATCTCACTGACTATAAATAAGTCGCAAATTAGCAGTTTATTAAGGCAAAAGTCAGAGTTAATGGTTTGTTAATAGTGGGAATCAGACCTTAAAATAAAGTGTGACCCGATTTTTCAATTAGATTGCTAATTAGAAAACTATATAACAGGTAAAAACAGTGAAGAGCAACATTTAACTAATTCAAGCTAATTTACCTAATTAAAGCGCTACTAAATAATTAATAACAATAACAATAAACAATAATTATCATCATTTATTAATCTTGGTTAATGTTAGTTTTCACATATAGTAATGCAAACATTAATGTATTATTACCAACCAGGAATTATTCAATTATGAATTAATATAAATTTAAACAAATAAATTCTGTAAATATCACAATTCATTGTGCATAATACAGTTATTAAGTGTTTAGCAAATGAAAGTATATTTTGTTATATATGTATATATTTGTGTAATTATTGTTAGTAATAATATAATATAATATAATATAATATAATATAAAAGTCTGTGTATTACTAAACTAAAAACTCAAAATTCTTAACAAATTGAAGTCTTTGTATAATTATTCTTAGTAATAATATAATATACATTGCGACAGTGTAATAATATAATATAATATAATATAATAAAATAATGTTTGTGTATTACTAAACTAAAAAAACTCAAAATCTTTAACAAATTAAAGTCTTTGCATAATGATTCTTAGTAATAATATAATATAATATAATATAATGTCTGTGTATTACTAAACTAAAAAACTCAAAATCTAACAAATTGAAGTCTTTGTATTAAATATTATTTTTGTATAATTATTCTTAGTAATATATAATATAATACAATGCAATAGAACAGAAAACAATATAATATAATAATTAATATTATATCAAGTTCTCTAGTGTAGGGTTACTAATTTGTCATCTACACAAAGAGTTTAAACAAACTAATTAACAAAAATAAATCAGACTTTCCCATGTTTCATATGCGAGAGAAGGAGATTGGAAGTTTGGAAGGAGATTTGATTATTACCTCGGTTCAGTCGGCTGTAAAGCGGCGCACTCGATACAACATGACAAAAACACAGCGATGCAGCATTTTGTCACGCTACACTGCTAATGGCTGGAAAAAGTAGCTCATTACTGGAAAAGCTACTCTGGTTTGAAAACAGCTGAGCTACAGTCACACTACTGACAGGTGTAGTTACTTTTAGTTAAACACTCTCCAACGCCATACACACGCAAACACATTTCAGTCGACGCATGATATTTCAATTCCTCATTCTTACGAGTAACACAGCCGGTCTATGAGTGGTAATTGTACACCTGACATATGGATTAACCTCCCTTCAGAGAGTTATAGTAATCCAATTGATTATTAAAATCGAGGGCAAAGGGTCTAGAGCGATGACAAAAAGAATGCACGTGTAATTGAGCTACATTAACCCCCTGTGTAAACAGGCACACACAAAAGGACATCACTGTCCTCTTAAAACCATGCTACAGAGCTTTCAAAGGCGCCAGGCCACTCTAGGGCCAGAGCGAAAAAGCCACATTGATTTTAAATAATGTTCCCTGTGACTCATCCATGGGAGGACATTTATCAAAGCCATCAGAGGTCTGTCTCGTATTCTCTCTCCCATCTAACTCTGGGGTCAATAGCCACACTTTAATATGCACTATTCCACTGCTTTCGAAGTCACCGATTCCTGATACAGAACAAAGGCTTTAATGCTAATAGACCAATGGGGGGGAAATGAAACAGGTCGTATTTTTGGACCCGTCACCGTGAAAGGCGAAGCTATTTCGGTCCGCGGTGATAAAAGCGACGAGGCACCGAAAAGAGGCGGCCAGCATCGTCGTACGATCCTTGGAAGTAGGGCGCTGGTGGAGCAAAGCTCACGCTGCTGGTCAGAAACTAGGACTCAGTACATTTATCTTCAGATGATGCGTGGGTGCACGATTTCATTGTGATGAAGCGACGTGGATGGAGCATTCTCTTCATCCATCAGTCATTTTCTAAGTCTAATTTTAGGGTTTGGACACATGCTTTAAGCAGCCGTGATTATGATTGAGTGGGTTTGAGGTCAGATTCTGGGTTTGGGTCACTTGTATCTGACACCTCTCATGGTGATGGCTTGATGGAGTGAGTGACTGCGCCGTGGATAATGAGGTATGGATGCTGGGAGTGTGAATGCAATTGCATCACAGGTAATACGGCTTGAAAAGGACACAGCGCTGTTTTTAGGAATTGGTGGAAATTCGCTAGAACCCGAAAGGATTTGAAGCATATACTAGATACTATTACTACCCTCATTTCAGGTGTAATTACTTTTTTTACCTTATTTGGCGTTCTGAAATAAACCAGGCATGCTGAGCATGTCATGCACACCTCGACCCATAAGAAAAAAGGCCTATGAGATTAAACCTCTCTCTGGGAATATCATATTGCGAAACTAAATATGACGTCTTACCATCTGTGTTAAGCTGTGGCACCAGTACATGCGCTATTACATACATTCTTAGGTATCATTGCTTCCTTGTGGCAGACTGTGTTGGTGACCTCAGATCCTGTTGGGTGAACCTCCATCTGGCCTTTCTGAAAATAAGCTTGAGAGACTGAGCTGAGAAATATGTGGAGAAAAAAAAAAAGCAATTAATTAAAAAAGAGGCAAAGCATGTCTTAAATATCAAATATCATACGATAATTAAAAATACAAATAAACAAAATCAATTTAGCATTTTTTTTCTGGTCAAAGCAAGAAGGTATTTAAAGATTAATTTTATAAAATGGTTCTAAATGGAAGCTCATGATCGTAGGATAAAGGGATTAATATAAACTCCAGATCATGATTAAAGATTATGGTTTTGGATTCCACTAGACCTTTAACTAACACGACGTAAACATCCGAGCACATAAAGCTAACTTGTTATTCTTTATCAAATGTGCTGAGAATATTGAGAACTTTGTGGAAATAAATAAATAACGAAGGGCCGTTGAAATCTTATAAGATAGTGCACACCTGAAGTGGTGATGTGGGTGTGCATTATTTTCGTAGAATTCAGTCCATTATTCTGCTTATTTTACAGTTACCACACCTCAAGACATCGATCAGATTATATATTTCAAGGCATTTGTTCGGTTTTTGTTCTTAAAACGCTATTGTGAGTAGGATTAATTTCTTACGTATAGGGTTTGGGGGGCACAAACTAACGCGGGGTTATTTGTTACACACATAGTTTAAATATTTCCACACAAGCTAGCATAACCAAATTTACGGTATTTACTAGCCATAGCAACACTATACAGACAAAAAAGTTTTTTGAAAATTCAAAAGCCTTTTGGTGATATCGCTGAATATTTATTTTACCATAATAAAAGTAGATTTCTGGCTGAAGTAAATTTGTCTTCTCTGTTTTTAGTATTCATTCAAAATGAGACAAATCTGCTATTATTTCAATTACCAATCTGATATTAATCAGTTTAGATAGTTTATTAATGCTTGGCAAGTCAGCAAAAGACCAGTTTTATGTTCCAGCTGCGCTGATGGGGAAAGTTGTAACACTGCGTTACAATCAGCCCCACTATTATTAAACTATGCTGTTCTATGACATTAGCCATGTAATTTTCACTATTTACTTTTATGGATTTTAAAAAGAAACAGTTGAATAAAGATTGCCAATCGATGTGTAATGTTGAGAAATTATTATTTAAAGAAACGTAAAGCATTTTGGCTCGTTTATGTGTCTCGTGTTCTATGAGAGCTGTGTTTGAAGGGAGGGGAGTGATTTTTTGAATGTCTGTATGTTTTTCATCTATTTGCGCACATTGTTTTGAACTATACTGTATAGCTGTGTTTTGCGATCAGGGCCGTCCCACCCATGGTTGCGTTCACTGTGAACTTCAAAAATTAGATTTTTTTTTTTTTAATTCTAAAAAACGCCATTATTTTATTTGAAAAAGTTAATCATTTTATTTTATTGACATAATATTTTAGTTTGTTATGTATATTTTTAAGCTGTCATATGATCATGTTACAACGTGCCCCTCACATGTTACAATGTACCCCACATACGGGGCATGTTGTCACTTTTCACTTCTTTTTTTTTTGAGATAAATAACGAAAAACGTATACACTGTAATTATGAAATAAAGCGACATATTTGTTCAAGACAAGTGTGAATTTGACGTGGATAAAAATTATACTCTGAACCCCACGTGGATTTACACTAACTGAGAAATTCAAAAAGTGTTAGGTTGTGCCCCGCGCTCCCCTATCTCATCCAACGCATCCGTTGCTAATTCCAAAACGTCATTTTAGACCTAGTAACGACGCTTGAGCCATTGATAGCATACTAATGCAGTTAATGATGAAGTTTAGACAGACAAGCAGACTGACGGAGAGACAGAGAGAGAGAGAGAGAGAGAGAGAGAGTTTAAACTCATGAATTAGCCTTTTTGACGGTCTGTGTTCGGAACCCAGAAGCATTGAATAGTTGTGTAAATTAACTTCCGCTGTAGGCTGTATGAATGGCAGTGTCCATAGCACGGGATGGTTGTGATTTATTTCATCAAAACATATTAAACACAGTTTCCGATCATTAATCGGGCACATTTCATGATTTAAATGGGAGCGCACAAGCTGCGTATGCACAATACTTCAGAGACAGACCATCTTATTATTTAAAAAAAAAAAATGCAAGAATAGCATACAAACAACACATCACATTAAAAAGTAACAAAATCGGACAAGCTTATCTCATAAAACATTAACCACGGTTAGACTGTACAAATTAACAGAAATAATGTTAGCATTGCTTTCGTGCACTTGCTTTGCTTTTTGATACAGTCGTCACGTATTAGATCAAATTGGAGTTGTTCAAATAAATTATATTTTTCATCCCAGAGTTATTCTAAGATAACTGGTTATCATCTTAAACGTGACATAGTAGTAATCACTGCGCAATAATAAAAACAATAACATTAAAATAAAATTAAAACCGTGTGTGTGTATATATTCTCAGATTCTCATGACTGTCACAACACCGACAACACAAACGGCTCGCTTACATGTTTTACGTTAAAATGGAAGATTACATATATGGTAGGGGATCGTCTAAGGTTAAATAGATTCTTTTAACTGATAATCTGCCCGCGGCTGCACGTTACTGGAGAAATACTCGGAATATACAGAGTTTTAATTCTATTCTTAATGTTATTGTTTTTATTATTGCGCAATGCAATACTGTTATCATAATAAACACCTGTTGAACGTCAATTTTATTGCTCTTTAATGTGATGTGTTGTTTGTATGCTATTCTTGCATTTTTTAAATAAAAAGCTGGTCTGTCTCTGAAGCATTGTGCATACGCAGCTTGTACGCTCCTATTTAAATAATGAAATGTGCGTCGGAATATGACAACATTTTTCCTCGTTTCGTCATACCCGATTAATGATTGGAAACTGTGTTTAATGTGTTTTGATGAAACATCTATGATGAATTGTTCATTAATAAATCACAACCATCCCCTGCTATGGGCACTACCATTCATACAGGCTACAGCGGAAGTTATTTTACACAACTATTCGACGCTTCCGGGTTCCGAACGCGCACCGTGAAAAAGGCTAATTACCTCTCTGAGTCTGCGAGTCTCTCAAAAGTGACCGGCAACAGTGTCTAACGGTACTAACGGTGAAACTCTAAGTTCATTTTCTTCAGGAACAGCGCCGTTGTTTCCTTGCTTGTGAGAAATGTAAGAGCAGCGCTAATCATAAGAGCAGCGCTAACAACATTAGCGCGTATGCTAACATGTGTGCGTCTGTAAGGGAGAGAGAATGGAAATAGAGTATGTGCTTTCTGTACATAATAAAACGTAATTTTGTGGCAAAAGATGTACCTAATCTTTTGTTTTTATCCTATTATTTACTGTATTTATTTGTTTAGCCAGTGTCCTTGTGGGGTTTGATTATTTTGCTGTTTTCGGCTGTTAAGGACCTTTGAAATAACTGAAATCATGTGGCGATCAAGAGCTGCCTGGGACTAAGTTCGCTGTGCGTTTCCCTGAAAATAATGCACACCAACGTTCGGCTGCCAATCAGATTCAAGCATTCAACGCCCAGTATAAAAAAATTAAAGATCGGGTCATATGGGTTTTCGAAAAAATATCCTTTTTGCAGTTTTTCAGTGTAAACAGTTTGCATATTTCCATACAGTTTGCAAGTTGTTATTAAAAAAAAAGTGCATGATAAATAAAGATAACAGCTGCGTTTCATTTCGGAGGCTGCATCCTCCGGAGGTCGCATTTGAAAGCTGCTTTAAGGATGTGTTATTTAAGAAAAGTAGCCATAATAAAACTGAGTGTTATTCCTTGTTAGGTGTAAAATACTATAATTCATTTTTTACTTTGCAATTTAATGCTTACTTTTCTTAAGTGAGACCTCCCTGATGACATGTGCAGCCTTCAAATGCAAATCCTTTAAATGCACTGGTTCAAATTCGTTTTTTTCTGACAATACCACAGCAATACAATTCAAACCTTTTGTTGTGTGCTTGTCATTTTACAGAGGACTGCTTCTCTGGTCTTGGCTTTAATCTTCGTTGGCTTCTGAATTTTTTATTTGGACCAACAAGCGTCTCCCAACCACAACCTGTAAGTACGATTCATATGTTATGTGTACATTTTCAGCTGAGTGCTCAAAATATCAAGTTTTTTGTAATGTATATCTAGTGCAGCTTTAGGTTTGTTTTAATTACTTTGTGTAATAATAAAGAATGTAGACATATTTTGGTTTACAAACTGTTTCATCATTTAGTCATTTTAGCACTCAGCTAACGTATCCACCATTATTGTTTTGTTAAATGTTTACAGTTTAGCAGCTAAACTTTAGCTGTCTGCACGATTCTCTTGCATAAATGTTAAACAAAAAGTTTTTATGTCATTATTTCAAGAATGTATTGGAACACTGTATTATTGTTTTATGTAAAGGTGCATGCTTTGTCAATGGTAGCCAGGGTTGCCAGGTTTTCACATCAAAATCCACCTAATTGCTACTCAAAGCTAGCCCTAAACTAGTCTAATCGTGCTTCGAGGGGGGTGTAAAATATAAACATTTTTTTCAGGGTTCCCCTGGTAAATTCGCATTCTAGGGGTTAATGACTTTACTGGGGTTGCTTCAACCCGCAGACATCAAAAACAACCGCAGACTTGGCAACACAGATGGTAAGGCTTGCTAACTTGCTCAAGTGCTCCTGTCTGTGCCAATCACAACAGACTTGGCCAGCTGACCAATCAGAGCAGAGTAGGCTTATGGAAGGGAGGGGCTTACAGACCTCATGCTCAGAACTGATTCAAACTAACCATTTTGAAATCATCCAGAAATAACTCTATGTATAAATGTAAATTCTGAGAAAATTACGTTTTCTGACCTTAGATGCTTTTAAACCTATTGTAGGGGACTTCAGTACAATATTAGGACACTTTAAAATACCATATGACCTGCTCTTTAATAATACAAGGTTCTGTTTACATCCTTTTTATTTTATTCATTGATTTATTTTTATGTGATGATGGAAACCATCCTAACCAGTATGACTTTCTTCTGACTATATGTTCTGTAAATGATATTAAAGTGGACGTAAATTGGAATCAAAATTCAGTTTTATATGGTGTTTGCATATAAATGTGTCTTAGCATTGTGTTGACACAACCACCTTACAATGATAAAAATCCATTCACTTATCTTTTGAATTCATTTTATATGTAAAACACTTTGAATTACCATTGTGTATGAAACCTGCTATATAAATAAACGTAGCCTTGCCTTGCCTTGTCTTTTGCCTCAGGCAGTTGTACACTGTCCGCCATTTTCTGAAGATACAGTGGATTAGTTTTGTTTTTGATGGTAACATGCTGCCGAATACACACACACACACACACACACACACACACACACATAAAAAGAAGACGAAGAAGAGAGGGGCAGGGTGAGCAGTAGCTCATTATCATTTAAAGAGATATGCATCAAAACAGCTCACTGTGAACGTTGTTGACAAGGTAAAAAGGGTGTTGTTTTACAGGACCATTGAGGAATTTTAACCAAAGTATGTTACAAACATTTCAAGAAAACCCTAAAGAATCATACCAACCTGTGGAAAATGGGCATCTGATATTCCCTTTAAAAAACATTGGACCCCACTAACTTACACTGTATGGTCAAGAAAAACAAGATGTTTTAAAAATTATATGTTCTTTTCAATTCTACAAAAGTAAGAAAGTCATATAGATTTGGGACTATTTCTTTAATTACTACTACCACCAAGTCTTTCACAACTATCAATGCTGCCATTTCATAAGGGATGGTACGATTTACAAGAGTCTCAGTCTGTTCACGGACCATCTCACTCATATAGAGCACAGAAATGGCATTAAACTATAACTGGCTTCTACACAGCCTTCAGGAGTCATAAACATGCCAAGGTCCGCAAGGTTTCTGGTATAGAATTTCTGAAAGACATTGAGGGTTTTTGTTTGAGGCAGTTAGTGACAATTAAATGAAAAATCCTTGAACTGTGTATTCTGCTTTACAGAGTCAAGGTCAGTGAAATAGTTTGTACTTTTATACTGGAAATCCTAACCACAACATCTATGGACATTTTACAATTTTATTAATTTCTCCAATGCAGTTTCTGTGTCATTACTTGAATGGGTTGCCCTGTCATGGAATCATCGATTTCAGATATATAATCTGACCCCATGAATTGGATAAAAGACCTTACATGTCAATCAGGCTCCTTTGTGTCTAAGTGTGCAGTAAGCTACAATGTGCACCAGACACAAAACACTAAATTTAGAAAACAAAAAGCATAAACATCATACTTGGATCAAGAACAAAGTACCCAAACAATGCCTGATTTTACTAGTTCAGAAAGCTAAATATTTCAGAAAGTCCCACTTTGGAAAAAAGCCAAGCACTTACATTACATTTAAAAAACGGAAACTAGCTTTGCCTCTATGCGAGTCAATAGATCTGAAAACCTGTACTGAACTTTGGATCTTCATATTCCTTGCTTTTCGCTGACCTCATGCGCTCTCAATTTTATCCTTGATGCTAAAGCTGCCAAAAAGTCTCTGCTGAGTGACCTTCTAATTACACAGACAGAAGCCAGGTCAGGAGCATATATCAGAACAAGTGCCTGACTAGGGTCGACAGGAAGAAGGAGTGCACACTCAGGTCAAGGGTCTAATGGGTCACAAACTCAAGAGTGGAGATTAACCTTTGAAGATGTTGTAATTTATCTCTGAAAGGTGAGATATACTGATGTGGGCATGGCTAGAATTAAAGGAGAACTCCACTTTCAGAACAACAATTTACAAATTACTTACTCACCCCCTTGTCATCCAAGATGTTCATGTCTTTCTGTCTTCAGTCGAAAGAAGTTAAAGAAAGCATTTCAGGATTTTTCTCTATATAATGGACTTCATTGGTGCCCCGATTTTGAACTTCCAAAATGCAGTTTAAATGCAGCTTCAAAGGGCTCTAAATGATCCCAGCCGAGGAAGAAGGGTTTTATCTAGCGAAACGATCAGTCATTTTTTTCGAAAAAAAAAAATTTGTATACTTTTTAAGCACAAAAACTTGTGTAGCACAGGCTCTGGGATGCGCGTTCACGACACTACGAATCACGTCTAAGTTCATCGTCTGTGTACTCCGGCTCAAAAAGGTAGAGTATGGCGAAAAACTCCCATCTCATTTTCTCCTACAACTTGTTGTACCTTTTTGTTTCTAAACAGCGTTTCACTTACTTGCTCCTTAGTCTTTGCGCGTTTGTTTTGTAAACACTGGGTCTGAAGTTCTGTCTACGTTCCGCGTGAACTTTTGGCGTGATTCAATAGTACGTAGCGTCGTGGGCGCACATGCCAGAGCCTGTGCTACACAAGCTTTTGTGCTTAAAAAGTATACAAATTTTTATTTTCCGGAAAAAATGAGTTAAGACCCTTCTTCCTCAGCTGGGATTGATTAGAGCCCTCTGAAGCTGCATTTAAACTACATTTTGGAAGTTCAAAATCGGGGGACCAATGAAGTCCATTATATGGAGAAAAATCCTAAAAAGTTTTCCTCAAAAAACATAATTTCTTCACAACTGAAGACAGAAAGACATGAACATCTTGGATGACAAGGGGTGAGTAAATTATTTGTAAATTGTTGTTCTGGAAGTGGAGTTCTCCTTTAATATTTAACCAAGAATGTTGCCGATAACACGAGCCATGTGCAGTTTTTTGTCCAGCCTTACTTATTTGAACCACAATATACAGACGATGAACTAAGAGAGATGGACGTTTTACGTCAGAACAGCAGCTCAGCAATGTGTCCTGGTAGATTGAAATTGTTGAAAAAAGTTATTTTTGTACGCATTCTTGTAGCTTCATAACATTACAGTTAAACCACTGATGTGACATGGAAAGCTTTCGGATTTAATAAAAAAAATATCTTAGTTTGTGTTCCGAAGATGAACAAAGGTCTCATGGGGTTGGAAAGACTTTTCATTTTTCAAGAATTTTCATTTTTGGATGGACTATCCCTTTAACACTGAATGCAATTTCTTACAAAAAAGAAAAGAGAGAGAAAAAAAAAATGACCTCAAAGATCTCAACAGTACATATATATCACAAGCAACAGTTCAAAACTAAAAAAGGCAGTATGGTTTGCATGAGAAACATAAACAGATTAAACCCCAAGAATTACTCCTTAGAGACACTGTAACTGACCATGTGAAAGTTACTGTATAATTTCTACACTGACCTTAATGTGTTTAGAAAAACAAGAAAAAAATAGACAACATGTACAGTCTATTCAGAGTAACCATACAGCTGCCAAGGTCTAGTAGGAACAATAGAAATCCTCAGGGTGAAAGTGGGAGGAGATTTAGATACATCAACACTCGGACTGTGGAGAAGAAAGCTGTGAGAAAGAAATGAATTTATGAGTCCACCTGTAGCAATTTAAAAGAGCACCATTGAGGTTATATGACCCACATTCAGACAAGCTTTGAAATAGTCTCATTTTCTTTTCTATATTCGGCTTCACAAATGTTTAGAAAAGAGCTCCACCTTCCACATGAAGCCATTGAGGCGCAGACCACACAGCGCTGCTGAAACGTGACCTTGAGAACATTTCCATTTCCTGAGACCACAAAACATTTCAACGTTGACAGTGACGTAATAAGTGCCGGCTGAAATATCAGACACCAGAAAAGTGGTGTATTGTTTTGCTTCTGATTAAAACCCTTTTTAAAAATTATGTTTTCATCCACTGCGGGGATTAAAAATCCTCTCTGACCCCCTCTGAGACCCGCCGTTAAGCCGCTTCCCCCTCACTGCCATTTCAGCCACGTCCTGACTGTTGATATTTTTCTCTTTCCTTTAAATAATCACTCAGCGACTCTAGTATAATTACACAGCACCTTGTCAGATAGCCTAATCCTCCTGGCGTGCTAGCGTCATGCTAAAGCATCCGACCTTACACACGGCGCCATATACGCCTGACATGCGATTGCTGCCATAAAACCGCATTGCACATGGGAGAGTGGATTAAGTCTAAAAACACGCTAATCCGCCCAAATGAGTATTTCTTACTTGTTCCTGGCGAGCATGTGGCTCAGAAATAAAGCTCCCAAAAGTGTGAAACTGTCCATTGAGTAAATGTGGCACATATACTGTCTTAACATCTCTGAAATTGTTAATTGCTCGCAAGCGCCACTAAATCCGCTGGACATAGCGGGGATTAGAAACTCTCGGCAGCATATGTTTCTAATGTAGGTTCCATTAGCTGGTGTTGTTTTAACCTTAAGCAAAGGGGAATTTTCCATGTCAAAGCCAATAGTCCCGCTAATTGGATAGTTCGGCCATCTGACGTTAACTGATAAAAGATAAGCATGTGACATTCTCAAATAAACAACATTTCTCTAAATAGGGAAGGAGATCTGGTGTAAATGGAATACTGTTTAGATGGAATTTTAAAAGTTCTTTATCTGATTCTGTTGGTACTGCTTATTTGTAGATCATCTTTAGAAACAACTCAGTGATGAAGGACAGTTCTGTTGCGGCTGTAACCTTAAACCGCCATCTATAACTAGATGATAACATCGCATGTTCACTTCACATCACACATAGATAGATGTTGTTATTCAACTGCCAGCTCTGTTATGGTTATTTCATCAGTAGAATGTCGATAAGGTTAAAGGATAATTGAATTTTCTCTGAGTAGCATGTACAATTTTCTAGCATGTACTGCACAAGAAGAAGAAGAAGAAGAAGAAAGAAGCGCTACATTTAAAATTTTTAGATATTAAAAATAAAAAGTGTACTTTAAATAAATAAATAAATAAAAACACAAATTTCTGAAAGGTGAATAAGGTCTGAAATAAATTAAATTAGAGAAATTAAATTAAATTAAATTACGAATTATAAGTTATTTTTTCCCCCACTGAACTAATTGCCAGTTTTCAAATCTGATCTGGTCTTGTTTGATTCATTGTAACTGCATGGAAAAACAAACAAACAAACAAACAAAAAAGCAAACATTTTTATTGTAATTACGAGCAGTGTTGGGGGTAACGCATTACAAGTAACGTAAGCTACGTAATATTATTACTTTTTCCAAGTAACTAGTAAAGTAACGCATTACTTTTAAATTGACAAAAAATCTTGTTACTCTTTTCAATTAAGTAACGCCAGTTACTTTTCCCCCATTTATTGATTAAAAAATTAATATGTTAGTTCTAGAATAAATGTGAACATGCATTAATTCATCTCACTCACAAATAAACAGATTCAGTATTCCTCAAAATGAATAAAAACAGTGAAGTTCAACTCAGAAATGAGGCAAACCTGCAATAATTATGTTAAATAATACAAATATCCTTTATGCATTTCATACCACATTGCTGCCGACCTTTGATGATCCAATTCAACCATACTAATAAGCAAAAATTACTCAAGATAATCTAACATTTGTTTTCCGTTTTTTTTATTGCTGAAGAGTTGATATTTTTTCTTCTGCGGTCTACTGTACAGACATGAATTTACTTTTCTCAAAGCCTGAGGCTTTTGGTGTGAAAAGGCTTTTGCATTTGCCAAAAATAGAACTTTTTATATTAAAAACAAACAAGCAAGCCCTGCCCAGATTTAAAAAGTAACGCAACAGTAAAGTAACGCATTACTTTCCATAAAAAGTAAAGTAATGTATATAGTTACTTTTTTAGGGAGTAACTCAATATTGTAATGCATTACTTTTAAAAGTAACTGATTACGAGTTTACGTCTCACAAATCTGATTTTTTTTCTCAGAACTGTGAGATATAAACTTGCAAATCTGACATTTTTTCCTCAGAACTGCATTATATAAACTCACAATTCTGACTTTTTCTCAGAACTGCGAGTTTATATCTAATAACATTATATACTTGCTATATATAAGTTTATATCTTGCAATTCTGAGCAGAAAGTCAGAATTGTGAGATATAAACTTGCAATTATGAGAAAAAAAATGAGAATTGCTTTTTATAACTACGTTTTTATAAGTACGTTTACATATAAGTTTATATAAGTTTATTGCAAACTGGTGTGTCTTACCATATTATTTTAATGTATTATCTTAATTACAAACACAATGGTTCTGTTTATTGCACTTTGTTATTCTTCTTGCTTTTTGCCTACAGCAGCTAATGAACTGGACATTTTGCACATTCACAGAAAACAGCTTACTTCCACACTGAAAATTAAGGTGCATAAGTTTTGAACAATATGATACAAACTCATTTTCATCATTTAATTTTTAGGAGAACTATACTTTTAAGGAAAGTGAGTCACTATGTCCATCTAACTTCACTTACACATTATTTGACACAATGACATGAGGCTTAACGTTATTCTTAACCTGACAGGCGGAGCATTTAATGCCGGTCGGCCGATCTCAATTGGTTTATCGAATTGCTTGGAAATTCACCAATTTATCCAGAGTGGTTAATTTTGGCACTCACTTGGGAGTATTAATGCAAACACTGGCTTCGCATACATTTTTCTACACTGCTCCGCACCTCCAGGTTTAATTCCGTTTTGGATGTTTACTCCATCTTTAACTATTGCAAGCTTCATAGGAGAGGGCAAATTGAAAAAGTGAAAATATGAAATTCATTTACATGTGAATGTTAAATTAGTCTACGGTCCACTGTGGTTCTCTGCCATAGAAACCATCTTCCCTGTACGCAGATTCAATTTAAATGGCGCAATGCTTGTATAAAAATAAAGGTCCCTAATGAGTTCTGCACTAGCGATGAGCGACAGCTTCATAATAAGGCATAAATCACAGCAGACAGTGGTGTTTCTTTGAAATATAGCGTCTGGGAGAGCTGTCTGAGGGAGTGGAGGCCCGCGCCAATCCTTATCACCCTTTCAGGCGTGGTGTACATCATGGAATCCAGATGGCCTGTCATACATCAGGCCTTTCAGCTTGCTGACACACACGTCCACCAAGCTGCTTCTACTTTACCTAAACTGGAACTTACTGGTACCGTGCACAAAATTCACCTCTGAGAAATGCAAGTGAAATCGCTTTTACTGCCTTTCCATCATACTCGCCCCTTGTCTTTGCTGAGGCACACCTGCGAGGGCTGAGATCTCTGAGGCGCCATCATTTCGAGGCTGTCATGTGAAGGTGCCCCCTAAGGACTTTGATGGATTTGATTCTTCCCACTTGCGGCTTTGGTCTACAGAAGAGAGGGCGATCTTTGAATAGATGGCCTTTGGCCAATCATTAACATTGATCTAGCTCTACATGAAGTCATATGAGGTTTACTTTTTCATCTGGACATAGGTTTATTAAATATACAGTTAAATATGCAATTCACACATACGGTGACTTTAATGCAACTGTATGATGTTTTTCATTTCTAAATAAAAATGTAGATATTTGGAGGGACACAGAGTTAATAAATAAACCCATGATATCAAATTGAAGAAAAAAAGGCCTCATTAAAGGATTATTTCACTGCAGAGTTAAAATTTCCTGATATTTTACTTACCTCCATGTTATCCAAGATGTTCATGTCTTTCTTTTTTCAGTCAGAAAGAAATTAAGGTTTTTGAGGAAAACATTTCAGGATTTTTCTTCATATGGTGGACTTCAACAGGGATCAATGATTCGAAGGTCCAAACTGCAGTTTCAATGCAGCTTCAAAGTTCTCTACATGATCCCAGTAGAGGAATAAGGGTCTTATCTGGAAAAACGATCTGTCATTTTCTAAAAAAGCCCATAAAAATGTATATACTTTTTAACCACAAATGCTCATCTTGCACTAGCTCTGCGTTCACGACTTTATGTATTACGTAGTCATGTTGGAAGGTGACATAGGTGGAAGTACCGACCCAAAGTTTACAAAGCGAATGTGCAAAGAAAGTCAAACGTCCGTTACAACAATGTCGGACAATTTTGAAGTTGAAGGAGAGTTTTTTTGCCCCACCCTACCTTTTTGAACCAAAGTACACAGACGAAGAACTAAACATGCGTGACCTTTCCAACGTGATTACGTAATGCATGAAGTCGAGCTTGTGCAAGATGAGCATTTGTGGTTAAAAAGTATATACATTTTTATTCTTCTTAGAAAATGAACGATTGTTTCAGTAGATAACACCCTCATTCCTCAGCTGGGATCATGTAGAGCCCTTTAAAACTGCAATTTGGACCTTCAACCTGCTAATCCCCATTAAAGCCCACTATATGGAGAAAAATCCTGGAATGTTTTCCTTAAAAACCTTAATTTCTTTTCAACTGAACAAAGAAAGACATGAATATCTTGGATGACATGGGGGTGAGTAAAATATCAGAAAATTTATATTCAAGAGTGAACTAATCCTTCAAAAGACTGAAATAGTTTTCAAATTTCTTAGAGTGAAAAAAAAAAAAGAAAGAAGCTTCTCTGCTTATTAACATTCAAAAAACTTTGCCTGCCAAATCATGTAGATTAACCAACATGGAAAACAACCATCTATTTTCCAACCCACTGGTCCTGTGTAGAGTCTTAAAATATCTGGTAATTGTACTGTTATATGACAAAACAATGTTATTTCAATTTGTAAAATGTAATGTAGTCATGTAGATGTTTATGGATTGATGGTTCATGATATTTGGAACAAGAAATTACACTTTCACCTTGAAAATAATTACGATGTGTACAGTACATACATACATAGGTCCTATATGTTATTACCTTTTAATTGACATTAAATTAAGACATTAAATAGATTTTCCCCTATTCTGTATTGTAGACATTGATGTAGATCAGTGATCCATGATTATGAATACAGTATAGGTATAAAGCATGAGTGTAGAAAACGTCCTCTCTCTCTGTTTGCTGTTTTTTTTGTCTAGTAGGTTTAATAAATGAAAGAGACACCCATAACGGGCTGCAGATACACATGCTCGCATGCATGCCCATGAATATATTTACACTCCATTTGCTGTACCCACTTGATGATTAGACTTGCAGGCTGAAAGTAATGTCTTATGAAAATATGCCACACGCACTTCTGTCATGTTCCAGATCTAATTTGAAGCCAGTAGAAACTGTTCTTTTTAATCATGACCGGGATCTGGAAGGCCATCAGTAAAACTCAATTACATGCCAAAAGCCAGAGAGCAAACCCAGTGTTTACACTGTAGTAAACCACCGGAAACTCACCTCGCCAGCTCTGTTCTACCAGCCACGTGGAAGCCGTGTTCGATCCTATATGGTCTCCCCCCACCCAGCATCAGCAGAGAGAGCAATGACTACGGCCGTTTCTGCTCCCATCAGTGCAGCATTATCTTAAATCATCAGCAATTTCTCCCTCATCCTGTCCTGATCTCAATCGTGACCTGCAGCATCTTTTCTGCAGTCCCCCCCAAGCCCGGCTCCCAGTCGGCCCATGGCCAGCCGTTTATTTCATAGCTGTGTGCTCATGCTCTTATCGGGCCAAGAAAGAAACTGTATTTGGAGTTATCTGATGGGCCTTCACGGGGGTGCCAGGCACACAGCAGTCACAGTTGGTTACACGCCGATTCCCCACATGAAGTCGTGCTTTGGAGATAATGAAATTCACTCCTAAGAATAAAGTTGGTGAGGGAAAAGACTGGGCAATTACTCAGACCTGTTATTTTGTTACATATAGGTCGGAGGGATAATGGCGTCCACCCCTGTTCGCACATTTCGGCACCTACACATGCTTTTAGTTTGTGTAACAGAGAACAGGATGTATTGTTCTTGTTTTTTTGTTTTTTAAGCAGTTATATCTTTTTAAATTATATAAGTTTACAGTTTATTTTTATTTATCCTGCAGATTACCTTTCACATGCATCCAGAGATCTATTAATAATCAGTAAAATCAGTTCAAACGATGCTGGCATTATCATTAAGGGAACAGATTGCAGATACGGTGGTATTAAGATTAAAGTCACACTGCAGATTTTTTCCCTATAAAGTTAGCTATGATGGCATTTACGGAAATGGTTGAACGGATGAGGCAAAAATGAAATAATTGTCACCTGGGGAAAGGAAACACATTGTTTACGACCTTGGCTTTTATGCACTTTTTCCTTTTCCGAACATCTGATGACCAAATATGTACATTTTCAGCTGCCCAGTGTCTCAAAGAAGTAAGTTTCCCCCTCCACGGGGACCTTTTGGTATGAGTGCACTGGTTTATAATGAGGTATGAGAGTAAATGCTGAAAAATACGGAATCAATAGCTGGAAAATGTGAAAACGGGCGCTGTCTGAAAATACGAAGTGAAAATACTACAAATTAGGCTGCGTGTTTTATATTCTGCTGCTGTAAATCAGTAACAACTTCATAAAAAAAAAGAGAGCGAGAGAGATTCATATTCATACCTGGCACTTCAATTGAAACGTTACCAAATGGATGCAAAAAAAAAAGGAGAAAAGGAAAATAAATTGACAGGATGAAGCTTCACTAAGCTTCAGAATCAAAGAATAATTTATCATAAATCAAATGATGAAATTTCTATCCGCCATAAGTCAGAGATGGAGATCGTCAGAGGAGTCAAGAATATTTTTGCAATAGCGTATACATTACTCTCTCAAGCCAGTGTCACTGCGAGGACTCCGAGGTTGTTATTCTGCCAGACAAGCGCCATTTTTATCCACAAACTCAGTTCTTCTGACACCCTGAGCTGATAAAAATCCTATTTGTTTCCTTATTAAAAAGGCCAGTCTTTTGTTCTGTCCACTCTCATCAGCTTTGAATGTGCAAATGGTCTTCTGGCTCTGTCTGGCCTTGAGAATGAGAAATGCCTCGGAGCCTTGGGCACTAAGGTGCAATAATGTCTTTGATTTATACCGCTGTTATGTCAGCAGATTTAAAGCTGGAATATTGTATGACCCCTGTCACTGCCAATACATACTGTACTGAGCGGAGGAGAGGGAGTGAACGCTCTTTGATTTATTTATTTAGATTTTTTCTCCAACCCCCCTTGTGTGTATTGAAAGTCATTTTGATTTAAAATGATAAAACGACAGAAAGCTTAAAGTTTAAGACGGCATCAGAAATAAACCATTTGTGGACATGAGTGATTGAGCGCGTCTGCAAATTTCTTGTCGTATTTTACGCTTCTATGTTCATACATATTCAGTGCATTATTTTCATTGTTTAGAAAAAGGCAGTCTCAATCAATGACAAATTTAAGGAACAGAACTGTGCCGGCTGATAAATTCAATCCACGCCGGTACGGTCTTATTGGTTGATTGTGTTCCAAAGCACATGGCTGTTTATCACATGGATAATTCGTTTTGATTAACTCCTCTGAATGCACATCAGTGGAAGTCTTTTGAAGTGCATCAAACATTGCATTCATCCCTTCAGGGAATAAACGGTTTATTTATCTGTTTATTTATTTTTTTCCTTATTTGAATAGGTAGAGGTGCTTGAGCTGGAAGGAAGGTGACAGCAGGCTTTTGTATGCCCAGGGCATGTAAGCCTGGACAAGCCAGCGAATGGTGATGAATGTGAGTGTGGAAGACGTGTCTCGGGAAGAGACAGGAGAGAGGAACGCTGCAATGCTAATACAGAGCCTTAGGTGGTTTCACTTACTGCATCCACAGATGGTCTGGGAGTACGGATATCCCTCTGGAGAATGTCATCAGGTAGAGAACGCTGTCAAAAGATCACGGGCTTCTTGCCGTCTGCGCCAAGTCTCTGACGTTCGTCCTGTAGCGTCTGGCTCAACCGCTGCGGCTTTTCAAAGGGAAATTGTATACATCTTGCGCACCTTGTTAATCTGAGGCAAACGCGCATTAAGTAGTCATTTATTAAAAACCAGACACGTGGATTACAATTTTTTTTGCATGGGTCTAATTCCTTAAACCCAGCATGTCTGTTGCTCTGCATGCATCTGTGGAATGATTGAAATTTCCTTTAAATGGATTGGCTTGCTTATCAGTAAGACACAGTTGTTTGGAGGACCCTTATCTTGACTTCTAACATCACTATGATAAGTTATGTCCCAGCCCAGCGTGTATTAAGACGGTCTCGCCGTGCAGACGATGCAGAGAGCCAGCTGATCCCCCCAAGCTGCCCTAACAGATTGATACTGCTGAGAAAAGGGAGAAGCCAGGTACCTGATATCAGCCACCTAACGGCCCCTCTGTCTGCTCTCTCTCTCCCTCAGATTCACGGTTTTTTTCTTAGCATCTTCCTGTCTTTGTCTTTCCTGTCTCTTTCACCACTGATTAGGCCAAATAAAGACCAATAAATAGGCACCCCTCATGGACCTTAAAGAGATAGCGCACGTAAAAATAAAAGTTCTTTCATTATTTACTCACTCTCATATGCTCCAAATATAGCTGAACATTGCTTGAACACAAAGAGAAATCTGAATCACTTCTTCATGGATTTTCCCCATATAACCACAAGCTGTCAAGCTCTAAAAAAAGCAATATAAAAGTAGCTGATATAACTTGTGTACAAGATAGTAAGACAGACAGACAGACAGACAGACAGATAGATAGATAGATAGATAGATAATGATATTTCACATAAAAGACAGTTACATATAGTCCACAATAGAACATTTATAAAAATGACCCTTTTCAAAAAATTACATACACTTGGTTATTAATACTGTGCTGTTACCTGAATGATCCAGAGCTGTTTTTTTTTTGTTTAGTGATAGTTGTTCATAAGTTCCTTTTTGTCCTGAACAGTTAAACCGCCCACTATTCTTCAGAAAAGTCCTCCAGGTCCCACAGATTCTTTGTTTTTTCAACATTTTTGTGTATTTGAACCCTTTCCGACAATGACTCTATCATTTTGAGATCCCTCTTTTCACACTGAGGACAACTGAGGGACTCATATGCAACTATTACAGAAGGTTCAAACACTCACTGATGCTCCAGATGGAAAAACAATGCATTAATAGCCGGGGAATTTGAAGATTAGAGCCTCTGAAGGGCAGTACTAAATGGAAAAAAAAAAAAAAAAGACATTTAAGCAAAATAAGAAAAATGTTTTCACCCCCCGGCTCTTAATGCATGGTTTTTTTCTTCTTCTGGAGCATCAGTGAGCATTTGAACCTTCTGTAATAATTGCATACGTGTCTCTCAGTTGTTCTCAGTGTCAAAAGATGGATCTTAAAATTAAAAAAAATAAAGTAACAGACACAATCATTTATAAAAGTCATAAATCTGGAAGTGTCGAATCCTTCACCTGCAACATCTGTCTTTTGTTTTGATTTCACACTGAGTGGAAATTTTCATTTTGCAATGCAAGATGAAAAAAAAAAATGAAACAGAGGCTACCCGTGATGCCTAAAAGACAGAAGTGAAAAAAAACAAATCAGAAAAAAAAAAATCTGTCATTACTAAAAGCCTTATTTTGCAGTGGCAACGGTGCTCGAAAGGCATCTCTAGAACTCCCAATTTACAGCTCTCTTCTTACAAAGTCTCATTGTGTTGGATGAAGTACTGAGTGCTGAATGGGCTCTATTCACTGCAGCTGGTTTTATGATGTGTAAAAGATAAGTGGCCCAGTGTCTCTGAAAGTGACGACTCTGATCTGACAAAACCACTACGAATGCCTTATGTGCTGCTTACCCATTGATTTCATACCGCCATTCAACTTAACGCATGAAAACACCCTTGTGCACAATGGACCTTTGTAGAGGCTTCTCAAGCTATAGTGGAGAGTATTGCTTTTCATGCTTAATGCAAGGTCTGATTAAAATTCATGGTTTAGGTCAGTTCCTTTTTACAGACAAATGAGCCGTGTTTAACATGAGCACATCCCACTAGCATGTATATTACAAACAAATAAAATACATTCCATGCAGTATTAATGCAAAATAGAGTTTGAAATGAGACAATTAATAGGACAATGTGAGTGCTAAGTGTGTGTAGGTGCAAGGTTTCTGCACAGTTACTGTTGACAAAACATTCTGGTTATAGTTATAAATCCATCTGCTTGACCTGATGATGTTATTTTTTATTTATTTATTTTTGACAATCAACCTTGTGGACATGTGCACAGCACAGCACAGTCTGGCTAAACTGACAGCTGACATCACCCCAGGCTGCCAAGTGACGTTCCCTGGCAACGCAACCTCCTGCTCAGTCAACAGCGTCTTCCCAATGACTTTCCATATGCCCTCTGACCATTACGGCTTATTTATTTATATATTTGCTTGCTTAATTTTTGCCTGCAGCCTGACTGTTGGTCCAAAGCAGATGCTTAGCATAAATGTTTTCTGACATTTGTCATTTCCGTTCTTGAAATGAGTCAGAACTGAGGAACAAGCTCCTCGTGAAAATAAGTCAGGTTTGTTTAACCTTATTTGTTGAAGATTTCTCTGGCGAAAACATTCATTTCCTTAACTGTTCAAGGGGGTTAAACATCTCTATGGGGTTAAAATATTGGTGTTAATGATGCTTTGTGGATTATGCACATACGTATGTACATTAGCTTATCTATAGGGAAATTGCATAGATTTCTATTGATGAAGTCAAAAGTTTACTTACACCTTGCAGAATCTGCAAAATGTTAATTAGTTTATCAAAATAAGAGGGATCATACAAAATACATTTTATTTTTTATTTAATACTGACCTGAATAAGATATTTAACATAAAAAGACGTTTACATATAGTCAACAAGAGAAAATAGTAGTTCAATTGCTAAAAATGACCCCATTCAAAAGTTTACACACTTGATTCTTAATGCTGTGTTGTTACCTGAATGATCCACAGCTGTTTTTTTTTTTTTTTTGTTTAGTGATAGTTGTTCATGAGTCCCTTGTTTGTCCTGAACAGATAAACTACCTACTGTTCTTCAGAAAAATCCTTCAGGTCCCACAAATTCTTTGGTTTTTCAGCATTTTTGTGTATTTGAACCCTTTCCAACAATGACTGTATGATTTTGAGATCCGTCTTTTTGCACTGAGGACAGCTGAGGGACTCATATGCAACTATTACCAAAAGGTTAAAATGCTCACTGATGCTCCAGAAGGAAACACAATGCATTAAGAGCTGGGGGTGAAAAGTTTTTGAATTTGCAGATTAAAAAAAACAGAAAAGAAGAAAAAAAAGAAATAAGAAAAATAAGAAAATTGTACACATCTTAAAGTTTACACCCCTGGCTATTAATGCATGTTTTTTTGTTCCTTTTGTAGGATCTAAGGCATTCATTCTGTAATAGCTGCATATGAGTCCCTTAGTTGTCATGTGAAAGATGGATCCAAAAAACATTCAGTGATTGTTGGAAAGTGTTCAAACACACAAAAATGCTGAAAAATCAAAGAATGCGTAGGACCTAAAGGATTTTTTCTTAAGAACAATGGGCAGTTTAACTGTTCAGGACAAACAAGGAACTCATGAACAACTATCACTAAACAAACAAACAAAAAAACAGGGTAATTTTTTATACCCTGAATTTATACATTCAGGGTATATATTCAAAAACGCTCATCTTGTCTTGCTCTGCCTGAACTCTGTGTATTTTGGTTCAAGACAGTTAGGGTATGTCGAAAAACTCGTATTTTCTCCCTCAACTTCAAAAATCATTTCAAAACCATCCTGCATCACTGCAGAAATACCGACCCAGTCTTTGCAAAGTGAACATGCAAAGAAGATCAAACACCCTTAATAAAAAGGGCAAAACAGCGATATAGCACGATTTTGAAGTTGAGGGAGAACATGAAACTGAGTTTTTCGACCTACATTAAGTGTCATGAACCGGGAAAAATACAGAGGCAGAGTAAGACAAGATGAGTGTTTGACCACAAAAAGTATATAAATTGTATTATTTTTTATGAAAATAAGCAATCGTTTCACTAGATAAAACCCTTCTTCCTTGGCTGGGATCATTTACAACCGCATTTGGGATCGTTTGAAGTGGCATTTACACTTAATTTTGGAAGTTCGAACTCAGAGCACCATAGAAATCCACTGTATGGAGAAAAATGCTGAAATGTTTTCTTCAAAAAACATAATTTCTTTACAACCAAAGAAAGACATAAACATCTTGAATAACAAGAGGTTGTGTACATTATCTGTACATTTTTGTTCTGGAAGTGGACTTCTCCTTTAATGTAGAAGTAGCCTAAGTGTTTGTATCTCACCCAAAACTATTGTATGGCCTCTGAAGACTTTGTATGACTTCTACTTTTAAGAAGAAAGAAGTTTTATGGTGTTATATCCATTTTAAAGCTTGAAAGCTCCAGTCATCATTCATTACAATTTTATGGAAAAGAGCAACCAGCGCATTAATAATAAAAACATAAAAAAAATCTATTTTTGTGTTACACAAAGAATGAAAGTTGCCCTTTTTGTGACTATGAAAGAGAAATCTTAAACGAGGGCAGAAAATGATGTGTGGAAAAAATGATCTGAAAAAGTTTGAAGCTAGATTTGAACTCACATCGCCAACACAAAGCACGAAAGTGTGACAGCATGTAAAGGAACCCCTAACAGATTTGTACTGTCTCCAATAAGCAGTTAAAACAAATTTATAACATCAAATACAATCACTGCTGAGAATAATGACATTTGCCCACCAGACAAGTAAAGACAAAAGCGTGTGCAGATTTAATCCTACCTCCATAACACTCTCAGCACATTAATACACCAATCATATCATTGAGTGTTAAAATACACCATCAAATTACAATTTCCAAACTGATGTCTCAATCATACTGGGCCATCCTCTAGAGAGCAGACATCTCCACATCTATAAAGGGCTTCCCATCGAGCTCACTCTCCCCTTAAACAGATGCAAAGATTAATCACTTTCTAGAGTGTTAAACACTCCAAACCTGCCCTTGAGGAGTGAAGGGTCTATTCACAAAATCTCTATTAAGGGAAATATGTGCCATGGACCAATTAAGGTACCAGGAGTGCTTGCGGAGATCATTAAGCAGGTTTGTGCGTGGCTCAGGGGCTCTTCACAGGAAGGACCAGCACTCGAGAGAGCGACAGAGTGCAGGGTGGAGCATGCGGGTCTTCTTCACCATGGGGAGCGGGGCACGCCATCCAGACAAGCCTAATGTTCTTTGCCTAGAGAAGAACGGTTCATTTGGAGCCATTAGTGAATTACTGAAGTTTGAAGTCACTGCTCTCCTGGAAGAGAACATTAGAGCTCTATTTCTCTCACAGACCCGCTGGAAAACAAAGCATAATCATCACTTAGCGAGAAGTTTGCGCACAGCAGGAGGGGGCCACTGTTGAATCGAGCTGGTCAAATCTTAGCACAAAAAGCCTACGTTGCAAATCAAATATGTGATAGCTGTTAACGGGAAGATGGCTAATATAATGGAGCTTGTTAAAATGGATGATCTACGACTAGTGCATCAAGTGCTTATCAAATTACAACGACCGCACTGTGGTTTTGTTGAGAAAATTGTGACTAACGAGCACACTTTTATCCCCCAATTTTCTAACTTAAGTACGGCCACAAAGAGATGTCACTTTTTAGAGTGCAGATGCATTTTGGGACTTCAGAGGAAGGACGCTGGCAGCCGAATGTCCCTTACTCTCCAGAGGCCTCCGTACTTTATCTACATGAATGGATTTCATAAGCGGAGATAGTGTGCAGAGCCAGTGATAGTCACTTTAAATGACCCATATCCTCATCTTTTATACATTCTGACCCCCTTTTACGGTTAAGCCATGCATTCCTGCCTCCCAGGCTGAAAGGCATATGATAAGATAAGGAGATATGAGCACATCCCTCTTCTCATTCTCGTCGAAGCCGTCTACCAGAGATGGGGTGCGGTTAATGGTTGTTTTTGCGTGGAGAGAAACAATATAATAGCATGGGTTAATTGAGTTTGTCTTGTTGTGCGAGTGCGACGTATTATAGTCAGTCAATGTATAATTGCTTCTGTCAATCTCAATTTTGTCTTCCATGGAAGGGTTGATATTTTTGTCATTTCAAGTTAAACACAATTCTATGGCAAACAACAGTAATTAAAAAGGCGTCCCACCCATTTCCACTTCAGCTTCAGGTTAACGCTAAAACACAATGAACAAATGTGGTAGCTGCTGAATAAACTTGTTGAAAAAGATCTCAAAACTGCATGCGAGTCTAATGAGGCATTTCTAAACAGGCAGTGTGTAAAACAAATATGAGGCTTATTTTTCCCAGTATGTATCTGTGTAAAACATCTTCCCCTCTGGCTATCCTCCATGCTGTTTTGAACACTCCAGCCCGGGCACTGTGATCAGCTACTCCCCTCTTCTCTCCACATGAAGGACTCCTGGTTGTCCAGATGTTGCAACTTCTTAGTCCTTACTCTTCAATGGTGGTACCAAGTCTCAGCTCCTGTCAAAACAGCTAACAAAACTAACTTCTTCAAGACCTACCCTTTCTGATCAGCCCGGTAGTCAACGAAAAGAGGTTTGATCGACCAAAATTTTATTAGTCGCTTAGTCGCAGAAAAAAACAAAAAACACACGAAGTGGCGAAGTCACGCAGTACGTGACGGACAGATCGTCAACAGCTGGTCTATGTGGTAATATAATCGGGCAGTACATCCACCTCAAATATGGCTTTTTATCTGAAATATGTAAGCAGTAGCAGCTTTACATGGCCGGTCAATGTAATGTTAACCTAGAAAAATATGCGCTATTGAAGTCTGTGGAGTGTGAAAGCTGAATAGTAGCCCGCTTACTGCATGACAGATCGAGGCACCGGTGTGGTCACTTGCTCCTAAAATACTCCTTCTTTTGGTCATATAGATAAAATTAATACATCTTTCAAATCTTTAAAGGCTCTACGTTTATTTGTGTGCACTCAGAATAACAAAACGTTGCGCTTTTGTAAAATAATGAAAGCAATCAGGATGCTCTTTCTTTTGTCTTGGTCTCTATGAACTTGACTGCAAAACTTTGAAACTCGAAAAATATGTCTATAGAGAGTAAAATGTCTACTTTTAAATAAACCAATTCAACTAGAAAATAAATATTTTATATTATATATATTATATTATAATATATTTTGCCATCTTCACCTCTTAAGCCAAAAACAAAGAAAGCACTAGTTTATCAATAAATTATTAAACGTTAATGCAGTCTACTTGTTGTCTTTCCCTGACACATTCATAATTGTTATATTTGCCGGTGCGCTGTGGCAAGCTTTTTTGTGTGTGCTTTAGCGCTTATTAGGCTATATAGGCAATTAAAGGCTCATTATTATGATTTATATGGTTTATTAATAAACATGTCACTACAGCTTAAAATGAAAGACTACTAGTCGACCAGAAAAATCTTTAGTCGAAGGCAGCCCTAGAAATTATTATATTATATTATATTATATATTTTTTTCCACCAGTATCAGCTCTGTGATTTTATATGACTACACATTCTATACAGCAGACACATTCATAAAGAAAGTGCAGAATTTTCAAAATAATACTGTTGTTGTGTCACAAAATGTAGTTTGAGAGTTTTTTTTTTTTTAGTTAGGATTGTAGATGCTTATTTAAGAATTTGCTGACCCTGATGTCTCTGTAGTGGTTAAACTGGGAAATAATTTGTTTTGGGTTTATCTAACTGGATATGCACCAAATATAAATACTAATATTTTTAAATGAAAATGAGAAAAAATGTTTTATCATATCCCTTTTGTTGCCAAACTTGCCAAAGCTTGGGTGCTTGTGTTAAACTATTAACGACAGCTTTAAATCCGTGGTAGAAGAAAAAAATTGGACACACAAGAGGGTTTTTTGAGACACTCCATGGTTTTTCCTTACACATACTTTTTCCGCTGCACAAGTGCCTCTTGCCGAATCACAGCCATATCACACTCCTGCTTGTGTGATAATGCCCATATGGCTGTGATTCGGCTGTAGACACTTGTTTAACACATACACAAACACGCACACACATACACACTCACACAGTTTTTACACTGACTAAACGATATTATCTATCCCCTAACCCAACCCTAACCCTAAACCTTACAGAAAACCTGTTTGCATTGTTACATTTTCAGATAAACATCATTTACTATTTTTAATCCCACTGGCCGGTCCCCACAATGTCACAAGAACAAGCACACACACACACACACACACACACACACACACACACATCCTGAAATAGCTACACACTTTTTTTATAGATAGGTACATTCATATATGTATTCTGGCTATACAGTGAGTTTTTGAGCAATGAGTAAGCAAATTACTTAAAGGGATAGTTCACCAAATAATGAAAATTCTGTCATTAATTACTCACCCTGATGTCATTCCAAACCCATAAAACCTTTTTTCATCTTCAGAACACAAATTAAGATATTTTTGATGGAATCCAAGAACTTCGTGACCCTGCATAGACAGCAATGCAACAACCACCTTGAAGGCCCAGAAAGGTAGTAAGGACATCATTAAAATAGTCTGTAATTTTGTGAAACTACAAGAGTACTTTTTGTGCACAAAGAAAACAAAAATAACTTCATTCAGCAAATTTAGTGCACCTTATTGTAAGATATGTTAGTAAAACAATACAAACAAAAAACAAAACAAAACAAAAAAACAAACTATGACAAAATGAAAATAGCATTACAATAGCAAAAACAAACAAAAAAAACGTAAACTAAAAACTCACTTGAAGATCAAGACTATGATTAATTTGCAAAGAACATGCAACATACCATTAGTTGTGTAAATGCAGTACTAATATTCACTTATTAAATCATTATATGATCATGCTATAAATAAATTTGGTTTAGACAGCTGGCCCGCAAATCAACCGTCCCACCTCAAAGTCACAGTGTATCCTATTTCCATCCCTGGAACGAAGTGCATCATTGTACAGTCTGAAACAGGCTTTGAATTATGTGGCATTGCAGCTTTCATCTAAAATGACTCCAGCACTAACGTCATGTTCAGATGGCATTGCGTGAATTACACAGAATGCACCTATGGCTCAGTGAACCTGTGGCACTGAAGCAGCTAATGCTCGCTGCAAGCCAGAAGAAGAAAGAGTGGCTTTTATGTCTCTCATACTCCTGTGAATCTCTGGCGTAGAGCATGCTCTTGTGGGCATTCCCACAACCCCGGCCCTCGTCTGCCGCCCGGCCAGCAAAATAAACCCTTAATGAGAACTTTACGAGACACAAGATGCCTCACGGGGCAAAGCTAATGTATATGTGAATAAAACCAGTAGCTCTGTGTTCTGTCAGGAGATTCAGCCAGCATGCACCAGGCCACCCGAGGTGATAGCGGGGCCCGCATACTGAGGTGTGCAGAGTGAGAGCCAACATGTCAGTATCTCTCAGAGCAAACACTGTCACAGCTAATTCTACAATGAGCATGCGATGGGGCCCCGCAATGACACAAAACAATTAGGCAGATGTTCTCACCAGCCTCCTGAGCCAGGGCAATAAAACATACTGCCACCGCAAGTTATTTCACAACTCAAAATCTCAACCAGACAGGCAACATGTTCCTAGTATTATCTATGATTATATGAAATATAGGGAATGATGCTCCCTTAAGAACAAAGGGCATTCACTGCCAAACCATAACATATTTAGAGATTATTTTAACATGTACAGAAGGATGGCACATCATACAACACATTATTAAAGGAAATATTTACTAACTAGCCATTATAGCACTAAATTGAAAATTATGAAAATGGGCCATCTCGCCTCAGATGACAAAGAAGCCCTACGGAGTAAAATTATGGCAATCGGCAGAATATAAAAATACATAATTTCTGATGATTAATAAGTGAATAATGTATCATTATTGTAAAATACTAAGTAACAAATAATATGTAAATGTATGCTGATATTTTGCATGTAGTTGATTTTAGTAATGACAGACAAACCAAAGAACAATCCCAGTCAAAAACGAATACACTAGAATGTCATAACAGCAATAGGCGATGAATTGAATTGTTGACATCGCACCCTGGGGGGAGGGGGGTAGTTCACCCAATATTAACAATTCTGTCATCCTTACCAATCCTCATGCCATTCCAAACTGTTTACACTGCTCTTTTTCACACAATGAAAGTGAATGGTGACCAAAGGATATCAGGGCCAAGGTCCAATGGACTATAAAATAAAACAAAACAAACACTGAGTACCATATAACAGTAGCCGCTTTATATTAGGTGGCCTTAACTACTATGTATTTACATCAAAAAAAAGTACAATGTACTTATTGTGTTCATATTGTATTGCAAAACACTTTTACTGCTATTGAGGTGGGATACGGGTAAGGTTAGAAACAGGCTTGGTGGTATGGGTAGGTTTAAGGGTGGGTTAAGGTGTAAGGTATGTAGTTACAGAAATTAATTACAGATGTAATTACATGCAGATATTTTTAAAACATAAGTACAATGTAAAAACATGTACGTACACAATAAGTGGATTTTATCAAATGATTATTTTAAACGTAAGTACATAGTAGTTAAGGCCACCTAATATAAAGTGTGACCCAGTAGCCTATGCAAAGCCATATAAATATGCATATGTTCAAATCTGGGACGTTGTGATCATTAGTATACATTATTGATGTCAAACCTGGCGTGATGAATCTTAAAGCAGCATATATGAATAAATGTAATACTAGTGTTAATTTTATGAACGAAAACTGTTTGTTGATGAGCTTTTTCCCCATGACTAAAACAAGACTATGACGAAACAACAATAAGGGCAATAAACGATAACTGTGACTACATCAACATGCAAAAAAAGACTGAAGCCTTTCATGTGTGCGCTTGCCAGATATCAAGAGTGCAAATCTCCAAATCAGAGCTTCTCTGTTAAAAGAAGGTACATTTTCTGCCTGATGTTTTTCTTAATTTTTGCAATCTGGCAACCATGGAAGCGCCGGTGATGACCTGAAAACACCAACAAACAAGTAAGCTAAGGTTAAGCTTTCTCCATGGGAGATGTTCGGCTTAAACAAAAGTGTCATTCAGCCTGTCTGTGTTCTGTCATTAGAACCCAAATGTACTGTTTGCGATTGTGGTTGCTGAATAAATGCATTTATTCAACCCACTGTTGTTTTAATAGAGACACAGTACTGCAATTTGGAATTATTGGAACTACTAGTAGGAATTTCACTTGTATAATATTTTGGTAACACTTTAGTATACGGAACAATTCTCTAGTTGCAATTTTAACTAGTTACTTTTATTTATGCCTATTATTAACATATTGGCTGTTTATTAGTACTTATAAAGCACCTATTTTACATCACCATATTCAACATCCCTATATACCCAATACCTTATACCAGTAACTTAACTACCTTACTAACTATTAATAAGCAGCAATTTATGAGTTTACTGAGGCAAAAGCTGCAGTTAATGGTTTGTCAGTAGCAAGAACTGGAGCTTAAAATAAAGTGTGACCAATATTTTTGTTTTTGTTTTGTTTCATAAAGTTTCCATAATGTCGAGAGAAAGAGGGCATAAATCTTTGATATTAATTTATAAAATAAATAGCCTATAATAAATCAGTTCAACGAATGAGGTAAAATAAATCATGTGCATGAGGCCAGATTCTATTGATTTGTGCTTATTTGTGAAAGTGCAATACCTGAAATTCAAAAATAAATTTCCCAAAAAGGACAACAATCATTAATTGAAGATTTCATTGTCTAAAACCAGACTGAAATGCTCAGACATTTAGTCAACTAAAACTTACAGGCTAAACAAATACAGGACAAGGCTGACTAAATATGATAACTAAAATGTACATTCGACACAGAACTTAAACTAAGACTAATTTAAAAAGACAGACTAAGATTAAATTACAAAAATGACTGACAAATTTAATGCTATGCAAAACATTTTGTTGTCACTATAGTGGAATTTCTAACTTTGATACAATACAATGTAAAATACTGATATTCCATACCATTAACACAGGGCATGAAACTTGAACAGTATCTAAGATCATTTACTTTTAAATCAAAATATTTTATCATAATTTGAAACTCTATTGTCAGAGATTCTTCAGACCCAATAGCTCTGGAGTTAATAGCAACAACATTTCTGAGACAGAAATATATATATAGCACAAAATAAACATGAATGATTATCCAAAGTTTTATTGTTTCAGACACAGAAAGACGTCGATACACACGTTTTTCAAATTTAGGTCCATCAATGTTAATCTACTCTACTATCTACTTAGTATGTTGGACAAAAATAGCAGGCTCTGTTATGATCGCCTGATTACAAATCGCCTGTCAATCAAACTCCTGGCAAAGAGTCAATTGCTTTAAATCTCACAAGGTTAAATTTTACAATTCTGACTTTCCTTCTCGGACTTGCAAGTTAAATGTCTTGCAATTCTGAATTTATATCTCAAAATTCTGACTTTTTTAGGGGTTCAAGCATGTAGCACTGAAACCCTATTGTAATTGTTAGAATGGTCACGGATCATCAATCTCCACATAAAAAATGATTGTGTATACCAAACCATAAGTCGGAAAGACTTGAAATTTGGAGGGATGGTAGTACTCACACTGTCTACAACGTCAACAAGGCTCACCCCAATTGACCTGACAGGGGCACTACAGTGATCAAAAGTATGTAATCACTCATAACTCTTAAACCATCACTCACAGGCTCAAGTGTCTTATGTCGTTGGAATCCTAGGCTCACGTTGGACAAAACGCACACTGTGGCAAAATTTGTGGGTATTTAGTCCACCTTTACTAAAATGGCTGTAACTTTTGAACAGAATGAGATATTTTCATCATGTAGGAGCTCAATCTGATGTCACATGAAAAAATCGTGGAGCTTGGCCACTTAGTGGTGCTATAAGAGGGAAAAAACTTGGTGAGCCTGTTTGACTCACAGTCCCAAAAGTCTGTGAGAAATTTGATAATGGTCCGAAAACCAGTCAGTATCTGGTTTGACCACCATTTGCCTCACGCAGTGCAAAACATTTCCTTCGCTTAGAGTTGATCAGGTTGTTGATTGTGGCTTGTTGAATGTTGGTCCACTCCTCTTCAATGGCTGTGCGAGGTTGTTGGATATTGGCAGGAACTGGAACACGCTGTCGTATACGCCAATCCAGAGCATCCCAAACATGCTCAAAGGGTGACGTCATGCTGGCCATGTAAGAACTGGGATGTTTTTAGCTTCTAGGAGTTGTGTATAGATCCTTGCAACGTGGGGCCGTGCATTATCGTGCTGCAACATGAGGTGATGGTCGTGGATGAATGGCACAACAATGGGCCTCAGGATCTCATCACGGTAACTCTGTGCATTCAAAATGCCATCAATAAAATGTGTTTGTTGTCCATAACATACGCCTGCCCATACCATAACCCCACCGCCACCATGGGCCACTCAATCCACAACGTTGACATCAGCAAACCGCTCACCCACACAACGCCATACACGCTGTCTGCCATCTGCCCTGTACAGTGAAAACTGGGATTCATCCGTGAAGAGAACACCTCTCCAAAGTGCCAGACCCCATCAAATGTGAGCGTTTGCCTACTCAAGTTGGTTACGACGATGAACTGCAGTCATGTCAAGACCCCAGTGAGGACGACGAGCATGCAGATGAGCTTCCCTGAGATGGTTTCTGACAGTTTGTGCAGAAATTCAATTGCACGCTCCCTCAAAACTTGCGACATCTGCGACATTGTGCTGTGTGATAAAACTGCACATTTTAGAGTGGCCTTTTATTGTGGCCAGCCTAAGGCACACCTAAGCAATAATCATGCTGTCTAATCAGCATCTTGATATGCCACACCTGTGAGGTGGATGGATTATCTCGGCAAAGGAGAAGTGCTCACTAACACAGATTTAGACAGATTTGTGAACAATATTTGAGAGAAATAGGCCTTTTGTTTACATAGAAACAGTCTTAGATCTTTGAGTTCAGCTCATGAAAAATGGGGGCAAAAACAAAAGTGTTGCGTTTATAATTGCGGTCAGTGTATTGCACTGTTCTTCACATATACGCACAATATTCATATCATACAATAAAACTACTCATTCCAAACAACTTTGCCTCTAGAACCCTTACTGTCAGTCAAACCCTTTGTTAAATTATTGAGAAAATGTAAAAAAAACACTGCAGGCAATTGTCTGGACTCTCTAGGTCAATCGTTATCAAAAAAGAAGAAAAAAAGTTACCCTTTGGGAAGCTATAACATGGAAGTTTAGAAAAGGCTTTTAAAAAAAGCCTAAAGGAACACTCAAAACTTCACGAAACCTGGTGAGTACATGCAACAGGTGATTTTAAACAAGCATTCAAAGTTTTAGAGAGGTCACACCACAGCTGGCACTATAACAGTCATAAACGTTATATTTCTATGGTAAATTATTTGCCAAAAATGTTTTTTAAAATAATTGATTTAGGTGGTTACAGGCTTGCTAAATAATATGTGATGCATTTTTATATGTACCTAAATGCCTTAAAGCGTTTAAACACCAGTAATTGTTGCTTGGAGCTATATTTTTTCCTTAGAATTGCGAAGGCGCAATTACCTTTATTTGTTTATCCAGTGGCAGAAACAGGTTTCCATAGATTTCAGAGATCCAGTAAAGAAGCTTATTAGTCGCTAATAACTTGCATTAAATTATTCTTCCTCACACTAAGCTTCTCCTATTGTTTTTCCTGGGAAAGAAGATCATTCCGTTTTGGAACGACATGAGGGTGAGGAAATTGTGTGAACTATCCCTTTAAATATTTTTCCTAAAGCAACACGTATTAGCCATTCAGTGGTAAACCTTCAACTCACATACCCTCAGATAACTTTCTCTTGTATTTTTAGCACTGACACTTGAAGAGTGTGTTATAGCTCTATCTATACCAGAACCAAACAAGAACACACACTCGTTCACCATGCCGTGCATATAAACAGATCCAACATATACGACAGGCTGTTCCTGAATACTCTTGACGAAAATGTCACAAGTTGTCAAGCGCAACTGTTTAAAATGGCATGTGAATACTTAGGCGTAGAAAAGAAGTGAGACAGGTGTGTACTCTCGGCTCAAGCTCACTGAGTGGGGCGTCACATAGCCGCAAGGTAGTTTGCTTGTGATAGCACGGAGCGGAATGACAGCAGCGGTTCAGTAAGGGTGTAGAGCCAAATAAGTGCCTATGATGATGCAGCAAACCAAAGTACGCCGCTGCTTATAATCTAGCCGGCGTCCTTTCAGGCCCCTGAGGGCGTCAAAGCTCAGTTGTTTCAATAGTGAAGAACAACAAGGATTTTAAACAGCATCAGAGCCAATCCATTCTGGTTACCCTGGTAACCGCAGACTAGTTTGAGGATATGCTTTTGCATGACTTCTACCACAAGTGTCTAATCACATACTCAAATTCAGGACAGAGCTGCTCTGCAAACCTTGACAAAAAGAAGACAGCCAGCTCTGGCAAGCTTTCAGAATGAAACAACCATGAGAGCAACTGGAGAATCACGCAAAAAGTCACCTCGGGCTCTACGTTATCAGTTGTGCAGCACTTGATCTGGGGTGGGAAGTTAGCAGTCAGAAGAATGTACTCAAAGAAGGATTAAAAGTGGCATCTGCTCTGCCAAACCATCTCTGTGGAAAATGAGATGAGCCAGGCTGTGTTTTTGGCACAAATGCGCTGGTGTGCCGAGGCACAAGTGTTTACCCTAATCTGACCTGGAAGCATAAAAGCAGCCAATGTTAAATGACTAGTTCACCCAAAATGAAATTTCTGTCAGTATTTACTCACCCTTCTTTGGTATATTATTATAACCATCATCTTTTTGTGATAAAAAAAGGTGCAAATTCTGATTAATGTCCTGTACTGTACATGCAATTACAATAAATACAGTCAGAAGTATTCAAAAAAAAAAAAAAATGTTGAAATACAAATTCTCTAATGAACTAGGATGTCAATATTCATTTTCATTCATATAGACTAGGGCCTATGAAGTCCGTTTTATTTTTTTTTTCAAATCCGTTTGAATTTTTTTTCCTAATACAATTTTTTTTTTCGTTTGAATTTAACAAGACTCTGTTTTAACCCTTTAACTGTCACCGTACTCTAGGTGGGACGCCTACGTTTACTTCACCATAAAACAAATAAATCCTAATCTAATAATGACAAACTATACATTGTTGGAAAGGTCTAAGACTCCTAAATAGATATTTCACCACAGTTTTGTGATAGAAATTATGCAGGAAAAGTAACAGATTAATATATGTCAAGAGTGCAACTTAAAAAAAATCTACATCATAACATGAGTTCTGACCTTTGTCTTGACTTTCCTTGTTGCCTTTTTCCCTATCACACAATAGAAATCATAAGAAATTATATATCAGTTCAAAACTTAAAATCTCAAAATTCATCCAAAGGCATTTTAAAAATCAGACATTGCATTATCACGGAAAATGTACATCAAAATCACATTACAAAATGTTTTCATTCATGAAAATTGAAGTCTGGATAGTGCATTTTTATGTCTGTTTTTAAAAATGGGAGTGACAGTTAAAGGGTTAATTACATTTTTATGTTACTTTTTTTTTTTTTTTAAGCATGTCTAATTATTTCAATCATGAAACTTACACAATTTAACAGCAATTGATTAAAAGTTTAACATTATAATTTTCTAAGGCCCTATAAAATACATTTATTTTATTTTTTTCTCAAATTCAGTTTCATTATTAATTAATTAATTTTTTATTATCAAATTCTGTTCTCCATTAATTTTCTAGAATCAATTTTAATGGTTTTAATGGTCCTTAAAAATAATGTTTCAATGATAATTCTGTTATTTGTAGTAGTACTTATTACATTAAGTACTATACTTCGGTCAGTTTCTTCAAATGTTTCTGTTTGTATGAGATACGACAATAGTTTATCATAAAAGAAATGGTAAAATGCTCATGATTCTCAATGCAGTTCTAGAGATTATGTTTATGTTCATGTACTCATATATTGAGGCGGCAGAGGGTGAAAGTATGTGTGTAGTCTAGTAAATGACGCGCCATTCATTCACACAGCGACATGCAGAATTCATATTTAAATAGTATTTTTGCAGCTTAACATTCACAGACACTAGTCTGTGTCACATTTGATTGAAGTGTACTGACTGGTAAAAAATGACCATGAATTTAATGGTAAAAGACTGTAAAAATGCTACAGTAAAAAAACTGTTAAATTTCATTTTTATGACTGGATTCCGCAATTCCATCTGTGTTTTCCACTTTGCGGAAATCGTAGGGCACTATAAACTTATACACTTACTTTTAACCTATACAGCTCCAAATAATTAATTGGTTTGAGTAGGGTAAACTTAAATTAGCTCCAAAAAATTTACTTACTTTAATTTTAAGTTAAGTAAATGAGTTAGCTTAATCAAACATTTCAGGTTAAGAGCACATAAATTAGTACAAAATAAACGTAAATAAATAAAACAACAGTCTGTTTGCATAAATAATTTGATGTAACTGACTACCTTTTAGAGATTTGGAGCTACATGAGATTGACTAAACGATGACAGTAACAAACATCCATCCATTAACACTTAGCAGTACAGGTCAAAATAAGTCCTTAAATCGGTTTAGCTTTTAAACATGTTCCAATATCTTGTAGAAAAAAATTAGCCGATTCGTTTTTTGTTCTGAAATGAACAACAGTAATCATTTTGAATTTGAATTTAATCTGAAACGGTATCAAAATACGGTCTTCTGCAGTGAGATTGTTTATCATAAGCTGAAAATTACTATTGATTTTCAAACAACAGAAAACTGGCAGCGATGCACAAAGTGTAATTGAATGTTTTTTTTTATTTTTTTATTTTTATCAGTATTGTATTAGATGAGGAATGTTGTCTTGATTGCACCAAGACATCCTCACATAAGAGAAGATTTAATTAAAATGCCTTCCTTACCCACTCACTCCATGCTATTAAATTCCCATGATAGACAAAACTAAAAGAAAAGAAAATTTAATTGCTTGCTTTTCTTCATAAATGTCAAAGTTCAAGAGAATGCCAGAGTGACGAGGCTCTGGTTTGGTACTAAAGGACATCGAGATACAATTAGACATTTACAGTCTCAATAACAAAACTTCATTCATGTTGCATACTTGCAACTGCATTTTAGCATCCATTTTTTTGTTTCGCCTTTTATGTTTTATAGCACTACCTTTATGTTTTAGTATCTGCAATATAAACTGTGACCCGTGCACCAATAAACTTCTCATCCTGGCTTGAAATAGTCAACAATTTCCTTCCATTACCTAAATAATCTACTCCAAAGGCTCTGGATGTAAAGCTATCATGATGAATCTGATGCTGCCTTTCTCAAAGGGTCACCCAGGTCTGTTCGTGTTGGGTGAAGTATGCTTTACTAAACTTCCCCTCACATCTTTGATCAGAAGAGAGGAACATCTCTCATGATGGCTTTGCTCTGATGTGGTCATCACGGGCTTCTCGCTGATGAGATCAGGGCAGCTACGTTCCTTCTCATGTGCACTCCGCCCTGACACACAGTCTGGTCTTGAAGAAATGAACTTTTCCTGTCTATGTACACAAATAAAACAATCTATCAGAAGCTTCCAGACATATAAATTATAAGCCAGCGTGGCACTTAAAAGAAGGAACATGTTAAATCCACCGCATAGCTTAACGAGTATGGTTCTCAGTGAGGTTTCTTACTAGCAAAGGATTCAGAGCAGAAACAGTACAATGCTCAAACACAAGAGAATACAGAGAATTTAAATTTGCAGACTGAATAAAGTCATTAACTGGGAGAGGATTTGTAATTACAAGAGTGTTTATGCACAAGCACAAAACCCTGTCATGATAAACCGTGACTCCACTTGTGACGTGTATTTTCACTTAGAAACTCCTAGTAAATTTCACAAACAATTGCAAAGAAATAACAAGCAACACATTGAATTAAACATGAAATTCTGAATCAGAAAATCTGCCATAATGAAATAAAATAAATAAATAAATCAATAATTGAAAAATCATTGCTACAGTGTAGAATAGAAAACGGTTGTGCTTACAAAATATTCCATTAGTTTGTGCTTTTTGAGTTGCAGCCAAAAGAATCTAATAATGGATGATGGAAGGAGTGTTCAGAAGAGCCTTTTATAAATTATCTATGTTGTAAACAATGCAATACGTGCAATATTGAGTTAAATCTTAAAAAGAAACTGCAAAACATTCCTCTTAACATTTTGTACATTCAGAGCCTTCCTCAATGAGCATGTGTGATCGAAACACTATTGTTTTTTTTTTTTTCTTCCTGAGGTTCCTCAAAGATAAAAATCCCGCTCATTGTGCTAATTGACTAAAGCATTACATATTCCTTTGGTGTTGGCGGAGATCTGAGAGGCAATTGAATCATTACATAAAATTGGTCAAGAACTGTACCCTTTGAAACCAGAAATACGCTACACTAGAATGTATAATATAACATCAAAAGCATTGCCCCAGTTTGTTAATGTTATATAAAGTTATATTTGTTTAATTTTTAATTACCCAAATAATTATTAGTGAAGCGAGATTTTATTCTTTATTCTAGTTCAATTAGTGAGCTCTTTCTATAGAGTGAACGAGACTGAGCCGGCTGAATATTTTACTGCCTTTGGCAGCATTAAAGATAGCATTCAGTATGAAAATGCATGCATACTTTATTTGGTATGGTGACATGGTGCAAATGTATCCCATAAAGACTAGAGTGCTGAAAAATACAATGTTAAGCAGCTCCGTTACAATATTTTCATTTAATCCCATTAGATTTGTTCGCTTGTTTGTTCAGGTTTTTGTTTATGTATAACACTGGAGCTCTTTGTTGTTTAAAATTTAGATATGTATAACTGCAATCCCAAAAGAATGACTTTAGAATTTAAAAACCACCCCTTCCGACATTGTGCACAGCACAGTGTATTGTGTTGAAAATGAACCTCAACCTCTATCAGAGACATCAGCATCTGTTTCTGCTTAAATCAAATTGTACAGATCTTTTGTCATAATACGTTTGTTTTCACACAATAATAAGCTATAGAAATTCATGGTCATGTCTGACTGTCAGTGCCAGCTGCATTGACTTTAGTTGATTTAAGACAATGGTAGTGTCAACTCTGAAAAATGTGAGAATTCCTTGCGGTTTCTTGTGTAGCTGTCGCAGATAATGCGAGGATGTGAAATAAATGGGATGAAAAGGCAGGATGAATGCACGGTTAGTAGACGGCACACTTTTATAGGTCAACAGTCACACAAACATACTTAAGCCTCAGTACGGTAATAAATATTTATTACTGGGCTTTCAGAAATTCTGCTTGTTTTTTGTTTTGTTTTGGAGCTGCATTTATTCAAAATATATTCATTGAATCCCTGAGTGAAAGCTGGCAATTTTCTCTGGCAACTGCAATTGCTGTCAGTTTAGTGTCTTTTACAGATTCATACATTTAAATGGCATAGCTACTGTTTTAGAAGTTAAAGTAACACTCAGTAGGTTTTTGTTTATGTTACGCCGGCCAATATGGTGGTCATCTTAGACTTAGACACTGACAGCCGCCATTGTTTAAGTAAAGAATAACTGATGACAGGCCACTGAATTATTGAAAAAAATCTGAGGCGGACGACATGAAGCAGAGTGTGCATTTCAATAACTTCCAATTATTGTCAAATATTCTACTTATGCCACGATTACAATCCCTCAAGACTTTTACTCAAGACATTTGTCGGGTTTCTGTCCTGTGTGTAGGGCTAACACCTTACGAGTTTCATCCTAAGCCTTTGTTGCTAATTCTAAAACACAATTTTATAGCAAACAATGAAGACCTAACAACGAGTCTGTGCATCTCTCAACAGTGTCTCTACTAACAGCAAAACTGTAAGTTTATCTGCTTCATAAACAGTGGCGTTACAACTGTTTTGCAGCTGCAAACTATGTTACCAAAAAGGTGTGGCAGTACTAGGGGTGTGCAATAATGACAATATATATATATATATATATCTTGATATTTTTTGAAATTTTGTTAATTAACAAAAAATAGCCAGAATTTTCCTGAACATGTGTTGCGCTGGAATTTTGGCAGGTTTAGGACTGCCATGGACAGCTGACTCACAAAGCTTCTGATATTCTTCATAGTCTATGCGGTGATTAATTTGCTGGAGTAACAAAAATTAACTTTTCCATTCATTTTAAATATATTTTTTACATTTTATTGCCATTTTTTTTCTAACTTAATTACATGTATGTATGTATAATCTTTTGTGTCAAATTCTTAAATTTAATCAATAAACTCAAATAGTAAGACACTATAGGGCTGTTACCAATCAAATTAAATTAATATCAACAACATTTGTGTTTGCAATGCAGAGGTGGCACAGAATCTGCATCTTAAGTGGCATTTAGATGCATTTACACCGGCCGTTTAATGCAGGACATGAATGCATTTAACCTATGGTTACAAATGCATAAATTATGTTTGGATGTTTTAAAAAAAATGCTGAATACTGATGTTTGAAATGATTTTGTGAAAGAACAAAAATCTTTAAATATAAACCTAAAATCGCCAGTGGTTGGTGGGAAATCACTGAGTGAGTCATTGAGTCATTCATTCAACTGATTCGTTCAAACGGTTGTTTGATTCAGTAACAAAACACTGTCGTTTATTGGAGAAGAATAGCACTCTGTGATATTCACTGTATGAGATAATATAAAAAGACATACAAGTCATACGGGGGGATTTTTGCCCCTATTTCTTAAATTTGGCTGGAACTCTAAATGTATTTTAACAGACTAAACCACGCAGTGTAAGAATGCACTCTAAATGTGCTTGCGCAGTATAACATACATCACGTAGTGACTGTGTGCACTCTTTGGGTATGTTTTTGTTTAGTTTTTGTGATATATTCGATAATGTTAAAACATAGTTTAAACAGCTATTACAATATCGTAGACGATATCACACACCCCTAGGCAGAACTGTATGTGTGTGTATGCAGAGAGAAAGAGAGAGAACGAGGGGAAAAAATAAAGAATGTTTTGCACAGACAATAAAAAGTAAATTAGTTGGGAAACATGGAAATTGTCTTCTTTATTCTATTGTTGGTCATATTTGTTTGCTTGGTCAGTGTCTTATTTTGGTACTTTTCTGTTGTAGAATGTAAATACCTTTGAAATAACTAAAATAATTTGGCGTGGTGATATGAAACAATGTGGCTAAGAGACCTGGAACTACTTCATCACTAAGTATATATGGAAAATAAATGACTGTTCAACCAATTGGAATAAAGCACTCAAAAGCCCTGCAGTATAAATGCATTTAATCTAAGATTAAAAAAGGCCAAATGGGAGGTTAATGAGATAAAATAAATGTGTATATGGTAGTTAATGTGATCTTAACATGTTCAATGTAGAATAAAACAGCTTTTATTTGGCTCATTATGATTGGAGGCTTCAGAGCATGGAAGTTTATTTTATTTTAAATATATTTTTCAAAAGCACTATTCAATTATTTATGTGTAAAACTTTTATAATGAGGGGAAAAACTCTGTGTGCCTTCAATTGTACCTTTTCTAGCATTTATTTATTCTTTTTTAAGTTCATGGCTTACCATCCAATTTGATGTCGTAAAATATACTTTATATAAATTATATTGTGACATTATCTATTTGTTGTTTTGATGAAAAATACAGGCCACACCACTCACAAAAATAACCACTCTGTTTATGAATGCAAATTGCCAAGGTTCATGCACACAGAAGCGAGACGTACAGGAATAAGACAAATGTATCATCATTACAATGTTTCCTCTGGGTGTGACCATAGTCTGGTCAACAGATTTCAAACAGGAAACGTGCAACTCTTATCTGATATTTAGTCTCAGTGGAAACCAATGAAACTGAACAGACACATTCATATAAAACCGAAACTAGAGATCTCAACAGTTTATGCAGCCTCTATCCCTTCTGGCACCACAAAGCTTTGGGGCTCTCCTAAGACCCCTGACAATGATCGAGACAATCCGTCTTCTAAACAAACACGGTGTCTTTTGACGTCAACAGACCTGACTTGAGGTGGTAGGTATCGTCTGCACATCTACAGGCCCAGTAAATGCTGCACTGTTCTGTCCGACATGTTCCTCTGGAATATTTTGATTTATGGACCTATCAGGCAATTACCCTGCCAGAATGTTTAGATGATAACTCAGGAGGTCTTTGCAAACAGAGGAACTAATGAGGACAGCTGCATTGATTTGCTCATTGTTGCAAATTGGCTGAATTCAATACAATGGCCATTATAATTATTTCAAGCGACATATTCATTATAGTTCATAATTCATTCATACACTAAAAAAAAAAAAGCGAGCTGTTCATAGAACTTAAAAAAATGAAGGCAACAGTTTGCATGGCTTTTTTTTAAGTTAAATTCATCTACTTAATGTTTAAGTTCAATGAATACATTTACTTAAAATAATTAAGTTGCTATGAGCTCCATCATGGTAATTGCCTATTTATATTAAGTAAAGTTTAAGAAGATTTTTAAGTGTCAACTTAAAACTTCTTTCAAGAAGTGTACATGGTAAGCTGTGTGCATGCGGTTTTCTCACAAGACTACACACACACCTCAACATCTGATGCATGAAACATGTCATTTTAAGCAGAAACAAACGCATCCTGACATGGCAAGACAGCAAGTTGATAAAAAAAACAAAAAAACAACAGTAGTGTTAATAAAAGGGTTAAACAATCCATACATATTATTCATTCATGCTCAAGTGCATGCAGGGACCTGTGCAGCTAGTTAGCACATAAAAGATGAAGGAAAAAGTACTTGGAATACAGCCATGAGAGATACTCATCTCTAAGCCATATGACATTAATAAACAAGTAAGAACAACTGCTAAGGTTTACAGATTTTAAAGTTATTTTTACATCTTTCCTCACTTAAATTCGATAGTAGTCATGTGTGAAGGTCAAAACAAGATTAAGACAAGAACAGGTACAGATTTTGACTTTTGCACTACACGTTTAAGTGTTGAAATGCAATCAGAAGTGAAAGAGAACTCATTTTGGTATATGTGCGCACTATCTGAGAGAAGGAGTTATTTTTGCTGGTTTAGGCCTTGAACAGTTAAATACACACACAAATGTCCTCAAGAACTATCCTTGTAAATAGGGCTCAGCGATATGGGCAAAAAAATGATCACGATAATTTTTTTCATATCAGTCGATATCGATAATTATCACAATAAATGTCAAATCTTTATTTCTTTCCAGTTTAAAGTCAGATTTTTGCTCCAAAGTGGAAGTTGTAGAAGCCAGACCATTAATTTTCCTTAACAAAATAGATATCTAAATAGAACAATTAATTTCTGCATGTTCTAATGAGTTATATTGTTTCAAATCAAGAAACAGGTTTGGGTTGTCTGACAATGATGATAATAATAATAATAATAATAATAATAATATCACTTCTTTGTCTCTTAGAAATGCACATTTGATAGTAGCTTCAGGATGCAGAGGTAAATTTTTGTTCATTTTCAAAGCGACATCTGTAAAAACTGTAGCAACCTCAGTTTTAGGTGATTACATTTTTTTTTTTTTTTAATTAAGCATCGGTCTCCCATTGTAGCAAGCATACATTTTAAATCATGATAAACACAGTTAAAACCACACATAATGGTACCTCAATACCATGGTAAAAATATAACTACATGGTTTTATAAGTAGCCTAATTGTATGAAAAACGGTAGTCTAAAAACATTCACTATAAATGCACACATGCTATAGCTTAATCACAAATACATACATACTATAATTATATACCATTACTCCTATAATAAAATTCAATGTGAATATCCCACATTGCTGCCACAATACCATGGTGCAGTGAGTGTTACTACAGTAAATCCATGGTAAATGATGGCGATGTGTAGATTGAAAAGCCTTCTGACTGTCTGGTTGCACACAGCGTGTGGCGCGATTCAAATGAGTCACGCTGTGTCATTCCGCTTTTGGCACATAAAAGTTATATCGAACATTTATCGAACTCCTCATATCGTTTTATTAATGAAAATTATATGGAGAAAATGATCGTTATCGAATTATCGCCCAGCCCTACTCGTAAACATGTTAATTTAGGTCTTAAGTGAAAGCAAACAGCTGAAAAAGAAAACACATGCGTAACAGTATATTGGATCCGGGCAGCTCTTAAAGTGACAACAGTCTAATATTCCTGCTGTCTGTCATTCATGTTAACCAAACAACAAAAGAAAGAACTTCTCTTGACTAAAACACTTTTGTAAACTAAATTTACACAAACAGTGTTTTTATACATTTGATCACTTTACTCAATGTGTGTAGCATTTCTTATTTTTTGTTCTGTAGTTGTCTTCAGTGAGCTTGTTTTTTTTTTTTTTTAAATTTAGGCTAGTTTCAAAGTAATTTCAAAAGTGATCAAAAATACTACATTCAAGGCAAAAATAACTATATAGTGAGTTATCGTTGTGTGTGTGTGTGCGTGTACAGGTTTAGGTTACATAAAAAAAAACACACTTATAGTTTTATGAGGATTTTTTACCAAAAGCAAAGCAGAGTTCCAGTCCATTTTAAACCAGAAATATAATCATTCTTAAACAATAGTTTACTTAAATAAAATAACCCAGCACGTCTGATAAAAACATTTAACCCAACCTTCTGTCCAATATTTACCCAGCGCTGGTTTGCCAAATAACCCAATTTGGGTTGTTTTTAGCCAGCATTTTTTAGAGTGTAGCTTCATAAAATTGCGGTTTAACAACTGATGTCACATGGACTTATTTTACAGATGTCTTTACTACCTTTCTGGGCAATAAAACATGCCGGTTGTGTTGCTGTCTATGCAGGGTCAGAAAGCTCTCCGATTTCATTAAAATATCTTAATTTGTGCTCCGAAGATGAACTAAAGTCTTACAGGTTTGTAATGACATTAGGGTGAGGAATTAATGACAGAATTTTTTTATGTAGCATTTCTTATTTTTTGTTCTGTAGTTGTCTTCAGTGAGCTTGTTTTTTTTTTTGTTTTTTTTTTAAATTTAGGCTAGTTTCAAATTAATTTCAAAAGTGATCAAAAATACTACATTCAAGGCAAAAATAACTATATAGTGAGTTATTGTTGCGTGTGTGCATGTACAGATTTAGGTTACATAAAAAAAAAACATTTATAGTTTTATTAGCATTTTTTACCGAAAGCAAAGCAGAGGTAAATAATTATTGAAACAATAAATATAATAATATAAAATATTACCAAATGATTGTTAATATATTACATTGTTATATTTTTATATACAGAAAGACAGAGAGACTTTGCATAAAAGGAGAAGGAACAAGAAATAATATTTATCTAAAAAAGTGTGTGTGTGTGTGTGTATGGAGCTGAAATAAGTATATACAACAAATAAAATAGATAGATAGATAGACAGATAGATAGATAGATTTTTTTTAATAACATAATAATATAGGGCTAATTCTGTGTGAATTATCAGTGCTACATCGTCATGATGACAACACTCTAGTGCTGTACTGTAAAGATGATTTTTTGTTCAGACACAGGAATCACAATGGATAATCCATCATGGGACCAAAAACATACAGATACATGTTGGCTCACTTTCATTGTAATTTACATGATTAAATACCACTGTGTTGTCTACAGTGCCAGAGCCTTCTGTTCTCTGATTCATTCAGATTTCTCTTTCCATTCTTCTAAGCACACTGAATTCACAGAGCACATTTCCTTTTCTTTTTCATATTCAAATCAATCAGCGATATCCAGCTCTGCGAGCTGCTACACCAAATGTGCCACCACAAATGTGTCATATGAAACAGACTTAATTCGAATGAGTCACGTTTAAAAAAACAGCTCAAAAGCAATGTCACGGATCCATTCATTGCGGAACAGGATGGCATATGTCTAATCATCCCTAGAGAAACTGTTGGCTGTGTCATCGCCCATGGAGAGTTGGCTGGGAGTTTTTAAAAAGGTAGTCGCTGACAGATATAGGGGTCACACCTGGCCTGGTGTTGCAGATAGTCAGCGCCCAGCACTTCCCCTGCTGTCTTTCACAAGGCAGGGATTTTGACACTTCCTGCTCAGGGGCTCTGCGGAACATGCCTGCTTCCTGTCACCTTGCCGTTGCCTTATTGCCATGGAAATGAATGCGACCAGACAGTGCGATAAGCGAGCCACTGAGAGAAGGAAATAAGGAAGAAGAGATGCACTGTACTGTGAAATCTCTGATATATCATAAAGACGTTTTGTAAGTCGCCGCGAACACAGCCGTTCCTATTATTCCAACATGAGTGGGTTCAGAAAAAGCATTTATTGATAAACAATGCGGCCAATGTGTTAGCTAAACCTTTCATCAGACTTCAGTTATGGGTGGTGGGAAAGTTCAGAGATGCCCTCGAACCATGACGCCAACAAATGGCCGCTTCATGTCTGAGAAGCCCGGGGTGAAAGGTCACAGCAGCATTCGCCATCTGGGAAATGTCTACCGAATCCTCAAAACGATCTCGTCTGAGAGAAGAAGAAAGCACACCCACGTTGAGCTTTCGCTCTGGAAAAAATCCTCAGTCATCGCCAGTGTGTTATTAGCATAAGATGAGAGACGGTGAGAAACTAGCACATGAATTATTGCAGCTGTTGGGATATTAGGAAAAGGTTACATGCACTGACCTAAAGGAAAATGTTAAATATTCTATAAAAAATGTAATTTATGTGCTTAACCTAATACATAATCAGGAAAATACAACAATTCACGCATTTTCATGCTAACGCACGTGCTGGCTCGTCTTCCGCCGGAGCTGAGCGCTGTGAAAAGCGCTGTCTCCATGACAATGTGTGTGTGACACATTGAGGAACTGAAGCCCCCCAATGGGCTGCTTGCTGGTCATCACGCTAACAACCTACCATCAGCACCACAGGAGAGAAACTCAACCTCACACTCATTTAACACACTCACACCGCCACCTGTGTCTGTCACCACCCCTGCCACAACACTTAGCACAGCTCCGGAGAAGAAGTAAAGTTCATGCTGTGTGAACAGAGATATGATAGAAGAGATTCCGTTTTCATCCTGAAATGATGAACTGCAATGTACACACACATCAGCAGAGCAATAAATCAACATACATCACTGTCTTGAAGACGCTTCCTCTGTTTTTTACTCATTCATGCATTAATTTGTCTTGCCATCCTTTGAAAATGCTCATAATGTAATGCTATGAAATGCATATTACATTTAGAATGATGTGCAATAGCATTTTTTGCAGTCATTGTAAATACTGTATAATCCATCCATCCATCCATCCATCTATCCATCTTCTCACATCAAAAATGCTGGCTTATTTAAAACAAAACAAAACAAAACAAAAAACAAACAAGCTGGGTTCAGCCCATTTTTTATATTTTGTATATTTTTAACCCAAGGTGCTGGGTTATTTTTTTAACCTGAATGCTGGGTTCAGCCCGTTGGGTCATTTTATTGGGTTATTTTTAATATTTTTACCCAGGTGCCGTTTTTTTTTTTTTTTTAACCCAAATGCTAAGTTCAACGTGCTGGGTGATTTTATTGAGTTATTTTGAATATATATTACCAAGGTGCTGGGTAGTTTTTCTGTAACTAAGTTGCTGGGTCATTTTTAACACCGGGTTTTGTTTTTGTTTTTTTTTTTTTGTTTGTTTTTTCTACACAACCCGCTGGGTTGAGCCTGCCTCTAGTGAAAAACCCAGCTGCTGAGTTAAGGTCAGTCAGAGCATTTTTGAGCCCTCTCTGGAGAGAATGGCTCTCAGCAACACCGATTTGCACTTCTTCAACGAAGGTTTGTGTTAATTTGATTCTATTTATAAAGTCTTTACTGTGCTGTAAATTGTACTAATTGTACTAATTTATGCAACGCAACATAAGGACGAGATGTCAGTCAGTCAGTCAGGTTGTTTCACAGGATGGAAATGCCTTTTGCCTTGCATAAAATAAATGGATTTTATTTGTTACTGTACTGAGTTTAATCTTAAAATATGTTCTCTAATCACAGTACTGTTTGTTTATGGCCAGTTTTTGGAGTCAGTCACGACATCTTTCAGCTACAAGTGAAAGGCGAGGCTGTGGTCTGAAGTTCGCAGTTAACCTGGCGAACAGCAGCCCTTCACTGGCTCAGATTTTGGCGACATACCGGCATGAGAATTAGCGCTATTTTGGATCTAGTGTGGAACTTAGTGTTGTCCAAAAATAAATAAATAAATTAATTAATTAATTAATTAAAAACAAAGTTAAATAAAAAAATGAAAAATAAAATAGAATATATATTTTAATTTCTGTTCTTTGGAACTGACTAAGTGTGGTGAATCACTCACCCTGAGCTGGTGAACTGTCTTAGAGCTGTGCTTATGCATGACTGTACTCATCATGTGAGACATGTTTCTAGTCAGCCATAAATATGTGGCACTATTATGGGCTGGCTAGCTCTGGCAAGATCTGCCATTAAAGGCAGGAACTGTTACCTTTGGAGGGGGTGGGGTTGATTAAACAAAGAACAAGTCGTCCTGCACAACAGTGTCCCCTAGTGGCAACAATGGACAAACTTTCCTGTTGGGAAATCAAATCAATCTCTGAAATGCTGTCAGTATACACAGAGGCGGGTCAGAAGCTTGAATCCATTAGTGAAAATGCCTTTAATTTGTATTTACAATATATTTTTTCCTCTTTACAAAAGACCATACCAGCATAATCTAAGTCTGAACAATTAACATGAATTCTTTGAATATTTTAGCTTTGGTTTGTCTTGTTTGGCAGCAGTATTTGAGCTGCATGAACTTCAAAAGTTTCTGTAAAACCCGATTATGTTCTCCAGCATTATTTGAGACCAAAAGAGCATCTTGTGAAAGCAAAAACATCTGGCAAAAGAGTTCATGAGATGAAGGTCACAAAATTGGATTTTTTGACCTAGAAATATTGTTGTTGTAAAGTTTTGCTTATTTATTTTCAAGCTCATTTTGAATCTCAGTTTTGTTGTTATTGTTGTTTTTACAATCACTGTATAATCATTCATTCTGCCAATACGTAAGAGTAAGTGTTATCCAATTAAAATTATTTGTCATATACACAATACAGCTTGACTAATCTGCATCGGTTTTGCTTACAGGGAAGCCTGGACCACTTCATGAGCTTGTCCAACCCTGGCAGCCCACCGACCACTAAATTCGCAAAGAATTAAGACTCTCTAACCATGCATGAAATACATTTTGTCTGACGCAACTGAACATAACAGAGGCTCTTTCCAGCTCTAAAGTCCTCCAGCCGAATCACCGTAAGCCACTACCAAAAAAAAAAAAAAAGCCTTTAGAAAACAAAAAAACAAAACTCTAAACTCCACACAGCATCTCTTCAAAACACACACACACACACACACACATATTAGCATCCAACAGCTAAATAGGATCTCAGAGACTTCACTACAGCTGTGAATCAAGAGGTCTTATTGACTTCATTACTCATCAGAGTTGTAAGTGAGAGAGGCTGCATGCTATCAAAGGCAGTTTAATTTAATTGAGCCTTCAAGCCGCCTCACAAATGTATGTGACTGTATTCAACCTACCTGCTCACCCAAGAGACACTGAAAAAATCTAATAAGTCATTCAGACACAATATGTTAATTGACTTTTTTGCAGCTGGCAGACTTAATTAAGCTCTCATTACACTGGAGAGAGGAAAGAGACAGAGGCACTTGCCATTACAATCTGCCTGTGTGCACAGCAAAGCTCTACTGAGAGACATAGCGATAGCAACAAGGTGAGTCCACCCACACTGCTGGAAAACTGCAGGCAGATATTATCACTGAGGTAAACCAGACCGCTCCTCTGATTAACGTATAGTAGTTACGAAAGACTCAAAAAAAACTATAGCGGGATTTCTCTACTACAGCTAATTACGTTCAAAAGCTTTTGTGGAGTGATAAAATGTATGTTTCTTTTGAACAAAATAATGCTGCTTTAGACAAAAAAAAAAAAACCTTTTTAGATTTTTACAGTTCATTAAAAATACCACTGCGAATCTCAAAAGTCACCAGTACAGCAATAAACTCATCATTGCTAATGGGCTTGATGCAATAACTCAGTGCTTTTCTAATTACCAGGATGTCTATACTAATTACAGCCTGAATGGGAATGAAGTCTAAACATAGAAAACATTGATGCAATAGAACTGTCACATGCCTCAGATTTGGAAGCACCTTTGAGCGATTTTTCACAGAGACGCTGTGTGGTTTTTGCTACTCGTTCTGGAACTACAAGGTCACTGCATGCACTGTGATGTGAAATACTCACATTATCAATAAACCAGAGCTGTCAGCTTATAAAAAATCATTAAATAAATTACATGACGATATGGCAATTAGGGATGCATGCTATATTAATACCATATTGGTTATCGATGGACACAGAAGACTTGAAATTTATTCACCTCCTTTTTCCTCTAAGAGCGGGTGTGGTCATTTGTAAATTTTATTGGTCTGGCTTACGTACTCATTTGCCTCGAGCTATTTTTAGCTATGCAAAACAACTTGTTTTGCTCCTTGATATTGCAAATTGGTGTGTCTTATTATATTATTTTAATGTATTGTCCTAATTATGAACACAGTGGTTTGTAGTGCAAACAATTTTACCGTTTACTGCACGTTGTTATTCTTCTCGTTATTTCCCTATGGCAGCTAATTAAGAAGAAGTCTCACCCATAGGCTTACTTCTGCGTTGAAGAATAAGGTGGATATCAAATATTTAATTGTACATGCTCATTTCACTAATTTTACAATTAGATTATCTTCATTCTAAGAAAATAAGGTACAAAAGCTTTAACTGGGGCGGTACCATTTCAAAAGGTACACATTTGTACCTTATTTACCCTTAAAGGGTGCATTTTAGTACCTTGAAGGACATAGTTGTACATAAAGTGTAAGGTACAACGGGGCTAAAGGCACAACTTAAGAAACAATATACCGTTGACTGCACCTAAAATGTATAATTGCAAAAAAATATATATATTTTGTTTGTACTGAACATTTATGGAGAAACAGATTTTGTGCAACAATAAATCATACAAGTCGTTTATTTTGATTTAAAATCTTAGAAATATATGAGGTGGTAAGGGGGGCCTTTTACCCCACACAAGGGGTAAAAGGCTCACCAGCATGGGGCAAAAGGCATACAGTATTGATATAAATACTTTAGCTAAAATAAAGTTTTTAAAATAATGTCCGCGTTAATATTTGTTCAAAACAACCACTTTAACAAAGTTCATACTATTTTCTGCTTATATATATATATATATATAAAAAAGTTAAATAATTATATTGTCATTAAAATATGTTAATACAAAAATATACTTTTTAAAATACAGAAACAAAATCATTTTAAAAGTAAAGATTCTGAAAAGAATTGAAGGTGACCCCATAATAATTTAATTTATAGTAGTAACAACAAATAATATTTTATTATGACTAATATCATGTTTTTAAACATGATGGTTTCATTCTAAACATGGTGATTATGTCTAAGATGGACATCCAACATAATATATGATATTTACAATCTGAATATAACCATGCCAGCAATGTCAGCAAATGGAAAAGTCAGCCATCTATTAGTTAACAAGTTACTTATTGTGCCTTTTAGCCCCAACAGCAGGGGCGCATTTTACCCCAAATACCATACTTTTACACATTCTTTCATTATTTAAAAACTGTTGCTTTAATTATTTTAAACTAAACTGAAAATCATTTGTCTCAAAATAAATGCATCCATTTTAGCGATTCTCGTTTGCTACTTAAATCTAAAACGTTGTAAAAAAACAAATAGTAGATCAAGTAAGCACAGAATCAACTGTGCACTGCAGTCCGCGATCACGTCAAGGATCAGACAAATGTGCACGTGCATCTCGAAAAGCGAATGTTTTAGAAAGTGCTACGCCACGTTTTTTTTTTTTACCCCGGAGCGCCTTTAGCCCCGTTGTACCCTACATATTAGTATCTTTTGAAAGGGTACTGTTTTTGTACCTTTTTTTCCTGAAAGTGTTCTTTAATCTTTAAAAACACTAATTTAATAACACTGTTAATTATAATCTTCAGGAAATCTCAAAATAAATATTAATTTTTCATACTGTACATTGTTTTACTGTCTTATTTTAGTTTTAAGTGCTTATTTTTACTTAACAAAAACATACATTTAAATATGGTTCTTTAATCCATTTATTTATTGTCTGAAAATAATTAGCTTATGATAATTAAAACAGATGCATCCTTAATGCTGCTTTTTTTTTAAATTAACTTAATTCACACATTATTCAAAATTACTGTCTAGAAACATTAAAGTGATAGCTCACCTAAAAATTAAAATTCTGTCATTCCGTCAACTCACAAGTCCTTCATTTATCTTCAGAACACAAATTAAGATTTTTTGATTAAATCCAAGAGCTTTCTGAGCCTGCATAGACAGCAATGCAAACAACACGTTCAAGGCCCAGGAAGGTAATAAGGACCTACAGTATTCAATATTTTTATTTCCTTTGGGCACACAAAGTATTATCATAGCTTCATTAAATTAAGGTTGAACCACTGAATTTAACCACAAAGTTAAAAATTGTTCATCTTTGAAAAACCTTTTGCATGCCACCAAGTTGTTGTCAATTGTAGCTCAAAGAAGGACAAAGGGAAACTCTGATGATTCCTTGAAGCTGATAGGTTTTCGATTTCCTTGGGCAGCTCATGAACAGAACGCCTAGCACACTGTTTGCACATCATTGCTATCACTGCAACAGGAGGGCATTATTTCATAGATGTTCTAGGGGAGAAACTAAACAAGGTTTCATGGTTCATAAGTTTTTCCTCCAAGGTTGAAAATAATACAAGCAGTGTTTAAATGCATGTCTTCCCCAGCTTCCTTTGGAACATTTGAAATATTCATTTAACAACACACTGCAGAGATATACATGTATTTATATATGTCCAGCTCCTTCCATGCTCAGATGTCAAATTTGGAAATGTCTTCCAGACAATTACATGCCCACCACACTAAACAGCACAGCAGAAGTCCAGTAGAATATAGGAAAGCAACATTCATTATTTTCCTCCCACTGTTGTTGAAACAAGAGCTGTGATTTGCAGTCAGTCTGGTCAGTTGCTGTGGTGGACGTTCCCCTCATAAGCAGAACTCTAAAGGCTGGATGAGACTTAATGAGCAGTCACACATAACCAACCAAGATCCTGTTCTGCTCTCTCTGACCTTCTCGTGTCGACAGGCTTCTCCTCTAAACCAATTCATCTTACAGTGCAAAAGATTTGCAAGTGGGACAAGGCCAAAGCGAGACTGGACACTTGTCAAAACCTTCACTTCAAACTCTAGCCGTGGTAGACTTCATGTTTTTGTATGAGTCTCCTCAGCCACTTTTGGTCACCTAGAGCCCATATGAAAGGTTCACTGAGGTCCAGAAATGTCTCCATTGGTTGAACAAATAACCAGAATAGCTAACTGTCTAACCACATTAAACAAAACCTCAATGCAAACTCTCATGTAATAGATACAGTATATCTATTTGGCCAAAATATAATTTGATTTCAGATGCATCCTTCATGTCAGTAATTTACACTAATTTGATTATGATTTACAATTAAGATTAGTTTAAAACTAATAGCTACATCTAAGATAGTGGACAGAGGCAAGGTAAAATCTTAATATATAATAATAATCATTTTATTTGTTGTGTTTCGAATGCTATTAATGTAACAAATGTAGCAACATGGTAACATCAAATCTAACTGGAAGCATTATGTAGTGTCTTGATTAGTTTGTAGAAGGACTGTGGCACATATAAGAGGCTAAAACAACAGCTGCTGCTATGAAGAACATTTCGAATCAGCTAGTAATGAGGTTTAATTTCTTTTAAGACTTGTTTTGTGTGTGTGTGCAGGATAACTGCTGTGCCATGTTTCCAGCCGGGACCCTGATATACTAACAGCATGAGTGTAAACTTGATAGCACCTACCAAAAATAATAAATAAATAAAAAATAAAGAAATATGTCCTACTAAGGTCTACTGAGGATTGTGTCTTTCAAGCAAAATAGCATATCATGTCAGATTTTGTGGGTTTCCTCTAAGGGATGTCATTTCTCCTAGGAGGCAAGGAAGGAATTGCTTCTTCAAAGACATTTGGATGAGAAAGTAATGGTCAGTACGAAAACAATAAAAAACAAATGCTAAAAAACCTCCAAAAAAAAAAAAAAAAAAAAAGTGTAAGGCAGTTAGAGGATAGCAATGTCTCTTTTGCCTTTAGCCCATTTGCGTGCTCACAGAGGTCCTAAAGCATGGGGAGGAAATGGAAAAATATAGGTGAAAAATGCAGGAAGGCAGTTCTTCCTTAGCACTGTGAAAGTCTTAAAGGGATAGCTCACCCACAAATGAAAATTCTGTCATTAATTAAACACCCTCATGTCATGCCAAACCTGTAAGATTAAGACATTAATTAAGACATTTTTGAAGAAATCCAAGAGCAAGAAGAAGAAACCAGAGAAGAAATTGTTGAATAAAGTGGTTATTTTTGTTTTCTTTGCACACAAAAATATTCTCGTAGCGTAAGAAAATTAAAAAGCAGGTCATATGGGTTTTCGAAAAATATGTTTTTTGCAGTTTGTAACGTAGCTATCATTCAGTGTGAACAGTCTGCTAAGTTGTTAATCAAAAAAAAGTGCATGATAAATAAAGATATTGTCTCTCAAAAAAAAAAAAAGAGTCAACTCTGAACCACCTTAACGAGTCATATTTTCGAATCTTCTGCCTGTTACCGATACACGGCACTTGGTAACACGTAAGGAATAACTGACGACGGGCCATTGAATTCTTCGAAAAAAATGCACACCCGAGGTGTGTTTATGTGTTTACAGACCTTGAGCTCAGAACTGCTTCGAACGAATCATTTCAAAATCACTGAAAAACTATTCTAATGTTAAAAATTGCAATGTTTTCTGACCTTGCATTTAAACCTGTTGTAGGGGACTTTAACACAATTTTAGGACACTTTAAAATACCATATGACCTATCTTTAAGGTTGAACCACTGATGTCACCTGGACTATTTTACTGATGTCCTTACTACCTTTCATAGCCTTGAACAAATCAGTTGCACTGCTGTCTATGCAGAGTCAGAAAGCTCTCAGATTTTATCAAAAATATCTCTATTTGTCCTCCGAAGATGAACAAAGGTCTTACGGGTTTGGAACGACATGAGGGTGATTAATTAATGACAGAATTTTCATTTTCGGGTGAACTGTTCCTTTAACGCCCTGTTGATATGATGCCTGCTTACCAAAAATAGAAGATTATTTACAGTGTAAACAAGTCACACACTCAGTTATCACGACTTTTACATTAAAATCTAAATGATTTGAAATAAATTCAAAACTAACTTGACATTAACTGTGTGTAACACGTGCAACAACCCAGTTTGGTTAAATTAGAGGTGCACTGCACCTACTGTATTTATTGAGGATTATAGTAGGCTATTCTTTATTTGTTGATCGTCAAAAATGTATGTAAATGGTGTTCCGAAAACCTCTTTATCCCAGAAGTAATGTAAACATCCAATGGAGCATGAATTTACATTCACTAAATTTACCACTTAATGCACTGCTGTCATATTCAGACTAATACTAGCAGAAAAACAAAACTAATGACAATTTATGTCTGTCTATTTCAATCTTTTAAGCTTTGCTTTACAACTGGCCGTTCTCTTACTCAGGTTCTCCAGTGCACAATGATAAATTTGCCAGACCTGACTGTGCAAAACTCTAACTGGGTGCAGTGTTTTACCATGGTACTGTATTCTGCTCATGACAGAGAGTGGGCTGTCACTAAATAACAGGAGCTTCAAATATAATGGCATCATGCTGTGCAGATCAACAACAATTATAACTATATATAAAATTAGTTAACTATAAATTACATTTTGCATTTAGCTTTGAAATGTACAGTGTTTATATATCCAGAAAATTTGCTGTAAACAGATAAACTTGGACCTTTCATTAGTTTGTTTCCTTAAAATAAAAACATTGGACTAAAAGTAAAAAAAAAAAAAAAGTTCCACAGGATACATCTACAGTGAAATAATTAAAGGTATGTGGAATATAGCCACATTTAATTGTTTCGAGATCACGAGGTGAATTCTGTTGCTATACTGACATTTAGAAAATGATTATGCCAAGTTCCAAGGGGTAAATTAACCCCCTGGGTATCAGTTTTATTACTGCAGGTATAGTTTAAACCAAATCACTAAGTTTAAACACAGACTTCACAAATTAATGATGTGGTAACAGATGACACCGGACCATCTCTTGAATGCGAGGTTCCTTTATGATGGTAAAATATGAGCACATGTGGCAGTTTTAAGTGTATTAGGACGTCACAGCCCTTGATGAGGTGCATAGGTTCAGAGAACTGGGACTAACTGTGTCCTGAGGGGCTAGAAAGGCTGTTCGTTTGCTTCAGAAAACTTTTAATGAAGCTTCAGAACTCTTTTCATTGAAGTTATATTTTTCCATTTGGTGGAAGAGGCTGTTAAAAACGCATTTATCAAAGTGATATGGTGAAATAACTTGAAATATTTGATGAGAGAAGCAGTTTCGCTGCATTTGTGTACTAAAGCCAAACAAATAAATAAAAAGTTGCGTGTGTGTTATGTGATATACTGATGATGTGGGCAGCCATCAAACGCTGCTGAATTACGAGATCTTTTTACATGTTACTGAATCTAGAATAGAAACATAAGGGCTGTTAAAGGGCTAGTTCCCCCAAAAATGAAAACACAGTTATCATTTACTCACCCTTACATCATCCAAACTCTGCTTTCTTTGTGGAAAAAGAGCAGCTTGCGCATTTTCAAAGTCTTCTCTGCTAGTTAGCCTTCTGTTTTCAATCTATGGAAAAAAAAAAAAAAATAACAGTTTGGCTATTCAAAGTCTCTTTCAAGTTAGTTCACTTGGCAGCCATCTTAGAAATGCACTCAGGCATGTTATAAATAATTGTCACAGAAGTACAGCTCCCATTTAACTGAATGGGGATAGGGCCGGCAATATGACAATATATATTGTGAAAATGGTATAAAATGTCTATTTTTATAGATAGCACAGTACTACCAAAAAATCTGATATACAGTACAAAGATGGTGCACTCATAGAAGGCTATGGGGGATACGGCTAAAAAATTACCATGATAAAATTTTTCTTATGAGTCAATACAAGTTTAAAGGCGGATTTTTGGATCCTAATTAAAACTTGTAGAAACAAGACCATTCATTTTGGTTTTGTTGCGCTTGAATGTTCAAGTCCACACAATTGTCAAAATGCCAAACATACGAAGTATTCATGTAAACCACTGGTCACAAACTCAATTCCTGGAGGGCCACAGCTCTGCACAGTTTAGCTCCAACCCTAATCAAACACACCTGATCCAGCTAATCAAGGTCTTCAGGATTACTAGAAACTTCCAAGCAGGTGTGATTTAGAGCTGGTTGGAGCTAAACTCTGCAGAGCTGTGGCCCTCCAGAAACTGAGTTTGAGACCTTTAATGTAAACACATTAATTTATGCCTTAAGTGAACATAAACAGTTGAGAGAAATCTGGATATGTATCTTTCCCCTTCAGTCGTTTCACTACGACGTTACATATGGGAACTCGCTTGAGAGTCCAATCATCTCCAAGCCTTATTCAAAAGGCCAATGAACATTCATGAACATTGGCGAGTGGTATTTGCATGCCGAGCCACTCCCCCGTACATACGGGTATATAAGATGGCGGCGTGCAACCACTCATTCAGACTTTTGCTTCGGAGCCTCTCCTTCCTGAGCCTAAAAGAAGAAAAGAAAAAAAAAAAGAGTTCCTGAGTTGTCACTCTCTCTGCTGGCGTGCTGCCAAATAACTGAAAGAGTTCTAAAAGAGCGTTTGGCAGCCGCCAGCATAATCCTGCGGGCTGCCGTTTTCACGGCATTTCAAGCCTCCCGCACTCCAGCGAGCCCCGCCCGTTTGAGTGCACAGTTGTGCCACGGTTCCTCCCTGGGCGGACCGGGATTTCAAAAGAGTGAATTTCTCACGGCTGTCGAGGGCATCTTCCCGGTATGCCTCTCCGGCCGTGCGCTTCCGGGTGCGGTAGTTTCCTCGCCTCACTGGACGGACATGATCGCTGTCTCACGTGCCTGGGCCGAGAGCACGCTGAGGCAGCGTTCACGGATGGTACATGCGTTCATTGCGAACGTATGTCCATGGCCACGTTAAAGTCCCGCCGCTCATTCATGAGTAGGCACCCCTTGTTGTCTTCCCGCGTAAGTCGTTGAGCCGCCAAGGACATTCAGGTGACCATGCAGAATGTTCCGTCGGCCCCCAAAGCCCCGCGGACTTCTGCGTCACCGCGCGGTCCCGTTGAGCTGCCAGAGCAGTATACCTCCCCGTACAGCGGGCTGGGTGTCTCCTTTGGTGCTCCCCAGGAGATCGAGATGTCTGCTGCAGCATCAGAGGGAGAGTCAGGCGGTGAGGCTGACGACTCGGCGGGTCGGCACCCCTCTGCAGTTGCCGCCCCGTCTGAGACGGATGCTGAACTGTCAGCTATGCTCCTCCGAGCCGCCAAGGAGATCGGTCTGGAGGTGCCCAAAACACCTCCGGCCGATCCCTCTAGGCTGGACGATTGGTATCTGGGGAGGGCCCCCGCTGCGTCGCCGCGCTCTTCCCCAGTGCCTTTCTTCCCGGAGGTGCATGAGGAGCTGGTGAGGACTTGGCGAGCTCCGCACTCTTCTCGTCCACGTCCCAGCTCCTCTCCCCTCGCCTCTCTCGATGGCGGTGCAGCCCGGGGTTATGAGGCGGTCCCTCAGGTTGAGCGCGCTGTCGCGGCGCACCTATGCCCGTGCGGCGCTGCCACCTGGCGGGATTGGCCCCATCTCCCCTCCAAGGCGTGTAAGTTCTCGTTCCGCTCTCGCGGGCCGGGCTTACCACGCCGCTGGACAGGCTGCCACCGCCTTGCACGCCATGGCCACCTTACAGGTGTACCAGGCCAAGGTGTTGAAACACCTGCACGAGAGGGGTTCTGACAAGGGTGCTTCGTAGGCCCTCCGGGCTACGAAGGTGACGGCGCGTTCCCTTGGTCAGGTGATGTCCACTATAGTGGTCCAGGAGCGACACCTATGGCTGACCCTGGCCCAGATGGCAGATGTCGACAAATCACGGTTTCTCGACGCTCCTATCTTCCAGGGCGGCCTATTCGGCGACACCGTCGAGGACTTCGCCCAGCAGTTCTCGGCGGTTCAAAAGCAGACGGAGGTGATTAAACACATCCTGCCCCGCCGCGACATTCCAACCACGTCCGCAGGGCCCCAACCTCCGCCTGCTCGTCGCCGAGGGCCCCCCCCTGCGGCTTCCAAACAACCAGCTCCGTCCCCTGCTGAGGTGCATGACGCCAGATTGGCAGCCCGACGTCGAGCTGCCCGCGGGAGAGCGGCGCCGCCCGCGTCTCAGGGACCGGTCACCCGCAAAAGATCTGTGAAACGTCCCTGACGCGGGCAACCCGGAGGTGGAGAGAATCGCTCTTTGGGGGATGATAACATCAACGTCCCCACTCCTGGTGGAGGGCCGGGAGCTGCTGTGTACTCAAGCGCTGCCGTCGGCCTACGGGTCGACGGTACCCACAAAGTCACAAAAAGAGTCATTTCTCTCACCTCCGGGGTTCAGGCCCCAAGTTCCCTCTTTGAGCAGCGCCCAAGAAGTGTCTCCTCGGATTCGGACTTGGAGCCTGATGTCGCCAGCGCGGGAACCAGGGAAGAAGGTAAGCGCTGCCCAGTGCAGTCTGACTTTTCTCCAGGACGTTCTTCCTTCTGGGATCAGTCCCTTCCCCTTCCCCCCCCCAGGCTGCCCCACTGCGGTCACGTCGGTCAACGTCCCTTTGATACCCCTGGCGACCAGGCTGGGAGCCTGGCTTCAGCTTCCCAGTCCCTCGCGGTGGTTGATTCGGACGGTACGTCTCGGCTATGCGATTCAGTTCGCCAGGCGTCCGCCCAGGTACAGAGGCGTCCTTTCCACTTCTGTCCATTCGGACACACATGCCGCTGTGCTTCGTGCGGAGGTTGCAGTCCTACTGGCGAAGGACGCAATCGAGCCTGTCCCTCCAGCCGAGATGAAGTCAGGGTTTTACAGTCCTTACTTCATCGTGCCCAAAAAGAGCGGTGGGTTAAGACCCATCCTGGATCTTCGAGCCCTGAATCGGTCCCTTCTCAGGCTGCCGTTCAAGATGCTCACGACGAAGCGCATGCTAACATGCATTCGTCCCCAGGATTGGTTCGCAGCCATCGACCTGAAGGACGCGTACTTTCACGTCTCGATTCTGCCTCGACACAGACCCTTCCTACGGTTTGCTTTCGAGGGTCGAGCATATCAGTACAAAGTGCTTCCATTTGGCCTCTCCTTCTCTCCCCGTGTCTTTACGAAAGTCGCGGAGGCTGCCCTGTCCCCTCTTTGGCAGACGGGCATTCGCATCCTCAACTATCTCGACGACTGGCTTCTCATAGCTCACTCGCGAGATCTGTTGTGGGGTGCTGTATGCAACGGGCAAGCAGCATTGGGCTCCTGGACAGGACCTCGACTGCAATGGCATATCAATTGCCTAGAGTTGTTGGCTGTGCTTCTGGCCCTTCGTCGCTTCCGACCGACGTTGCGTCACAAGCACGTGCTTGTTCGCACCGACAGCACGGCGATTGTAGCCTACGTCAACCGTCAAGGTGGTCTACGCTCCCGTTGCATGTCACAACTCGCCCGCCATCTGCTCCTATGGAGTCAGACATGGCTGAAATCGCTACGTGCCGTTCACATTCCAGGAGAACTCAACCGTGCAGCCGACCAGCTCTGTTTTGTGTGTGTTTTTCCCCAGTGTTGCCCTTATTTGGTCTTCCTGTTCCTTTTTCTCATTTGTTACGTCATTGTCTCTGTGCATTCCCCTGATTGGTTGATTCAGTGTATTTAAGGTTTGGCTGTGTTCATTCAAGTTTGTCGGTGATTACATTGTCATTCTGTTTTCGTTCAGTTTTGGTAGTGTTTGTGTGAGCTGCCCTGGATTTCCCTATTGTTCCCGTCCGTTGTTGCCTTAGTGTGGAGTTCTTAATAAACACTTGTGCATTAGACTATCTCGCCGTCTCCTCGTTCATCGCACACCACAACACCGTGACACATATTCAAATCAGCTATAAAAACCCACTGTGCTCATACTACAAATAATGCTTTGAAAAGCATTCAGGTATGTTTCAGGTTCATACAGCCAGTGTGCTGTGCTTAACAAATTGTTATCTGGAACTTACAAAAGTAGACGTCAAAAGACTTTATCAACTAGTTGTGCTAGACCAATTGTGTCTTAGAGCTGCCATATCTCTTGTTCATTGTAATACAAGTGACCTTGTGTGGGCGAACTATCCCTTTATTTAAAACACAAATTTAACGCACAATTGAGAGATTATGCTATGTATCTTTTTGTGAAGAAAAAGCAGATATTTTTGAGTGTACAGCAGGAAAGTACTGCATTCTGTCGCATAGTTACGTACATTTTGTCACCGGCCTGTCAATCATCTTTTCACAGTTAACATTCTCTTACATACACTCCACAGTTTTACATTTACACTACTCAAACATTTTTCCCACCATTTAGGAGAGAAAACAAATAGGACTTTGATTTGCCAGTCATGGTTCTTTCATGCTGAAAAATCTGCTCATGTTTTGCATAATACTTTTATGGCTAAACTATTTTGCTATTATGGTATTCATATCTTTATAAAAGTTCCCAGCGTTGTTGCAGATGAAATATAGAAAGGATAACATTAAATGCATATTTTTCATCAGGTTATTTTGATTATCACTAACTCACAGTCATTTTTTGGGGGTCTGTCTCTCTCTCTCTCTCTCTCTCTCTCACACACACACACATCATATTTGTTGTCCTTTTTACTTGTGTTTGTAGCTCTAAATCAAATCCTCCTCTAAAGTGCAATGGTTTGTGGGCAATAAAGAGTGTGCACGGATTCACATGATCAACAGTCAGTCAAAGACAAGACCATTTTTAATGCTTCTAATTTTATTTAGCATTTACTGATGAAAACTTTTACCAGCATCTTTACCGAAGAAAAAACTGATTTAGCTGCTGCATTTAAAACACTCAACTAACTAGCAGAGTCTCCACAATGCAAGAGTAGAATAAATGCTATACATCAGACTAAGAATGGTTTCCCCTCTCTCATCTCGTTAGGCCTCAGCGCCCGCAATGATCTGGAAAATAGGCTTCAGTCTCAGTCTCACTGTGGCAATGGCACAAGGACCCTCCTCTCACTCATTTCCACCATCACTGATATTCACAGGTCAGTGATCACACAAAGCCAAGCATCTGAAAGGCTCCCACCCCTTTGCCATTTTCATCCTCGGAGGGAAAGGGAGATGAAGATCAAGAAAAAAAAAACTTTGATATCAGCAAAAATCTGCTGCTGCTAAATCTGAGACGACCAAACACATCAAAAGGGGATACTTGTGCCATATGTATGCACTTATGAACTATGAAGGCGAAAGATGAACAGATTACATTTAAAATATGCTTCAATGACAGAAAAGAGGATTATGTTTGCGGCTCATTTGTATGTCGACTCGCACAGCCAATTCAAAGTACTGTAGCGGAAACTCAGAGTAATTTGAATTCCACAAGTGGGCATCACATGGTCTGCTTGACATTTCCTCTGGTGTGCCCCTGTTTGCTTACTTTTTAGATTGTGTACATCCTCCAAAGACCATTTCTTACAATAACCAATCTGTCTTCCTGACCTCAAAAATCAATATGTAATCCAAATTAGTTGTTCTGGGGAAAAAAGGGGGCAGGGTGAAAAGGCAAGGCGTTCAACATGCATTCTGGGCAGAAAATGGTTTGAGAAATTCTAGACGAGGGATTTGCGCCGACCTGATATGAGTCATAAATTTTGTACTTTCCAAATGCTAACAGCAAGAATTGTTATTAATTTAGCCTTCTCGCTCTCTGCCAATGCGTCTTGCGGAATAAAAAAAAGTTTTATTTGACAAATACGTGTCATTATTTTGAGATTAAACTGGCATTTTTTTCACTAATGACAATCAAAATATTGGGGGGTTTGCGCTTAAGACTTTGCATTGTGTTGCTGCAGTCGCAAATTTAACATTCTGTGCTTTTTGCAAAGGACAGGCTCTATATTTTTGATAAAGTAACACCTGATACATTGTGGTGAAACATCCTATACTTAAGACATGACATGGGTTCTGAAAGACCTTTTGCTTAGCATCTAACAAGCTTGTCACAAGGACTCATCATTCAATCATGGGTCTGAGGTGTGTGTCAGGTGAACATTTTGAGACTCAATTGCTACATGGAGATTAAAACCTGTCTGCCAGCTGTGGCCACTAGCTCCATGATCATCATGACTGACAGCAGTTACAGTGTTTACAGTTCAGTGGAGCCAAAGGTGACCATCTCTTTCTGCAACAGACAATGCAGTGTGAAAGTTTAAGACATCCACATGCCTTTTGGCTATATGGGTTATATTTGTTCTTTTCTGGAACCTTATGAGAACAAGATATAAAACCCAAAGCAATTGTTGAATCTGCTAAGATTTAAGTGTAAATCTACAACCCTAATGCAACTGTTTGAATGTTCGACAAAAAGTTTTTTTTTTGTTTTTTTTTTTTTCCAAATACTAACCTTTACACACACACACACACACACAAAAAGTATAGAAATATCAGTTGGCATATGCGACGGCATTAATTAATCATGCTGAGTACTCTGAGAAATTTATCAAGGAAGCTGTTATTTATAAAATGACCAGGCCCATAATCACATTCTCACGTAAACAGATAACATTCTCCTGACATCTTAAAACAGCCTTTATAATTAATAACTTGGTAAAGTCTCTCAAATTAAGTCTCTCAGTAAAACAGTTGTCAGTATCAACGGAACAAAGCTCGGAGTGTCATATACAGACTATTATATTCTAAACATTAATAAATAAATGAAAAGCCCCATTTCATCTACTATTTCTACTCACCCCGTGAGGAAAACTCCACCACTGGCCATTTGTTTGAAAGCCCTCACTAATTAGCATTTCGTCTATATTTTGAATATAAGTTTCCCTTTAACCTCTTGTTGTATCCAATCGTATTTGATGATGAACTATCTTATACTGAAAGCAGATTACCAATATAGCTTGATTGGCTATATTTGCAGAAGGCAGACAATTTCCAAATTTCATTTAATCTCCTTTTACGCCTTTTTAGGCCGTGTTTTGGACGGAACACACGTTGCGTCATTTTGAATATCCAATCTCATTGGTAAGTACAATAATACATTTTATGCTGTCATACGTTATGCTGTTTTTCTAATAGTGTTAGTATTCAAAAAAGCAACGTCAGTTATAAAAACAGTATTAAAAAAAAAAAGTTATATAAAAAAAAGTTATATTAAAAAAAAAAGTTATATAAAAAAAAAACTCAATTTATAAATATTGTAAAAAATAATAAAAATACAGGTAACTAACAATAAAAGATGATAACATCATAAAAAACTGATTTTTAAAAAAAAAATAATACTACTACTATTATTACTACTACTACTACTACTACTACTACTAATAATAATAATAATAATAATACATTAAGAAATCTGTTTTTGCAAATAAACTCTTCATATACAGCCTGTTATTGAATTACTCGGCAGATTACTTACAAGTTGTAGTTCATTTCTGATTACAGATTACATGTTGAAAACTGTAGTTAGTAGCGTAATCTAAATTACTCATTTTAGGCAATGTAATCTGACTACTTTTTATAGTACTTTTTATTGATTGTTTTAAATTTACCATTAAAGGTATAAAAAAAAACAGAGAAGGAAAATATATTCCACTTTTTGATGTTATGCATTAAACATTACATTAGTGAGTTGATAGAGAGCGATTTGATAAAAACCTAATAATTAATTCAATCATAAATATGTAAGATAAAAATATTAATATTGTAATATTGTAATATGTAGCCAGTTACTACCCAGCACTGATTACATTTTATACTGTATATCTGAGTAATGTACACTAGTAGGTAAATTATTTGAAAAAACCTAACTTTACCAGCCTAATTGTTAAATTCATATTGAATATATACATATTAAATAAGAATTTGTGGTTATTCAGATATGACATAACATGTGGTTTGTCTAGTTTTACCCATATATAAATCTATAGAATCATCTGAAGGTTTGCATTTGAGCTGGAACTTCTCTAGGGACTCGTAAGAAACTCTTCCCACCAACATTATTTACTTACACTGCAGACTGTATCAGGGGTCATGTTTAAGTGAGAATATACAGCAGTTTTGTTTTTTTAGATGAAAAAAAAGAAAAAATGTTTTGTTCATATTGCTCATTCCGTTCACTTTGGTTATTTTAAAAATATATGCCGCGCCAGTCTCGCTCCATTTACAGTGGCGATAGCTGTGTTCCGATTTCTTTGTGCTTGTCAAAAGAACAAAAGCCTAACAGAGGCCACAATGAATCAGAGAGAGACGTTAGAGATGAGATCATAATAATGTCTGAATAATGTCCACGGATAAGGCTAAAGCAGTTCTGTACTGCAGAGAAGAGGAATATAAAATAAATGAGTGAGTAAACAAATTTAATCTGCTCCTGACAGATGTTAAAGCAGCAAAGCCAATGATTTTAATGTGTCTGAGGTTAATATAGATGGTGAGGCTCACAATAATAAAAAAGGGACGGCTACAGTCAGCTATTTACCTCCATCAGTAGAAATCTACTTGCAATTGGCATGGCAAGGTGTGGCGAATGATATGATAATTGAACAAAAATGAAACTGTGAAATACCAAATTGAGGTAAACAGGGGGAGTAAACTCAGTAGGAATTAATTCAGCTCTATCTGGTGGATTTCATCGTCAATTTTGTTCACTGCAGGGACACAATTATTCTCTTAAGAGACCGCACATTTGGCTGCGCTTACCTCAAATTCATCACTAAACCCTAGATTCCCTGCTGTGAATGCTGTTTACTGAAAGGCCGCACCAATCAAACACAGACGATAAACATTTAGAATATAACACTGGTGCATGAAATAGTATTTCCCCATAGCCATAACCGAATGACCTGGTGAATGACCAGTCTATACTGGTAACACTTTATTTTAAGGTCCAATTCTCACTATTAACTAGTTGCTTATTAGCATGCATATTACTAGCATATTAGCTGTTTATCAATATTCAGGTCCCTAAAACGATCAACTAATTTACTAACTATTAGTAAGCAACAAATAAGGAGTTTGTTCAGAAAAAAAAAAAAAAAAAATGTTACCTTTATACTTTTTAAACCAAAATCTATTAAAGAACTGGTCTGTAGAAGATCATGTAACTTAAGACAGAGACTGAAGTATTACAGTTGTTCTGGTGTAACTTCACAAAATCAACAACAACAACAAAATGAACACAAAACCAGCAACACCTGTGAAATGAGCTGCAGGTGCATTTCATCAAGGGTAAAAAACTACAAATGCAAGGCCATTTAAATACAAAGACAAATTTACACACATTTAATATAAAAGAGCTTGATGTATTAGGAAAACATGCTGTAATTTTAAAAACTCAGACTTCGTATCCAGTCCAAACCGAGCTGCAGAACAGCCTGCACACCCTGCTGCACATTAAAGAAAATGCCAGTATTTATTTGACAGAACACACTGAACCTCTGAACAGCCAACAGTGGGGAATGATGCTCTCTGTTGTAATTACAACATCTACCAGCGGGGGCTTACTGGACCCTGCAAGCTATCTAGCTGTCTGTCTATCTAGCTAGCTAGTTAGACTGGTAAGATATATGAAGAGTTCAGATGCAAAACCAGCTAAAAGCCATCTTGGTCAAAAATGAGATAATGATACTGAGTGAATGCTCTCGACACATATTATATGTCCATCAAATACTTTTACTTCAAACTCGCTAAAATACCAGCCTCAGCCCAATCAGAATTACCGGTACTTACATAGAAACCTATACATCTGAGCCTGATAAAAATGCATTTTTAAAAGAAAGACGTCAGATGGATTTAGATGGTTTTGCGTCTGAACTCTTCATATATTAATGTTTGAATTACTAGAGTGCTGCAGCTGTGACATCATAATCCAGAAGACTAATTGGCCACAGGTTCCCTAAGATTTTCCTATGGGGTTTTATAATGTTTTTTTTTTTTTCCATTTATTGGTAAATCAAGGTGTTTAGTAAATGGACGATACTTGAATGTTGTGCTCTACAATGTAAATTACACACAGCCAGAGTGTATTTTTAAGGAGGTAATTTATTTTTAAAGACTTTTGTGTATAACTACATAAGAATGTTTGAATATATGCATTTACATTGTACAGACCTTATTTTTACTCATGAATTTAAAACAACAACAACAAAGAAAAATCTCATCTTGGTGAAAATCTTGGTGAATTAGTCTTTTTGGTTTTGTCATAACACTCTAAAAAATGCTGGGTTAAAAACAACTCAACTTGGGTTATTTGGCAACCCAGTGCTGGGTAAATATCGTACAGAACACGTTAGTTGGGTTAAATGTTTTTACCAAACATGCTGGGTTATTTTATTAAAGTCAGCCATTGTTTAAAAAGTGTTATATTGCTGGCTTAAAATGGACTGGAACTTACAAAAAAACATGCACAGAATTACTAGAGGCAACAGCAATAATCAAAGGATGAACATTTATTATTAAGCAAGAACACATGGACAAAATACAAGACAAACTGAATTTTTTAGGGTGAATACAGCATAGTTTAAAATATTATATACAATTAAACTCATTTAACAAGCATTTAGGCATTAAAAAATGTAACATTAAAAAGTAGCATTTTAATTTTAGTATATTCAACCTCACATTTCACTCTCAGCTTAAAGATGCCGTGACTAACTCCAAAACCTGCACATAAACAAACAGTACTGACATTAGCGAACATATTTTCTCATATTTTCAATCAAATTAAATTAAACTCAGTACTATAACGAATAAAATCCATTTATTTTATGCAAGGCAAAAGACGTTTCCATCATGCATTTCCATTAAGTTAAACTGGCCGCGCACTAGATGATTTTAAGGCCAATTTTAAGCCCGATTTGCACCCCCGAACGAGAGGGGGGCGTGGCCCGATTCAAGGCTTCTCGCAACTGATTTTTTGTCCACAAAAATTTGATCGAGAGGAAGCATCCCTGAACATGTTTGATATTTAGGATTCTTGATTGGGCTGCCTCTGACGTGATACCCGCAATAGCCAATGAGAGCAAGCAAGTGTCACTTACCGGATGCTGTGTGCTTCTGTATCTGAAATTTGGCAGCCACAAAAATGCCACGAAAGCAGAACACATCACCCATTTTATTTTTTATACTTTGTTTTTCGTTGTGAAACAGAACGTGCAGTTGAAGAACCAGCTGACAACATCGATTGTCCTCCATTTGTTTTTCTTCTCCAGTCACGTTTGATCTCACAAAGTCTCCATGAGCTCTCCGTGAAATAGTTCCTATAATCAGTAAGTGTGGTCTTGCAGCCTGGTCGAATCGCCTAGTGTGTGCGTTCAGAGTATTACAGTATAAGACTAAAAATCGGCTAAAACTGTTTGAATCGATTGAATCGATTTGATCGTGTAGTGTGCAGCTAGCCTCCACTGCTGATGCAGCTGACCGATGCATCTCGTCCCTGTATATTGCGTCATGTAAAATAATACAATTTACAGCACAGTAAAGACATTATAAATGAACTAAAATGTATACAAACCTTTATTTACAAACCTTTATTTCTGAAGAAGTGCACAAGTCGGCAGCACTAAGAACCACTCTCTCCTGTAGAGGATGCAAAATGCCCACGCTGTGACTGTAACTTGACAGCAGGGTTGTTTCGTCAGAGACAAGCTTAACCCAGCTGTTGGGTAGAAAAAGAGAACCCAGCGTTAAAAATGACCCAGCAACTTAGTTACAGAAAAACTACCCAGCACCTGGGTAAAAAAAAATATTAAAAAATAACCCAATAAAATGACCCAACAAGTTGAACCCAGCATTTGGGTTAAAAAAATAACCCAGCATTTTTTAGAATGTATGAATATAAATACATGCATACTTAAATCAATCAGTAAAAGCTAAGCATTTTTTTGTTTTGTCAGAAAACAGTATTGTCAGTATTTAGGTCAATAAGCTTTAACTTTTGACATCAGAATGCAGAAGATCTTAAAGTATCTTAGTTTCAATTTAAAGAGCGTTTTTGCTACAGTGTAGCTCTTTATCTCTAAAAGACACTAAGATCAAACAAAGGCAGCGCACCATTTCCTTATTCTGTTGCGAAATGAAACCCCCGTAACACGCGGCTGTCTTTTTTTCTCTTGGACCGTTGTTCCGAAGCACTCTGGGTAACAACACACTATCAAACATGGCAGTGCAAAAAGACATACGTGTGTACCTCCACCCTCATCTGACAGAACACTGGCAGCTCCGTCATCTCCTGCACCCTAATCCTGCCCCAGGGGCAGTATTCTCACCAAACTCATTATGTCATGTCTCTGCACTGCAGTTGCAATTCTTTGAAACACCAAGTGCTTCTCTGATACAGACAACACACTGCTGTTCACCGCTAACTCGCTTTTTTCCTCTCGTTTCCTTCTATCCCTCTGAATTATGCATGCTGTTTCCATCACTCACACTCCTCTAAAGACATCTTCTTCTGCCAATTAATGGTACAGTGGAAGTGTGAAGGGATAAAGAATGGGCGCTTGTTGCACTGGAGAATAGTTCAGATGAATTCGGTGGATATACATCGATGACAGCGTGCGGCCGGAGGATTCGTTGAAGTGCAGAGGATGCTCTTGAAGTCTGCGGCACTGCTCGTCCGAGGCTCGATGTGAAGGGTCAGGGAAACGCTGGGGCTGCCATATATCAGGGTCAACGCACATAGTGCGTTTGCCTGCTTTCAAGAGCCTATAGACACCACAAAACAAAGATTCACTGAAGATTAGAGAAAGCAAAGTTGTTTCATGTTTCAATGACAAAATGTGGTTTGAGCACAGTAGATACTGCTGTCAATGCAGAAACATCATGCCCTTTCAGACTGAGATGACTGAGCTGAGATGAAAGTTGATTTCAATACAAGTCCTACAGTTTATGGTGCTAAATTATTAATAATGGTTTTTATTTTTTATCAATGCTGAAAACAGGTTTTGCTTTTAATATTTTTGTGGAAACCGTGATACATCTTCTTCACCATTTTTTGATAAATAAAGAGTTCAAAAGCATTTATTTGAAACAGAAATCTTAAACACGTTTACTGTCACTTTTGATCAATTTACTAATTGATTTTCTTTTTTAACTGTACTTACCCCAAACATTTAGATGTATTTATATAATGGTTTCCACAAAAACATTACAACCAAAATCTCTTTTTTTATAAATGAATGAATGAATGAATATTTCTAAAGCACCAAATCAGCATATTAGAATGATTTCTGAAGGATCATGTGACACTGAAGACTGGAGTAATGACTGCTTACAATTCAGCTTTGCATTCACATGAATAAATTCAATTTAAAATATATTGAAATAGTATAGATTTCATTTTAAATTGTAATAATATTTCAAAATATTACTATTCTTATTGTATTTTGATCAAATACTGTAGATGCAATCTTTGTAAACAAACAGAGAAAAAAAATAACAGTGATATTGTAATAATGTTATTACAATATAAAATAATGGTTTCTGTTTTAATATACTTAAAGTATAATTTATTCCTGCGATGCAAAGCTGAATTTTCATCAGCCATTACTCCAGTCTTCAGTGGCACATATCCTTTAGAAATCATTCTAAAATGCTGATTTATTATTAGAATTATCATTATGTTATTGTATTAGTATTAGTATATTATTATTATTGGAAAGAGTTGTGCTGCCAAATATTTCTTTGGACCCTGTGATCCTTTTTTCAGGATTCTCTGATGATTAAAAAGTTAGAAGGAACAGCATTTATTCAAAATATAAATCTTTTCTAAAAAAGCCTTTGCCATCACTTTTTTTTCAATCAATTTAACATATAGCTGAATAAATGTATTAATATCTTTCAATAATAATAATAATAATAAAAGAATAAAAATGTACTGACCCAAAACTTACATATTTTGTGTGTGTATATATATATATATATATATATATATAAGAAAGCAGCAACTGTTTCCATCACTGATAATAAATCATGCGAATCATGTAAATAAATCAAGCATATTAGAATGATTGAGAGGATCGTGTGACACTGAACACTGCAGTAATCATGCTGAAAATTCAGCTTTAATCATAGCAAAAAAATTGATTTTAATGTATATTAAAATAGACAAAGATTATGTTACTTTGCAATAATATTTCATATTATTTTTCTGTATTTTTGTTCAAGTAAACACAGCTTTGATGAGCATAAGAAATTTCTTTAGAAAAAAAACTAAAAAAAAAATAGTAATAATCTTACTGATCCCAAGCTTTTAAACTGCAGTGTGTGTGCGTGCAACTTTAGCAACATTATTAACGGAAATTTGTATGAGAAGACCGTTGCTGATGACCTGAGCATTACACTAGAAACACCAAGGTCATGGTTTTGATTCCCATGGAATGCATGAACTGACAACATGTGCATCCTGAATGCACTGTAAGCCTCTTTGCATAAAAGTATCTGTCAAATGCATAAATGTAAATGTTGCAGGCTGGAACATCCACACTGAGAGGAGCTGTCCATGGTCCTGATCCTCCACTTAGAACTACAGGAATCTAATACATGTGACCTACTTTATTTGAAACTTTTTCATCACGTTATAAGTCCTCCATTTATTGCATATGCAATCTTCATTAGTTTTGGATGTCTCTCAACAGGGCTGCTGTGTCTTAAATTGGCTGTCTTACACAGATGTTGCTTCTGAGCATCATGAGTCACTTTATGAGTTCTGTGCATGCAGGGAGCTGTAGTCTGTGTGATTTGTTGCACCTGGATCTTGACAGTTTACAATATCGGCGCATCTCATTGTACCTGCTTGTGTCTGTACTGATGTCTTTGCGCGTCAGTGATGATTTTTTGATGTGCGGCAGGAAAGATAGGATGCAGGCCTAATCCATCTAAATGTTAATACTATAGCCATTAATTACCCATGATGCAGTGTCACATTAAACCATCAAATATTTATAGTCTATTGTGATACATCTGGCACATTTGTCTCAATCAGACTCAATCCCACCTTCAGCTTGATGGTGTCATATCCTTCCCCCCGGCTCCGCGCAACTAAATCATCAACAACAAAACTGATAGCCCCAATGCAAAAGAAGTGATTTGAAAATGAGGCAACATTTTAATGAAACTTTAATTGAGTTGTAGTGTGTATCATGTAGTCTGATACATACAGGCCGTGTTACATGCTATTGCCTCATAGCCTAAACAGCTTGCGACCTCCAGTATTATCAATCTTAATCGCAGATAAATGCATCTTGAATGCATATTATACGTAGCAATGTGAGTAAGGGTTTCTAATCAGCATGTATTCATGTATTGTATCAGCAATACATGAAGTACTTTTTAGGAAAAAATATGTTACTAATAAAACAGATGACAAAGTGTCTAGCTGATTCTGCATGCAACATTCTTGTGAGCGGTTCCTTCCAAGTTAGTACAGTAAGTGTAATTTGGCATGTTGTCTATAGCACGGTAAATAAACAAAAATCAATACATTTTATAAAATGAATGCATTATATATATATTCCACACATTCCAAAACCTGTCTTTTTGACAGATTCACTTCAATATAAGCTGTTTTTGGACTAACAAGAAGGTTTTGTGTTCTGAAACTTACAGGTTGTTTTTATAGTACAATGATCTCGTATACAGGTGCATCTCAAAAAAATTAGAATATCATGAAACAGTTATATATTCTAGATTCAAAACATGTAAAGTGAAACATTTCAAAAGTTTTTTTGTTTTCATTTTGATGATAAGAGCTTACAGCTCAGTATCTCAAAATATTAGAATATTTCCTAAGATCAATCAAAAAATAGATTTGCAAAACAGAAAAGTTCAAGTTCTTTAAAGTATGTTCATTTATGCATTCAATACTTGGTCGGCAGCACAAATTACAGCAAATTACTTGCTCCTAGCACGAATTACATCATCAGTGAGGTGTGGCATGGAAGTGATCAGCCTGTGGCACTGCTGAGGCACTACTGAACCTTCAGCTCGTCTGAATATTGTTGGATCGACTGTATCGCATCTTTCTCTTGAAAATATCCCATAGACTCTCAGTGGGGTTCAGGTCAGGCTTGTTGGCTGGCCAGTCAAGCACAGTAATATCATGGTAAGCAAACCACTTGGAAGTGGTTTTGGCACTGTGGGCAGGTGCTAAAATCCTGCTGGAAAAGGAAATCAGCATCTCTATCAAGCTTGTCAGCAGATGGAACCATAAAGTGCTCCAAAACCTCCTGGTAGATGGCTGCATTGACTTTGGACACCAGCAGATGTCATGACACCCCAAATCATCACTGACTTCAGAAACTTCACGCTTGTCTTCAAGCAGCTTGGATTCTGTGCCTCTCCAGTCTTCCTCCAGACTCTGGGACCGTGATTTCAACATGAAATTCAAAATTTACTTTCATCTGAAAAGAGGACTTTGGACCACTGAGCAACAGTCCAGTTCATTTTCTCCTTAGCCCAGGTAAGATGTTTCTGACGTTGTTTCTGTTTCAGAAGTGGCTTGGTAGCCCTTTTCCTGAAGACGTCTGAGCATGGTGTCTCTTGATGCGCTAACTCCAGCTTCATTCTACTCCTTGTGAAGCTCTCCCAAGTGTTTGAATCAGCTTTGCTTGACAGTTTTCTCAAGCTTGCGGTCATCTCTGTTGCACCTTTTCCTACACCTTTTCCTACCTAATTTCTTCCTTCCGGTTAACTTTGCATTTAATATGCTTTGATACAGCACTCTGTAAACAGCCACCTCTTTTAGTAATGACCTTCTGAGACTTACCCTCTATGTGGAGGGTGTCAATGATTGTCTTCTGGACCCTTGCCAAGTCAACAGTCTTCCCCATTATTGTGGTTTCAAAGAACAAGAGATACCCGGACATTTAATGAAACGCAAATTTAAATATTCTAATATTTTGAGATACTGGATTTTTGACTTTCATGAGCTCAATCATGAGCTAATCATCAAAATTAAAACAATGTTTTTTTTTTAAATGTTTCACTTTACATTTAATTAATCTAGAATGTATGAAAGTTTCAGTTTTTGAAATAAGTTACAAACAAAAAATGAACTTTTTCACTACATTCTAATTTTTTGAGATGCACCTGTATGTCAAAAGATCAAGGGAATTTTGATCCTTGATTTTAGCTCATGACCCCTTAAAAATGACAACCAGAATAATTTCATGCATGCTAAAAGATCAAGGAAGTAATATGCTTCTGTTTGTTTTTCAAAGTTAGTTTGTTTTTTTCTAGCAAAGTTCTTTTCAAAAACCTTTATCAAATTCCATTCAAACCATTTATTGTTTAAATTTAGCTGAATAAAAGGCTGTTTAATAAGCAGGTTCTATTGTGACAACATGATCCGGTACTGGGTCACAGTGGGTCACTGTTTTCTTTTCTCTTGGGCAATAACAGTGGAAATATTCAGCGGCCTGGACTTTAATGTTTGTGCCGATAGAGATATTGACTTTCAAAAATAAACCTATACCCTGAGATATATATTCACTGCAGTTAAAAGGTGTGACAGGTAGCTCAGGTTTCTCTTGCACATAAACAGACCACTGGAACAGAGCATAAGGTTAGAGAAATAATGGCTTGCCATATACTTAAAATCTACCCACATTCTGTGTGAGATCTTAAGCAGAAATACTTGACACATTATACTTATTTACTGTAGGCTGAGAAGCGAAGGCACAATTTACTGTGTTTGTCGGCTGACAATCTATATGCAGATCACCGGAGGACCTGACAGAGTAGACATAGTTATTGGTATTTTCATGTCAATTTTCTTCTAAGGCTTATGACTCACTATATGCAGTCCATTAACTGATGTTGTGCAAGCCTCTTTCTCTCCTGTATCTGCCAGCTCTCACGTATCCATTTTATAACTCTCCTCTGAAAAGACTCTGGTTTTCCTTTTCACACTCGTCAAAAACAACCTCTTTTCATTGGAAACTAAGAGTTGCCTCTCTTTTCTTCACTCTCAACAGGTCCGTGATTTACTGCTCTCTGCATGTTCCCATCTGGCCATCTGTGTACTGAAGAAAACAAGGATTCATTACACATTTGGAGATGTGTGCAAATACAAAAAAAGAAAAGAAAGGAAAAAAAAGTTCTAGCTTTTTCCAGATTTTTCTTCTGATAATCACAAGAGTTAATGTAGGGTACAACGGGGCTAAAGGCACATCTTAAGAAAAAAATGTGCTGTTTACTGCGCTTAAAATGTATAATTGCACAAAAATATATAGACATTTCTATTAAACATGGAGCAATAAATCAAGCCGTTTATTTTTGATTTAAAATCTTATAAATGGATGAGGTGGCAAGGCTAACCAGCATGGGGCAAAAGGCACACAGTATTGATATACATACTTACAATGTCTAAGTTAATACTTGTTCAAAACAATCACTTTAGCACAATTTGTACTATTTTCTGCTTATTAAAAAAAAAAAAAATATATATATATATATATTCATTATAGAAACAAAATAATTTGAAAGAGTATAGATTTTGAATTAAAGGAGATCCCATAATAATTTAAGTAGTAACAACAAATAATATTTTATTATATGATATGATTAATGCCATGTTTTTTTTAATATGATGGATTCATTCTAAACATGGTGATTATCTCTAAGATGGACACCCAACATAATATTTGATATTTACCATCTTGTTATCATATGCCTTTTAGCTCCAACAGCAGGGGCGCTTTTTCTTTTGTTATTTAAAAACTGTTGCTTTTATCGGAAAATCATTAATAATTGTCTCAAAATATATGCATTTATTTCAGCAATTCTCATTTGCTACTTAAATCTACAACAAAAAACATCAAATATTAAATCAAGTAAGCACAGAATCAACTTTACACTGCAGCCCGCAATTGGGTCAAGGATCAGACAAATTTGCACGTGCATCTTGAAAAGCGAATGTTTTAGAAAGTGCTACGGCACGTTTTGTTTCCTCTAAACCATCTAGTGGTTTAGAGGAAAATAATATCGAAGGTGCCTTTAGCCCCATTGTACCCTACTAGTAAAACAGGAAAACAGGGTATACAAGGTTCTGTGACATTACAAAGCATGTACCGTATGTAAATATTACATACATATAACTTGATAATAACAATGCTCATTAGGATTTGTTCCCCCTGGACTTGTCGTACTCCTGTTTTAAATCTAACCTTTTCGTGAGACATGAAACATAGTACTGTCAGTACGTTTTCGTCATGAGACCAGGTAGCTTAAATCATTTGATTTAAAGCTCACGCTAATTCCCCAACACTTACGTTAAAAAATATAAACTGTTATGCCTGAAACAAAACAAGAAGTTGTAAAGATATGCATGCATTTGATACAAGATAAATTTGTGCATCCACTGCAGTTAACATGCACCTGACCTTGGAATCAGCTGACGTCGCATATGGTAATCAGGTTTTTTTTTTTTTTTTGCAGGATTCAGCTCTCCATTATTCAGATGATAATGGGCCTCTGGGTAAAAAAGCCAAACTTAAGGCAGCTTCTGATAATATTTTATTGGCTCTAATGCTGCAAACCTTAACCGTTAATTTTGGCTGCTGGATGACATGGGAAATCTGTGACACCACTCTTTGAATAGTAATGTAATGTTTAAGCTTTAATGAGAGTAAAACAAATTAAACAGAACAACTGGATGATTTAAAAAATAAAAATAAATAAATAAATACTTCAAGTACACATACTTAATAATACATGTTCCACAAGCATTTTGTCAGTTTTCTAACTAAAGTTAAAGTGCTAGCTCGACCAAAAATGAAAATTCTGTCATTATCTACTCATCCTCATGTCGTTCTAAACCCGTAAGACCGTTGATCTTCAGAACACAAATTAAGATATTTTTGATGAAATCCTCGAGCTTCCTGACCCTGCACAGACAGCAACACAACTGACACGTTCAAGGCCCAGAAAGGTAGTAAAGACATCTTTAAAATAGTCCTTGTGACATCAGTGGTTCAACAGTAATTTCAAGATTAACAAAGCTACAAAAGTATTTTTGTGCACAGAGAAAATAAAAATAATGACTTTATTTAATAAAGCCTCATAGCTTCATAAAATTAAGGTTGAACCACTGATGTCACATGGACTATTTTATAAAAATATCTTAGCTTGTGTTCCAAATATGAACAAAGGTCTAATGGGTTTGGAACGACATGAAGGTGAGTAATCAATGACAAAATTTACATGAAATGAAATTTGACGAGAAAAGAGTGTCTTTTAAACTTAGTTCCAACATTTTGTAATTCTGGAGAGATGTGATGATGGGTTTTATCATGAAACTGTTTGTTTGGGTTCTGTTTTATTTAATTCATGCATTTAAAAAAATACTTAACCATTCAATAAAGTGGAGGTCCTACTGGCTTACTGTCAGGCCTCGGGTCATGCTGTTTAAATATTGCTTGGAGCAATAAAGCTGTAAACGCTTTCATCAGGCTTTAGGAATCAGACTTATATCCAAACACACATCGCTTTTACAATAATAAAGAGTCATGCTTGTGAATTAAAAAGAGTAGTTCACTCAAATCTGCTGCATTTTAAATTTTAGTTATTAATGAGAGATTCATTACTGACTGACAGTAGAGTGTCACTGAACACCAAGCCCTCACAGTAAACAATATTCAGTGAATTTCCCAAAAACAAAAATGGGTTTTCATCCAAATAGGTTTGGGACACAGTCTCAGTATTCATACCCAGCAACTGAAAATTCTGCAGAATAAAACCTCTATGAATATATTCATAAGTGTATTTTCACCAAGGAATTGTGAAGGGAAATTTATTCCATTCAGAGGAACAAAGTAAAGACAAATAAATGTCATCGCTAATTATTAATGTTGCCAGGTGGAGAATTGGCTGTCTTTCATTTCAAACTGTGTAGCATGTTTACACAGTTTGCTTTATTTCTACACTACTCATGGTAAGATAACAAGATATGTTACATTTAGGACCATAAATCCAAATATGCTGAGTATGCAGTGTACACAGAGTTTGTATTAATGTAACCATTGGTTAACATTATTAAAACTAATTATAAAAAAAAAACGTCTAGGTTACGTACGTAACCCTCGTTCCCTGAAGGAGGGAACGGAGACGTTACATATGGGAACTCGCTTGAGAGTCCAATCATCTCCAAGCCTTATTCAAAAGGCCAATGAACATTCATGAACATTGGCGAGTGGTATTTGCATGCCGAGCCACTCCCCCGTACATACGGGTATATAAGATGGCGGCGTGCAACCACTCATTCAGGCTTTTGCTGAGGAGCCGAGCTGCAGCCCGGCGTCAGCGCGACGTCAGGTCGTGGCAGGGGATGTAACGTCTCCGTTCCCTCCTTCAGGGAACGAGGGTTACGTACGTAACCTAGACGTTCCCCTTCAGTCGTTTCACTACGACGTTACATATGGGAACAGACCCATGGAACAGGCCACGAACCAGACGTCGCGTTACGCAACACACCGCGTGCCGACAGGCGGACGTGTCAGCAGACGGATATGAGCGTAACCTTCCCAACGCCCTGGGGGCCAATAGGGGGCCCCACAGGGATGCCAGTTGTACTGAAGCAGGAGTTGGGGGGGCGGAGCACATGAAATCTCTACATGTGGAACACAAGAAATTCAATATATCCATAGATTTTAGGGATATATGAGGGAAACATCGGCCTTCTGGCTGACCGTGGAAAAATACTGAAACATGTTGCCACAACCTGCTGGGCGAAGGAGACCCAACCGGAGCACAGACAAGCACTACTCCGCACTAGGCCTGACTGCGGGGCATGGAGGACCCAGGTTCGCCGGAGGGAACAACTGAGGGAAATAGCGCACGGATCCATTAGGAATGGCGCAGCAAGCCGACACCAGCCGGACTCCCGCTCGCCTGTGATGTCTATGTTAAGACACGGGAGGATACGGCCTCTACGCGAAGGTTGTAGAACCTGGCGAAGGTATTAGGTGTCGCCCAACCCGCAGCTCTACAGATATCTGCTAGTGAGGCGCCATGAGCCAACGCATAGGATGAGGCAACACTCCGTGTGGAGTGGGCACGAACACCTAAGGGGCATGGCTCTCCCTGGTTTTGGTACGACAGGGAGATGGCATCTACCACCCAATGGGCCAACCTCTGTTTGGAGACAGCATTCCCTTTCTGCTGACCTCCAAAGCAGACGAAGAGCTGCTCGGTGCGTCTGAAGTGCCGAGTGCGGTCCACGTATATACGCAGAGCGCGAACTGGACACAGCAGCGCAGAGGCTGGGTCTGCCTCCTCCAGGGGCAGAGCTTGCAGGTTCACCACCTGATCGCGGAAAGGCGTGGTGGGAACCTTGGGCACATAACCGGACCGGGGTCTCAGGATGACGTGAGAATCGCCGGGCCCGAATTCTAGGCACGCTTCGTCGACAGAGAAAGCTTGTAGGTCCCGTACCCTCTTGATGGAGGCCAGTGCAGTCAGGAGCGCTGTCTTAAGTGACAGATATTTTAGCTCAACCGACGCAAGTGGCTCAAATGGGGCCTCCCGCAGGCCCTGGAGGGCGACGGAGAGGTCCCAAGAGGGTATGGGGTGCGGCCTGGGGGGATTAACCCTTCTCGCACCCCTCAGGAACCTCACGATGAGTTGGTGCTTACCTAGGGATGTTCCATCCACTGCATCGTGGTACGCTGCAATGGCAGCAACGTACACTTTGAGAGTTGAAGGGGACAGCCTGCGCTCCAACTTTTCCTGCAGGAAGGAAAGCACTACTGCAATCGTACATCTCTGTGGGTCCTCCCCGCGAGAGGAACACCAGTCGACGAACAGACCCCATCTCAGCGCATAAGCCTGCCTTGTGGAGGGGGCTCTGGACTGAGTGATAGTTTCTATCACGGCCTGTGGAAGGCCGGAGAGGTCTGACGCGTCCCGTCCAGGAACCAGACGTGCAGGTTCCACAGGTCGGGGCGCGGGTGCCAAATTGCGCCCATCCCCTGAGAAAGAAGGTCTCTCCTCAAGGGGATTTTCCAGGAGGGGCTGCCGCGAGGGAAATGAGTTCTGGAAACCAGGTCCGGGTGGGCCAGTATGGCGCAACCAGCAGAACCTGCTCCTCGTCCTCCCTGATCTTGCACAGTGTCTGTGCAAGGAGGCTCACTGGGGGAAAGGCGTACTTGGGCCCCGGAGGCCAGCTGTGTGCCAGTGCGTCCCTGCCGAGGCTGTTGGGAGCCTCGTTGAGGGAGTAGAACCGCTGGCAGTGGGAGGATTCGGGGGAGCAAACAGATCTATCTGGGCCTCCCCGAAATGGCTCCAAATCAGCTGGACTGTCTCGGGGTGGAGTCGCCATTCTCCAGGATGGGTGGACTGCCGTGAGAGCTGGTCGGCTGCACGGTTGAGTTCTCCTGGAATGTGAACGGCACGTAGCGATTTCAGCCACGTTTGACTCCATAGGAGCAGATGGCGGGCGAGTTGTGACATGCGACGGGAGCGTAGACCACCCTGACGGTTGATGTAGGCTACAGTCGCTGTGCTGTCGGTGCGAACAAGCACGTGCTTGTGACGCAACGTCGGTCGGAAGCGACGAAGGGCCAGAAGCACAGCCAACAACTCTAGGCAATTGATATGCCATTGCAGTCGAGGTCCTGTCCAGGAGCCCGATGCTGCTTGCCCGTTGCATACAGCACCCCAACCCGTGGAAGAGGCATCCGTGTATACCACAAGATGCCTGGAGACTTGTCCCAGGGGGACTCTGGCCTGAAGGAAGGCCGGGTCTGACCACGGGCTGAACAGGCGGCGACACTGCGGGGAAACGCCAATCCGGAGTGTGCCACGGTGCCATGCCCATCTCGGGACTCGATCGTGTAACCAGCGCTGAAGCAGTCTCATATGAAGCAGGCCGAGCGGCGTCACTGCGGCTGCGGCTGCCATATGCCCCAGGAGCCTCTGAAATGTTTTGAGAGGGACCGCTGTTTTGTGTCTGAATGATTCCAAACACTTCAGCACTGACTGCGCGCGCTCGTTGGTGAGGCGGGCTGTCATACTGACCGAGTCCAGCTCCACACCGAGAAAAGAGATCCTCTGCACTGGGGAGAGTTTGCTCTTCTCTCGGTTGACCTGAAGGCCCAGATGGCTGAGGTGCCGGAGCACCAAGTCCCTCTGTTCGCACAACAGATCTCGCGAGTGAGCTATGAGAAGCCAGTCGTTGAGATAGTTGAGGATGCGAATGCCCGTCTGCCAAAGAGGGGACAGGGCAGCCTCCGCGACTTTCGTAAAGACGCGGGGAGAGAGGGAGAGGCCAAATGGAAGCACTTTGTACTGATACGCTCGACCCTCGAAAGCAAACCGTAGGAAGGGTCTGTGTCGAGGCAGGACCGAGACGTGAAAGTACGCGTCCTTCAGGTCGATGGCTGCAACCCAATCCTGGGGACGAATGCATGTTAGGATGCGCTTCGTCGTGAGCATCTTGAACGGCAGCCTGAGAAGGGACCGATTCAGAGCTAGAAGATCCAGGATGGGTCTTAACCCACCGCTCTTTTTGGGCACGATGAAGTAAGGACTGTAAAACCCTGACTTCATCTCGGCTGGAGGGACAGGCTCGATTGCGTCCTTCGCCAGTAGGACTGCAACCTCCGCACGAAGCACAGCGGCATGTGTGTCCGAATGGACAGAAGTGGAAAGGACGCCTCTGTACCTGGGCGGACGCCTGGCGAACTGAATCGCATAGCCGAGACGTACCGTCCGAATCAACCACCGCGAGGGGCTGGGAAGCTGAAGCCAGGCTCCCAGCCTGGTCGCCAGGGGTATCAAAGGGACGTTGACCGACGTGACCGCAGTGGGGCAGCCTGGGGGGGGAAGGGGAAGGGGACTGATCCCAGAAGGAAGAACGTCCTGGAGAAAAGTCAGACTGCACTGGGCAGCGCTTACCTTCTTCCCTGGTTCCCGCGCTGGCGACATCAGGCTCCGAGTCCGAATCCGAGGAGACACTTCTTGGGCGCTGCTCAAAGATGGAACTCGGGGCCTGAACCCCGGAGGTGAGAGAATTGACTCTTTCTGTGACAGCTCCCGGCCCTCCACCGGGAGTGGGGACGTTGATGTTGTTATCCCCCAAAGAGCGATTCCCTCCACCTCCAGGTTGCCCGTGTCAGGGACGCTTCGCAGATCTTTTGCGGGTGACCGGCCCCTGAGACGCGGGCGGCGCCGCTCTCCCACGGCCAGCTCGACGTCGGGCTGCCAATCTGGTGTCATGTACCTTAGGAGGGGACGGAGCTGGTTGTTTGGAAGCCGCGGGAGGGCGCCCTCGGCGACGAGCAGGCAGAGGTTGGGGCCCTGCGGACGTGGTTGGAATGTTGCGGCGGGGCAGGATGTGTTTAATCGCCTCCGTCTGCTTTTGAACCGCCGAGAACTGCTGGGCAAAGTCCTCGACGGTGTCGCCGAATAGGCCGCCCTGGGAGATAGGAGCGTCGAGAAACCGTGATTTGTCGACATCTGCCATCTGGGCCAGGGTCAGCCATAGATGTCGCTCCTGGACCACTATGGTGGACATCACTGACCAAGGGAACGCGCCGTCACCTTCGTAGTCAGTGGCGGCGCGGAGTTCCTCCATTGCACCCTGGTCAGAACCCCTCTCGTGCAGGTGTTTCAACACCTTGGCCTGGTACACCTGTAAGGTGGCCATGGCGTGCAAGGCGGTGGCAGCCTGTCCAGCGGCGCGGTAAGTCCGGCCCGCGAGAGCGGACGAGAACTCACACGCCCTGGAGGGGAGATGGGGCCGATCCCGCCAGGTGGCAGCGCCGGGCGGGCATAAATGCACCGCGACAGCGCGCTCGACCTGAGGGACCGCCTCATAACCCCGGGTTGCACCGCCGTCGAGAGAGGCGAGGGGAGAGGAGCTGGGACGTGGACGAGAAGAGTGCGGGGCTCGCCAAGTCCTCACCAGCTCCTCATGCACCTCCGGGAAGAAAGGCACTGGGGGAGAGCGCGGCGGTGCCGCGGGAGCCCTCCCCAGAAACCAATCATCCAGCCTAGAGGGATCGGCCGGAGGTGTTTTGGGCACCTCCAGACCGATCTCCTTGGCGGCTCGGAGGAGCATAGCCGACAGTTCAGCATCCGTCTCAGACGGGGCGGCAACCGCAGAGGGGTACCGACCCGCCGAGTCGTCAGCCTCATCGTCAGACTCTCCCTCTGATGCTGCAGCAGACATCTCGATCTCCTGGGGAGCGCCAAAGGAGATACCCAGCCCGCTGTACGGGGAGGTATACTGCTCTGGCAGCTCAACGGGACTGCGCGGTGACGCAGAAGTCCGCGGGGCTTTGGGGGCCGACGGAACATTCTGCACAGTCACCTGAATGTCCCCCAAGTGCCTCATCGCGGCTTTTATTTATTTATTTTTTTATTTTTTTTTTTTTTTACCGCGGGAAGACAACAAGGGGTGCCTACTCATGAATGAGCGGCGGGACTTTAACGCAGCCATGGACATACGTTCGCAATGAACGCACGTACCATCCGTGAACGCTGCCTCAGCGTGCTCTCGGCCCAGGCACGTGAGACAGCGATCATGTCCGTCCAAAGAGGCGAGGAAACTACCGCACCCGGAAGCGCACGGCCGGAGATACATACCGGGAAGATGTCCTCGACAGCCGCGAGAAATTCACTCTTTTGAAATCCCGGTCCGCCCAGGGAGAAACCGCGGCACAACTGTGCTCTCAAACGGGCGGGGCTCGCTGGAGTGCGGGAGGCTTGAATGCCGTGAAAACGGCAGCCCGCAGGATTAGGCTGGCGGCTGCCGAACGCTCTTTTAGATGAAGCTCTTTTAGTAGCTCGGCAGCACGCCAGCAGAGAGAGTGTGAACTCAGGAACTCTTTTTTTTTTAAATGGCTCAGAAGACGAGGCTCCAAAAGCAAAAGTCTGAATGAGTGGTTGCACGCCGCCATCTTATATACCCGTATGTACGGGGGAGTGGCACGGCATGCAAATACCACTCGCCAATGTTCATGAATGTTCATTGGCCTTTTGAATAAGGCTTGGAGATGATTGGACTCTCAAGCGAGTTCCCATATGTAACGTCGTAGTGAAACGACTGAAGGGGAACTAAATAAAGTTAAAATACAATACAAAACAGTGCATAAAAATTTCATTGTAGGATAATGATTAAATGTTATCCATAGTGTTTTGAGACAATGGCTTTTTAAAAGCAATACGTGTATCAAACCCCACAAGGTATATTTTTTTTCTTAGTTGTTTGCAGGTAGTTGTTTGCAAGGAGTAAATATATCTATTCATTTCATTAAATTGTAGTTTTCATTATTATTTTCTACTAAACATTCAAAAGGCACTTTAGACGCTGCCATTTTGAACACTTTTAATGTGACACTTGCAACAAAAGCAATGGGAGTGTCTTTCATTTTAACCAGCTAGATAACCAGTGTGTCTTGTATTATATATTAAACAGCAAAAAACACAGCTAATTTCTGAAGAAATACCAATATTATAACATTTTCCAATGTAAGTAGGCAATGAACATAGTTTTCCAACATGAAATGCTCCCAGAACCGTGTTGTGACACACAGAACCAATTAAGTCCTGCAGAGAGGAAGCAGAAGAAAACCAGTTTCGCAAATGAATTTAGAGCACACCATGCATAAATTACATCTATTTCAGTGTCCTGTCCATAATTGTACTGCAGACCTGAAGAAAGATTATTTCACTTAGAGTGCCACTTAAATCTGGCTAGACTGACAAACACAAAACACAAAGATTAACACCTATATATACTATATATTATAAAATGGGTTTCTTATCTTTCCTATGAGAATGGAGAGCAGAATGACTGAGTTTGTAAGGTTTGTGGTTACTAGCTATAGACATACAGTATTAGGCATAGTTTTATTCAAAGGAACTTATTGCAAAGATACTCCATATGGTGATACAGTAAGACTCCTCTATTTCAATTCCGCTGAACCCTTCTGCATGGGACACTGCACTGACTGCTGATTCATACTTTCATAGATGGCCTCTCATAACTGTGAAACCTCCTGGCTTGCGTTTGCATGGGATTAACAGATCCTATAAGGTACTGCCCTCCAAAAGTTTGGAAACACCCCTGGCAAAGTGTGGTTTTGGACGATATCAGCATAAATCCTTATCATTTTTTGGTGCAAATACACTGAAGTACGTTGACATTATCATTGAAAACCAGCGATAATAATTTTCATTCTGACTACATAAAAATGGCAATATATACATGTCAAAGTCAGACATGCCCCTTTGCCAGTTGTGATGTCTGGTTGCTGGTTTAAACTCGGCCCAGGTTTTTAAAAGATTTTTGGGTCAGCACACCTTAATAGCTTCAACAATTAATTGCCAATTAAGTTTACAATACAATGAATTTAGGCCCAGATTATGCAGAGCTGTAATAGCTGCTAATGGTGGATATTTTGATGAATCGAAAATGTAAGTTTTTTTTCTTTGTATAAACAATTTATGTAATAAAAATAAGTTTTCGTAGTTTGTGTTGTCCCTTATCAGTGCAAAATTATCACAAATTAAAAAGGATTCATGCCAATATTGTCCAAAACCCCACTTTTCTAGGGTGTTTCCAAACATTTGGAGGGCAGTATATATATATATATATATATCTCCTGAATTGCCTTGACAAGTCAGAACCTAGTTAAAATGGTTTCTTCTTCTTCTTCTTCTTCTTCCTATTCTACTACTACTGTATAAGCAATATCACACAAGTAGATGAGAGATTTATCTGTATATATTGACACAGCTGTGATTCTGCCGTAATAATGTGCCGATATACAGCCATATATCATGTCTACTTGTGTGATATTACATTTATACAACAGTACAATGGCACAAGTGTGTAAATACATAAACAAAATAACAGTGGAGTGCCTTTAAAAGCCCTCTTTTGTGCAGAACTACTCCCTCTGCCATGGATTCAAATGGTTGTGGGTAGAAGGGATACAGCTTCAACCGGAAACTCTTGTGATATCTCATGCGTAACCACTACAGAGACATCACAGCCAGCGGTAAATTCCAGATGATCTGGCCGAGGTGAGGAGTTCCCAGGTGGGTTCATGAGTGCAGAATGGCCACTGATGATCTGGAGCTCACATGTCAGAAAACATTGCTGCAAATTTTTAAATAGATGTTATCTTTATTAACAAACTGCATATGAAGAGTTCAGATGCAAAACCAGCTAAAAGTCACCTCAGTCAAAAATTAGATAATGATACTGAGTAATTGCTTTTAACACATGGTATACGTCCATCAAATACTTTTACTTCAAACTTGCTAAATCCCAGCCTCAGCTCAATTAGAAGTGCCGGTACTTACATAGAAACCTATTCATAGGAGCCTGATAAAAATGCTTATTTCAAAGAAAAATGTCAGATGGATTTAGAGGCTTTTGCATCTGAACTCTTCATATGTGAACTATAAACAAGTACATTCTCACCTGGAAACCTCTTATATCACACTCTTATCAGCTAATTAGATTTGAAGACCAGAAAGAACTGTTGTATAAATCTATTCTTTTTCATTGGAGAAAGTAATATTAGAGATAGAGGACTTAAATTTTAGCTGGAAACAACAGTTTGAAGCTAAAAACATCTTAATGATAGACAGCGCTGTGGAGTAACTAGTTTCATGTATTGAAATTACCTAATTTAATTACAAAATAAATGGCTAACACGTTATTTTATGGTGTCCTTGTTACACGTTACCTGTACTCGGTATTATAATAACAATAAATTATGTATAATTACATGCAAGTAACCCTAAGAAAAACCCTAACCCCAATTCTAACCATATAATAAGTACATGTAGTTAAGTAATATTACTCAGTACTTAAATGCATAATTACACTGCAACAAGGACACCTTAAAATAAAGTGTAACCAATAAATGTAACTGTAATTAAATTACAGTTACTTCTGAAAATGTGGTTACACTTTATTTTAAGGTGTCCTTGTTACATTTAAGAACTGAGTAATATCAATTACCTACATGTACTTACTATATGGTTAGGGTTAGGGTTAATTGCATGTAATTATGCATAACTAATTGTTATTAAGTAAGTGCATGTAACATGTGCAACAAGGACACCTTAAAATAAAGTGTTACCGAAAATGTTAATGATGTGGGTTACATCTGAATATTTTCACAGATTTCTTTCTGAAAATGCATTGACTGCTCTAAAATATGAGACACCAACGTTTCAGGAGTTTAGGACACAGAATAAGGAAAAAATGTTTATTTGACAACTGTTTTATTTCCTATTTGGGTTCATGTATATACTTTCTTTATTAAGATTAACTGTTATTTTGGCATAGTTAATTGCCAGTGTTTCCTGCTATGCAAAGATATGATATTAAAGCAGTATCATAGCTATTAAACTAAATCTTATGATTTTAAATCTTTATTTAACCTCAACGTAAAAAGAGGTGCTAAAGTCTAATTTTGTAGCTGTGCTTTAAAATTAAATTATTACTTCAAGCGATGAAGGATTTTGAAAGCCTAACAGTAATCAGTGATAAGTGCAACTCTGAGGTTAACAACTGATTAACGGTTGTACATTTTGAGAAATTTTCCTTTAGAAAAGCAATCAAATGTAATCAGTTACATTAATAAAGTAATTGAAATACTGCTTATTACATTTCAAATAGGGTAACTTGTAATCTGTAATCTTGTAATCTTGTAATCTATCTACTAGCTTTTAATTTCTACAAGACATTAAATGATCGACTGTAGTTGTGTTGATTACTTGTGGATCATTGTGATGTTTTTATCAGCTGTTTGGATGGCACCCATTCACTGCAGAGAATCCATTGGTGTGCAAGTGCTGTAATGCTACATTGTTCTAAATCTGTTCAGATAAAGAAACAAACTCATCTATATTTTGGAATGGCCTGAAGGGGTGAGTACATTTTTAGCACATTTTCATTTTCGGGTGATCTCTATATCCCTACTGTACACTGTGTCTTCTTCCTCTCTCCGCTTCTACAATCTCAACCAGTCTTCTGGACACTTTAAAATGGAGGGCTACCCATCACCTTATTCTCAGTTGAGTCAAATATCATCCTGACTGTGTAAATCAGCTCCTCCTTTGCTCTGTCTCTCTCTGCTTCTGCTGAAGGTTACACAGGCTGACTCATTTTCTACTGGCCATATGGGCTTCTGTCTATTCCGCAATACAGCTGAACTAGATCCTCTTCTGCTTTTCAGAGGCTGCAGCTTTGTTAACATACTCTTGTGCGACACACAACTAGTGTGCTTTTTTTTTTATTATTGTATGAACCTGAATTTTCAGTTCTGAATAAAAACGTTCACTCTTCATCTCCAACACTGTCCAGAAATCTTTGCCATCCATAATACCCAAAAAACCCATAGCAGGCAGCAGTGAATGTGTTCTTGAATGCACGCTTACTTTGCTTCAAGCCACACTTTGTTGTAAGCTTAAATTTTAAAATATGCAAAATACACCTTTCTTAGCTGTAAAAATATTATCCATGCCTACTGAACCTGACTAAAACTTCCCGTACAGAGCGCTGCTATCTGGTGCCATGTTTTGTAAGGATCCATTTGACATCTGAATTGTATATTCTGCTCCTTGCTGAAAAGTAATTGTCACAACATGTATGTGCATCATGTCAGTCACGTCTCACGCGGCTGTTTGAGCCCTGCAGTTCAGTGGCAGCTCACTGACAGTCCGTGCACAGAGATCTCACCAACACCCTTGTTATAATCAACAAAGCTGTCTGCACTGCAGAATGCATCTCTTATTTACACCATAAACACACCTTGCAGTGTTTTATCCAAGCAATATGCTATGAGAAGCTATAATATATTGTGAATATAGTCATGGTTAAAATGTGTAATAGGCAAGACAAAAAGCAGATAATATACCATAGAAATATTAAATACACAAATTTGTCAGAAAAGTACATTCTATGCAACAAAGTGTTTAATGACATCAATTTCCTGCAAAATCAGATCCGACACCAATTTCATGTCTTATGTACTTAATAACTAATTTTGATTTTTTTTTAAGAAAAAGACAGTTTAAGTTATATATACTACAGCTTAAAACAAAATAGTACAGATTTCTTATATCAGCCATTTATCAGTTGAAAAAGTGCACAGTCTTATTTAAAGGTGTACATATTTTGTACATATTTTCATATCATATATTTTACAAGGTGGCTAATTTGTACAAATTCATTTGACCTGGCTCTTACGAATTTGCACGTTTTGTGAAAAATCATACATATTTTGCAAAGTGGCAAATTCGTAGGAATTCGTAAAAACGACCACCAATAAACCCACCCCTCACAGAAAATGTACAAAATCATACAAGTGAGGTTGTATGATTTTGTACAAATTATCTATCTCATAAAATACTTACAAATTGGTCATGAGATAGCACTGGGATTTAGGAAACATGCTTAGTTCACAAATTGGGCCTTATTTTAAAGGAGAAGAACATTTCCAGAACAACAATTTACATGTAATGTACTCACCCCCTTGTCATCCAAGATGTTCATGTCTTTCTTTCTTCAGTCATAAAGAAATTGTGTTTTTTGAGGAAAACATTTTAGAATTTTTCTCCATATAATGGACTGATATGATGCTCCGAGTTTGAACGTCCAAAATGTAGTTTAAATGCGGCTTCAAACAATCCTAAATGCAGTTGTAAATGATCCCAGCTGAGGAAGAAGGGTCTTATCGTTAATTTTCATTAAAAAAAAAACAATTTAAATACTTTTTGATCTCAAATGCTTGTATTGTCTTGTTCTCCCTGAACTCTGTGTATTCTGCCTCAAGACAGTTAGGGTGTGACAAAAAACCCAGTCTTTGCAAAGTGAACATGCAAAGAAGATCAAACACCTTAAAAAAAAGGTAAAACAGTGATATAGGACGATTTTGAAGTTGAGGGAGAACGTGAGATGGGAATTTTTCAACATACTCTAAACTGTCATGAACCGGATAAAAATAGAGGTCAGGAAGAGCAAGACAAGACGAGCGTTTGACAAATTAAAATATATATAAATTGTATTATTTTTATGAAAATAACCAATTGTTTCGCTAGATAAGACCCTTCTTCCTTGGCTGGGATCGTTTACAACCACATTTGGGATCGTTTGAAGCCGCATTTAAAATGCATTTTGGAAGTTCAAACTCCGGGCACCATATCAGTCCATTATATGGAGAAAAATCCTGAAATGTTTTCCTCAAAAAACATAATTTCTTTATGACTGAAGAAAGAAAGAAATTATCTGTACATTATCTGTAAATTGTTGTTCTGGAAGTGGACTTCTTCAAAGCTGCAGTCCGTAACTTTTTTGGGTTTAAAAATGATCCGAAATCAATTTTTGAGCAAGTACATAAGTAGCTAGTGTTCAAAATGACCTCCTTACTTTAGCCCAATTCACGACGGTAAGCTTATAATACTGTTTTTTTTATTTGAGTGGTACTGGTAGGAATTTGCGGGAAATTCGAGCAAGCCGTCGTGTTATCACGTCATGTCTGTAAACATAAAGTTGTACTGCATGTGAGGATCCTGCAGGTGGCGAATTGTTTATAACCTTTTCTCACAGCAGCTGGAATAATTAAATGTATAATTTTGATGGCGGATTGTAATTCAGAAATAATTACGTGTTTATGAAACGCATGTGACTGCAATGAAATTGTATTAGAGTTTAAATGTGCATCTGATTACAAATAGTCTATGTAGGATTACACAAGATTTGTATTCTAAAGGGAATCAGTTCTAAGGAACATAAATTTGATTTTGGGTTAACATAAGTTCTTTATATAGTGTTGAATTACTTATAAGTGTTTAATCTCTGATTTCTAAACTGGTCCCAAGCTTTTTCTAATATTGGCCATAACATCAAAACAATTATCTATTGATTGGAATTTGGCAGAATTTTAATATCATTGCATCTATAATTTTAGTTCATGTTTATTGAGGATTTGATGGACCATAAAAATAAAAACAACAACAAAAACAACAACATAAATAATAAAAATAAAAAATAAACATCTCTGGCACTAGTGTTCCACATTTTCCATGATTAGTTAATTGCACATGCCATAATTGTAATTCTGATTATTTATTTATTAATTGTTCAGCCCCAATGGCCATCATTGATTACACATTACAATGAGGTTACCTCACTTACAATCACTTTAACTGAGTTAAAATGACTCGCACCACAGAACTACGGTACTTCCATCCATATTTATGCTCAATGTGATTTCTGTTCACTGAGTTCCTGCATTGAAAATAACAGTTTCTATGAAAAGAGTTCTAAAGCTTCATTAAAACTTTTCCAAAGCAAACGCCCATCTTCAGTCCTCCCATGGGATGCAGGGAGCCCCAGATCTCTGAGCCTGTGCACCTCATTAAAGGCTGTGACATCTCAACTCTTTTTAAACAACTGTATAATGTCTTATTTCATGACATCAGCATCCGAATTTTTATTTAAGAAGGAAAACGCAGGCTCGGAAAAGAAGTCTTATATGAGGCATAACCAATTTCATTTAATTTATTTCTTTTAACCGTTTTAATCTTCCTTTGATTGGGCCTAATCAGCACCTGCAGGAATGCGCTCTATCCTCCTGGGGTTAATTTAGCCCTAGGAGCTCGGCGTAGCAATTTTCCAAATGCCATTGCAAACATAATTTATATTTTAAAACTTGAAACAATTAAATTTAGAAGTCCTTAAACCTGCACCATGGAGATAAAATTGACTCAAGCTCATAAAAATGACACTCCTTTCTTTACTTTTGTGATAGGAATATGATACGATGATTATTCCACAACATAACAATCCACTTCTATTCCTTCCTAAGACTGCCTGAAGATATGAAAAGAGCCAGCAGAGATAATTTAACCCTATAAACGCACACAAACACACTCAAAGTGCTCGAAATGATTGGAGCACCTCTCGCAACACCATAAGGGACACATCCAGTGTTATGCAGCATTAGAGGGGGTGGTTATACTAAAAAGCGCACCGTGTTTAACGGAAACTGACAGCCTACACATGGGGCGCACATGTTGCATGATTTGGCTAGGGTCACTCCGTTTTGTTTGAAGCGAACATATTGACTTGAACCCGGCTTACCCTCACGGAGCGGCAAAGATCGCAGCGAAAAGAACGATTTATTTCCCTGCAACACACTATTCACATTCTGAATATATCTGAAAACTCTGCATCTGAGAAAAAAATTTCAATATATCCCGGCTCTCGAGAACCCTTGAGTGTGCGGGGTGCTGCAGGGACATTTCAGAGCGAAGCTTGACAGTGATTCAACCTCCATTTCGTCTTGTCCCACTTCTCCAATCTCTTCCTGTGTAGGATGAATTGATTCTGAGGCCAGGCCTGCTGACAGTAGAAGGTCAGAGAAAGAAGAAAGAAAGCGAGAGAGAGAGCGTGTGCAGGCCTGGAGGATTTTGGGCAGCTGACTGCGACAGCTCATTAAGTCTCATCCAGCCTTTAGCCTCCTGCTTATGAGGGGAGCGCCTGACCCTACAACCAAACAGACCTGCTGCTGAAGGAAAGGAAACATCTCTGTGTTGTTCAAACAACAGTAGGAAGAAAATAATGAACGCGCTTTAGTATATAGAGCCGAAGCACTGCTGTGCCGGTCGGTTTGGCGGGGGTGTAATTATTTGATGGACTGGGCCGGCATCGACTAACAAGGTGCCTATTAAGACTTGGTGATGTTAAATTGACACAGCGTCATTTTGATTCATATGGCCGCATTCGTTTGTATAAGAGCATAGGCACTTCATTCGAAATCTGCTCAGGGAAAATCATTTCGTCTCGTTTCCTGTCTTAAAGGAAAAACTTAAGAGCAATGACAGTTAAACGCTGTCACAACTCATGTTTTTACAGTCTCTCCTCTGCACATCTATCAAAAATGCACTCCCGCCGCAGTGCTACAGCGATGGAGGAGACAGGGAACAGTGTGCCAGACCAAATGAATGTCACTCACTGCTGTACATAAACTGCCCAAGGAAAGCAAAATCCATCAGCATAACGAAATCACAGTCCCCATGGTCTCTAACTGCAGAGTTTGAGTTGGTACCCAAAAAATGACCTATAAAGTTTACCTAGTCGCCCTCGGCATATCACGTGCCCTGATGAGGGTCATATAAATGCATGATGAATTTCTGGCTTCAGCCCAGAGCTGCGACTTGACGTGACGCTCGCGTCGACCTTGTGCGATTCAAGTGTAAGCAATCCGCAAAGCATTTTCTCCCCGTCGTTGTTGCAGATTTGCAAATTCGCTCGAGCGTTTGACCTTTTGCATAGGCTGACTGTAACGGTAACGATATGTCGCTATATTCCCTTCATTAATACGGCCTAATTAAGTCTGCCAGCTGCAAAAAGGCGAATTAACATATCAACGGCCTTGTTAAGTTTTCTCTCGGATGAGTAGGTTGCTTAAACACAATCGTATGTATTTGCAAAGCAGATTGATTGTGCTATTAAAATTAATATTTACGATAATAACAGCTCATTTTGCTAAGTAATTAAACAGAAATCACTACTATGATTTACGGCTGCAATTCAGCAAGGGAGCTTCCATTACGTGCCCTATACTGCATCAGTGTCGGCGTGGGATGAATTACTTAAGGTGGTGTTTGAAATCTCAGAAGGAGGCAAGGATTTGTCACTTTAGCCTAACAAATGTGACACTGCTAAAATGAAAGGGTGATATTCTATTGACTCGACACCATTGTTGAATGTTAGAGTGATTCTTGGCTATTAGACAAGCATACTTTTAATGAACAATAGAAATGAATAATATTTATGATTTGCTAGAAAATCTATTTAATCAATACCATGTTGTTTTAAAACTGTATGACTTTCTTTTCTCAGGGGAACATCAAAGGAGTTTATTTATTTATTTTTTTTCTGTTAGTCTTGTTCTCATACAATAGCAACATTCTTCAAAACATTTTCATTTGTGTTCTGCAGAAGAATGAAATATATGCAGGTCAGTGGTGTGCGGTGGTGTTCTGAAATGAGGAGGCAAAGTACTCAAAGTTTGTTTTTTCCTTTTTAAATCAAATGCAAATTCTTGTCGCAGTCACATTTTCTATGTTAAATAAACATTACTTATACTGTAAGTAAAAGGAAGAAATATATATATATAGTTTTTTTTTTACATATATATCTCAGCAGTTTAGTGTTTTTAGCTGAAATAATAATAATCAAGCTAGTAACAAATTAAACAATTTAATTTATTTGTTAGCTTATATTCAGCTATTGTTTTTAGTTCAATTTATATATATATATATATATATATATATATATATATATATATTTTTGATCATCAGTCATCAAAGCTTGGTAAATATTGGTCACAGACAAGATTTACTTTCAATTTGATTATTCACTAAAAATTCCCAGAGATCATGTTTTAATGCCATTTTAAGTCTTATTTTGATGTAACAAACTCATTATACCTCAGTGTGTGAGTTGTTTTACTTACATTTTTAAATTGGTCTTCCCATTAACTTCATTATATTGTTCATTCAGACTGATTTGTGAACGCACATGAACACAAGAGGCGGGATTTATCAGATAAACCAATCAGAGCGGAACATAATCAGTCATATCCAATCAAATCGCAGTGGAGGTATTGTCTCCTCTCACATGACTTTCCCCGTTCATTCTCAATTACAAACTCGCCGCACACTTTAGGGAGTTTGCTAAAACTCAATGAGCTCAGGGGAGGCGACAGTTGGAAACTGTCTTTGTTGGATAAAGTTTCTTTAGAAAACCTAGTGAGTTACACACTTTTTAATGTTATATTTCCAATATTGACAATGTTTTATTTTTGTACTACAAAATATTTGTAATCCAATATTTTGAGGAGGCTCTGCCTCAGAGGAATAGTCCCGATACAGAAATAGACCAACATGGGGTGAATAAATTTTAATTAAAATTTTCATTTAGGGAGAAACTAAGCCTTTTAAAATATCTTCTTTTGTGTCCCACAGAAGAAAGCCATTCAGGTCTGGAACAACACAAAGGTAAAGTAAATGATAACAGAATTTTCATTTTTGGATAAATTATCAGATTAAGGCTGTGGTTGAGTAGCAAGTGAATTTTGATAATTTTATTTTGGCAAAAAAAATAAATAAATAAAAATAATAATAATAAAAATAAATAAATTAAGATCATTTTAAACACAGGGATGGATGAATAAAGCATTGCAAAGACACTACAAAACAAAATTTTAAGTCATTATGTATTTTCTGCTCTCAGTAAGTGTGGTCTGGTGAGGCACTGTCTGTTGCTCAGCTGGGGCTGCACTCACTGCTGCGGACTCACAAAAACATGAAGGTGGTACTTCAAGCTTGAATTGCTCCCATGGTAGGAAAATCCCTTATTATAGGATTTACATACAGTACTGGACAGGGAGCTGTATAATTGTATTAATGTATGATATATTATCACAATTATACAGCCCCCTGTCTTGTACTGTATGCATGATACAGTATCTGTCATATTTGTATATATGGTAAACTGAATTTGATTTAAACTTATATACAGGATATAGGAATGTATTTTACTCAAAATTTTCAACATTGACATTAACATTATATGTTTCTTGAGCACAAACTCAGTATATTAGGATGATTTCTGAAAAATCATGTGACTTGAAGACAAGACCAGTGATGCTGAAAATTCAGCTTTGCCATCACAGGAATAACTTACTTTTTAAAATAAATTAAAATAGAACAAAGTTATTTTTAGGGCTGCCCCTCAATAGTTGATTAATCGTTAGTAGACAAGAAGAGGCTTGGTCGATCAAAATTTTATTAGTCGCTTAGTTGTCAAAAACAAACAAACAAAAAAATCCACAGGAAGTGGTGAAGTCACACAGTCTGTGATGAACAGATTGTTAATGGCTATGTGCTAATATAGTACATCGGGCAGGACATCCAAACACTCACCTATCATTCATCAACTTCAAATATGGCTTTACATCTGAAAGATGTATGTAGTAGCTCAATCTAATGTTAACCTAGAAAAATAAGCACTACTGAAGTGTCTGTGCGGAGTGTGGAAGCTGAATAGTAGCATGCTCCCAGCATGACAGACTAGTGGTCACTTGCTCTTAAAATACTTTATCATTTTTGGTCATACAGATAAAACTAATACATCTTTTGATTCTCTAAAGACTCTGTGTTTATTTGTGTACACTCACAATAACAACGAGACATTGTGCTTTTGTAAAATAATGAAAGCAAACAGGATGCACTTTCTGCCATTTTGGTCTCTGTGAACTTAAGCGTGAAACTTTGAAACTCCATATACTTGCCTTACAGACATGAAAAATATATCTATAGACAGTGAAATGTCTACTTTAAAAAAAACAAAAAAAAAAAACAATTCAAATAGAAAACAAATATTCTCAGATTATGTAATCCGTATGAAACATGCAAACGTACATCACTACTGCGGAGATAATGAGTCAGTGTCGCCGACTTTATCTCTTAAGCGAAATCAAAGAAAGTGCTAGTTTATCAATAAATTATTGAAACGTTAATGCAGTCTTCCTTGCTGTTTTTTCCAAACACGTTCATAATTATTATATCTGCTGGTGCGCTCTGGCAAGCTTTTTTTTAGCGCTATATAGGCATTTAAAGGCTTATTATTATGAGTTATGTGGTTTACTAATAAACATGCAACTAATAGTCGACTAATGCTTAAAATGAATGACTACTAGTTGACCAGAAAAATCTTTAGTTGAAGGCAGCCCTAGTTATTTTCTATTGTAATAAGATTTTACAATATTATTGTATTTTGGATTTAACAAATGCAGCCTTTATGAATTAAGAGTTGTCTTTCAAATCTTTTAGACTAACTTTTGGACAGCACTGTATAAAAACATAAAACAAACAAAAATATAGTTAGCTAGGCGTCATATCTTGTTGACAACCCCGCCAATAGCATAAACACAGCATAAAACTGGATATGATATACATTCGTTAAAAATAATACAGAAAGAGGTGTTTGGTTCAGCCAGAAAACTCTTGGATTCTGCTTAAATTGTGTTTGTCTGTGGTTTCAAATCCTCTTGTGCGTTTCAGAACCATTCTTATTCTACTTGGCCCCCAAACACTCAAAGCACTCTTTACAATTCACTGATCTTCGCCTGCTACCTTTTATCACCGGACAGTCACATGTATTTGGCCTGCTTATGTCAAACCCCTTCTTTTAAAACGAATCCCACCCATTTTTTCAGAAGCTTCTATATTAGATATAGACATGTGTTGCTCCTGCTGTGGGGACGAAAGGAATCCATCAAAGGAATAAATTGAAATCTGTCAAGCTTGAAATCAGTCTAGTGCTGGTTGAGTTGTAGAAGCGTTTGGGAGAAAGAACTGATTAAATACAGCCACACAGCTCTTTAAAACAGGTTGCCCATGAGCTCGGCTATAGCTCAGTATACTCGTCTGCAAATCTCTGCCTCGAATGTTACTTTTCCATTGTAGAGCATCAGATGGATCAATTCGGTGGTAAACTTTCACACAGCTTCTCGGTAACAACTTTTTTCAACACGGCGCTCAGGTGGGGAAGCAGCCAGAGGAAGTGATTTATCATCATTGTTCCTAATCGATCCCTAAGGCAGCCACATCTCCTGATGAATAATCTGAATAATCTAATCAGGTGTGTTGAATGTCAAGTGATCTGAATGGCTGAATCAGCAACTCTAATATCGTAGCTGTTGCCTTAATTGTCCTTTGATTCATGCTAGGAACAAAAAAAGTTACAAACGGACAAAAGTTCTGTTACTAATTTGTCCCAAACAATGCCTAGTTTAAAGCACTGAAACATTTAACTAAAATATCTATAAAAATGGGTTGTGTATCTGTAGCAAAAATAAAATGGATGATCGAACAACCTACTTGTTCAACTGTTTCTAATTAAGTACGCTAAATAAAAGAAAATGAAATTAATGCAAAACATAAGAACATAGTGATAATGGATTTTAACACATCCTACAGGCTAAAGAGAGATTCAGTGCAGATACAGTTCTAGCAACCTGCAAGGCCACACACACACACACAGATCTTCTTTTTCCCGTCATAGTTCCAAGGCTCCAAGAATTATGGCTGCATTAGCACTCTCATTAAGTCCAGCTTAGTCTATTTCTTTGTTTTTCTATTTATGTTCAAAAGCCAAAGGTCCATTAACTTCTATTTTTGAGCTCTTGATATGGTTAAGTGCACACAGGCTATTGCAGAAATCACCCCCATTACCCCTTGTGAAGTATTTTATTCAGTCATAAGCCCTTCAAATGCTCATTCTGAAACTCATTCTGATGCTGGGTTAATATTTTTATGGTTAGTTTCTTGTGAAACCAGACAGGAGAGAAAGTTAGGCCTCGGACTGTTTTATCTCCTAAATCGATGAGAATTTAGTTAAATTGTGACTCTAAAATACTTAGAGTCACTTAAAATAAAACACTTACTCTAAAATATGAATTGATAATCATTTATTTGTCTTAGCATAAGTTGTACTTTAACTGTTCAAAAGTGTATTTGAGATCAGAAACACTCTCGAAAGACATAAGACATTAAAGTGAGTAAAGTCAATTTTACATTGAGCAACAAATAGCACATTTTCTAACCTTGCTTTCTCCTGTACATTTTTTTTTTTTTTTTTTGCTATGCTAATAAACATGCTAAGTGTCTGTTTCTTACATGCAGCTGAAAGAAACAATTAGTTTCGGTGCCTACCTTAGTTTTTAACTGTGTGTTTTCCTTTGACTTGTTTGTATCAATATGATAATCCAGTTCTCTCTAAGCATCTCAGGTTTATCTGCTTCCCTTTATCACGCAAAATCCATGATCTTCCTCTCTTTTCCCCAGTCCCATTTCTAGCCTCTCTTGGCTTAGATAAGGATGCACTTTGCATTGCAGTCTCTCATTGGCTGACGTACTGTAGGAGGGAGATTGGGAGGGAGATGAGAGGAAGGTGTGAGACTGTAAAAGATCGGAGCAAAAGTGAGTTTCTGAAACAAATGTGAAGCCATTCGTAAATTATTTTCATACAAAAACGTGTAAACACCATGGCATAACCAATTGCGTGACTTTGGAGCAGGGCCATCTGTTGACTAACCAATAGAAGGCAAGGGGAGTGTACAAACCTGCTTGAAATTATCTTTGTTTTCAATTAAAGAAGTTAATTTGGTGACACTATTAGCACAAAAATGACATATTTCATCTTTAAAGGATTATTTCACTTCTGGAACAAAAATGCACAGATAATTTACTCACCTTTTTGTCTTTCTTCAGTCGTAAAGAAATTCTTTTTTGAAGAAAACATTTCAGGAATTTTCTCCATATAGTGGACTTCTACGGTGCCTGCGAGTTTGAACTTCCAAAAAGCCATTTAAATGCAGCTTCAAATGGCTCTAAAATGGGTCTTATCTAGCAAAATGATCAGTTATTTTCTAAAAAAAATGTTACAATTTATACAATTTTTAAACACAAATACTCATCTTGTCTAGCTCTGTGATGCACGTGTACTCTGTGCACTCTGGTTCAAGACAGTTAGGGTATGTCGAAAAACTCCCATCTAATTTTATCCTCGTACTCGAAATCATCCTACAATGCTGTTTTACCTTTTTTTTACCTTCTTTGCACGTTCACTTTGTAAACACTGGGTCGGTACTTCTGCAGCAATGTAGGACGATTCTGAAGTTGGAGGAGAAAATAAGATGGGACTTTTTTCGACATACCCTAATTGTATTGAACTGGAGTATGCATGCGCATCGCATAAGTTGTAATAAACTCTAATGTTTTTAGAAAATAACCAATCGTTTCGGTAGATAAGACCCTTCTTCCTCGGCTGGGATCATTTAGAGCCCTTTGAAGCTGCATTTAAACTGCATTTTGGAAGTTCAAACTCAGGGGCACCATAGAAGTCCACTATATGGAGAAAATTCCTGAAATGTTTCCTTCAAAAAACATAATTTCTCTACGATTGAAAAAAGCAAAGATTCAATCAATCAAATTTTCCTTTTTTATTTGCATGGTATTTTTTAGCAATTTCAATTTTAGTAATAATAATACTCACCTACAAAAAAGCGATGAAACTCACTGCGGTAAGCTTTTAAAAGGTACTCGTTCACTTTAGGTACTAATATGTACCTTTAAGGTACTAAAATGTACCATTTAGGGGTAAATTAGGCACCTTTTAGTCTTTTTTAGTCTCTTTCTTAGGCACTTTTGTAGTACAGGATACCACTCCAGTCATACTTTTTACCTTTTATCTCCTCACATCCAGTGCCTTTTCCTTGTGAATAGAAGCTCTGAGAAGAAACACTATTCAGCTGAAACGCTGCACATATTATGTCATTTTAGGACGCCTTGAATCATTTTTACAATCATAGTAAAGCTGACCTTCATTCCTGCTCTGTGCCACCCATGTGCTCTATCAGCACAACTACAATTTAAAGTGTTTTTCTAATGAATATCTGCAAGGTCAGATTTGAAACCAGAATGGTCTTTTGTCCACATCTCGTGATGATTCATCAAGCGTATCTGTCACCCCGCAAAAGTCATTGTAAGTGATTTTCTGCACTTTTAGCTTTGTATACGTCGGTGCTTAAGCTGAAGCGTCATACGTGCTCATGTGGTGCAGATCAGAGCGCCGAGAATAGATAGATTCCTCTTTCTTTCTGAGGTGGATAGAGATGAGGTTAGTTTTTCATTTCAGCCCAGCTTTGATGTGCTATATGAGGTGGATCAAAGACTACACCAATGTAGCTGTCCTAAGGCAGAGATGTTGGGAGAACTTCCAGAGCCACATGCCAGTATAAGTCATCATATAATGAATAACTCCGAAACAACAACAGAATGAATAGAATCAATGACTGAATGAGAAATAAATATGTTAATTAATTTATTATAATAAATTATGTTAATAAGGCTAATGCTGCTAAAGCTACCATTGTCTCTGCCTGTTTTCACTGATGCTGTCTTCACATGCTACCATAATGATCGTAAATAGTAATGTGGTAGTTAAAATTGCATATAAAAGCAACGTGAAGTCGACTGCTTGAATTTGTCGAGCTCATAATCACAAGTGATAACACGTAATGGTATCATGAGACCAGCTATATTGTTACGTTTATCGCACCATGCTTCCCGTCTGTCACATTTATTATGCACAGTACAATCAGATGACTGACTTTTAAACTGTTTCCGGTTCGAACATACAAGGCTGAACACCGCTGCTGAGAGTTTCTGACATTTTTAGCGCGTAAAATTGTCTTGTTTTGTTTTTTCCCAGTTATTGAAGCTCCGCCCTCTTCTGAAAAGTGGGCTGGGAGCACCAGCTTATTTGCATTTAAAGGGAAAAACACAAAAACTGTGTCTTTTGCTCACATACTAAAAGTGGCGATTTTATTAAGTTTTTAATATATAATTCAATTTACCCTGATCTTCAAATTCCAAAAGTTAACGCATTGTTTTTCCTTCTGAGTGTTTAAACCTTCTGTAATAGCTGCATATGAGTTCCTCAGTTGTCCTCAATGTGAAAATATGGATTTCAAAATCATACAGCCATTGTTGGAAAGGGTTTAAATACATTAAAATGCTGAAAAAGCAAAGAATTTGTGGGACCTGAAAGATTTTTCTGAAGAACAGCAGGCAGTTTAACTGTTCAGGACAAACAAGGGACTCATGAACATCTATCACTAAACAAAAACAAACAAACAAACAAACAAACAGCTGTGGATCATTCAGGTAACAACACAGCATTAAGCATCAAGTGTATGTAAACTTTTGAAATATTGTAAACATTTCTCTTATGGACTATATGCAAATGTCTTTTATGTGAAATATCTTATTCAGGTCAGTACTAAATATATATATATGTGTGTGTGTGTGTGTGTGTGTGTGTGTGTTTTGTATGATCCCTCTTTATTTTGGTAAAGTAATTAACATTTTGCATATTCTGCAAGGTGTATGTAAACTTTTGACCTCAAATGTATGTCCCCTTTAACCCAGAATTGTTACTTAACCCAAAAATGTATTTGCTGTAATGCACAAACTTACTCAGCCTTTACTCTGAAATCAATCTCCTGTTGAGATCAGCTGGAGAACAGACATTTCTCACTTCCTGTAATGACAGTAACAATAAAACTGACAGCAGCAACACCAATGATAATGTAATAATCATTTACAGCTGAAATAACGACAAGTAATGTTCCTCTTCATCTCAAATTCTAACGTTTGAAGCTGGCGTTATGAATGCAGTTAACATACGCATCATATGAGGAAGACACTTATTACACAAAAGGAACTTGGTGATCTCTCTGTGCCACCATTGACTAAAAATGGTAATTGTCTACAGAAAGAGCGCAGGTGCAGTGACATCCTGCTGGTTTACCATGAGCATCAGAATTGCCCAATCAAGGCAGTGCTCCAGCTGACAGGCCTGGTGAGGAAATTACTAACACTTGAGCAACAGATGGCTTTGGCCTCCACACAGTCTGAGTGGCCATCATGGATGCTCCAATTGGGAGGAGTTGGAAGAGATCCTGATATATTCTCCACAAAGAGTTCTGCTCTGATTCCTGTGCAGCGATAAGACTCCGGTATAAATGTTTCATCAGGTACAGCCCACCTAAATGTGTCTACTGTTGTTGCCAGGTGAGGTTTAAAAATTGGTTGGTCGTGCGATGTGACATGCTTTCATTTTTACTTCAGTGCTATAATAAATTTGCTGAAGTACAAAGTGGCTAGTATGGGCAAACTCCATCTGTAGGCCTGTACAGTACATACCCTATACATATCAATGAGTGTGCTATAGACTATCTAACTGAAATTTCTCAAAGAATCAGGAAAAAAAAAAGACCAAGAGGAGATGAATGTGACACACTGAATTCATGTACTGTACTGTGCCCTTATATATAAACAATATTATAATCGTAAGCTCACGCTGTGACTGCTGCACATGTGGTGCTAAACCTAACTCTGCTGACCTTTTTTTTTTAAGCTGGTTTGCTGGTCTTAGCTCTATAATGGTCAATGACGTGATTTTTTTAAAAACTTAAAAATGGAGTTTATACATTCAGTGACTAGATGCACATGTTCTTTGATTACCCCCAGTTAATATTAATAAAATGTATGCATATATATATATATACATATATACAGTACTGTGCAAAAGTCTTAGGCCACTAGTATTTTCATCAGCTAAAAAATGGTTTAAAGTCAGTTAAAGTTGGTCTTTTGCTGTAGTGTGTCAGTAGGAAATACCAGTTTACATTTCTAAACATTCATTTTGCCATTAATTATGATAATCCAGTGAGATTTTTGTATGGAGCACAGGCTGTTGTCAGATTCCTTGTGCAAACAGAGGTCTGATCTCTCCATCATTCAATCCAGTCTGTCTTAAGAAACAGAAAAAACGGAGACAGACTAAATCCAGAAGAACTGTGGCAACATCTCCAAGATGCTTTAAGAGTCCTATACCTACAAAGCTACAGTACTATTAAAAGTTTTAGGCAGTTAGACACATAAAATGAGGATGCTGTCAAAAACAATGTCATAAATAGATTTTCTTTATCAATGAACTTCTATTAACTAAAATAAATCAGCATTTGATGTGACCTTCCTTTGCATTTAAAGTAGCCTTTGCCCTAGGTGCACTTGTGCAGAGTTTTTCAGGTAGCTTTGCAGGTAGGTTATTTGAAACATCTTGGAGATGTTGAAACAGTTCTTCTGGATTTAGTCTGTTTCAGTTATTCTGTTTCTTCATGTCATTCCAGAGACAGACTGGATGATGGTGAGATCAGATCTCTGTGTGGAGCACTGGCTGTTGTCAGACTGCCTGTGCAAACAAAAATCTCACTAGATTATTACAATTAATGGCAAACAGAATGTTTGGAAATGTAAACTGATGTTTCCTACTGACACACTACAGCAAAAGATAGAAATAACTTACTTTAAACCATTTTTTAGCTGGTGAAAATACTAGTGGCCTAAAACTTTTGCACAGTACTATATATATATATATATATATATATATATATATATATATATATATATGAAGAGTTCAGATGCAAAACCAGCTAAATCCATCTGACATCTTTCTTTAAAAAATGCATTTTTATCAGGCTCAGATGTATAGGTTTCTACGTAAGTACCGGTACTTCTGACTGGGCTGAGGCTGGTATTTTAGCGAGTTTGAAGAAAAGTATTTGATAGACGTATAATATGTGTCAAGAGCATTCACTCAATATCATTATCTCATTTTTGACCGAGATGGCTTTTAGCTGGTTTTGCATCTGAACTCTTCATAGGTAATGAATAATGAATTACAATTCAAACAAACAAACAAACAAATGTGGATTCTTATTAATATTTTATTTTTTATATTAAGTGAAAGAAAAAATAGGATTGAACTGTCCTAATATCATAAAAAAGGAATTAAAAGGAAATATTGAAAATAAAACTTTAAGTAATTTATCAATCAATCTATCAAGCAATCAATGTGGATGCTTATTAATAAATAAATAAATAAATAAATAAATAAATAATACTCTTCAAATAAATGTTAGGATGATACAGCTGTGTGTGTGTGTGTGTATATATATATATAATGTATATGATGCATTCTGAGAAAATCCAGTCGCATGTCGCGCTGGGTCGTTTCCAGGAAATTCGAAAAAATAGGTCGAATGTCACTTTTGGGTTAAAATTAGGTTTTCATTAAATTATTATTCTATAATATCTTTTCTATCATCTCTGTAAAAATCTCTGCGAAATTAACTTGTTTAGTGCAGAAAAAAGCGATTTATTGCAGCAAGCAGAATGACTGTGTCTTTCTCTTATGTTAAGAACGCGCTGCAGAGGTGCTTTCCCTTAACACCACAAAAACATTTTACCTATCAAAATAAACCACGTAACATATTTAATAAAGGTGTATCAATTCACATTCTCCGCCAGTCCTGTGTAAACTACGGCACGCAAAGTTTTTTCATTTATTTATTTTTTAATATCGTGAGATGGCAGAGATGCTCAATCTTGGTGATGTCAGTGCCCTAAACGACCTTATAACGGACTATTTCACATCCAGAGATGAAGGATCGGATGATGAAGTTACTAAAGAGGAGTCCGATGACAGTCTGTTTTATGCACAGTGTGCAAACAGTTGCGCTGCGCTTGCTTTTACTACAAGGTAGGGTGCATTATTCGTGCTATCTAAACATTAAAGTGGTGATCAAATGTTCGGAGACTATGCCCATGATAGAACAACGTTAGTCTGTTTGTGTAATGATGCAGTATAGCGCTACTGACTTGACAGACAGCTATCGGTAAACCCGTAAAGTGAAAGTGAACGTCGTCTTACTTTAAACCCGTTTTTCTCAAAATTCCATTCTTGAAAATCATCGCTATCAGCCAGTTTAAGATTGCCATAACTTTGGTTAAGTTCAAGCTATGGATAAAATAAAAACAGTTTTAGGAAATATATAGATAGATAGATAGATAGATAGATAGATAGATATAGATATATAGAAAATAAAACCTTAAGGAATTTGAATGAATGAATGAATGTGGAAAAGAAATTAAGAAATTTAAATTTAAATGAAATTAAATAATTAACTGACTACCTAACTGACTAACTTTAATGCTTCACATTTGGATGAAAAACAATTGTCTAATATAGAATCACGTGGTCCAAGAAAAATAATGTGAGCTGTTTACGTTTTAATGAAGGCAAGGTTCAGGTTGTGGCATGACAGCTAATTTTTCTGTATAATGATTAAAATGTATACACTCTATTGCATCTATTTTTAAGGTGCAAGGTTTAAAATGAATATCTAATAAGTTTCCCAGCCTGAACCAAATTCCCAGAACCTCTCTAAAATAAGACCAGCTCAGGTTGGTTTAAGGTTGTTTTAGCAGGCAGCACTGCTCTGAGAGCCTTACCTGTATTTACCTCCAAAAGGCAACTTTTACCTCAAAGACAAAGGCAAAGTATTGACTTTTTCCCTTTAATTTGAATCAGTGAACTCATTCAGTAACTCTTCACACTGTATCTAGAGATAATAATTTTAAGAGTTTAAGAGTGAACTGCAGAGCCCGAGGTGCTGGATTTAAAGTCAACAGTAACAGGTTTAGCATTCTCAAGAGGGAAAGCATTGCACATATGGGACAAAAAGAACTGATAGATGCCTTCAAACCAAAGGAACAAATTATGCTACTGCATGCAGTAGGGAATATGTTATTAAAGCACATCAATAAAAAATGAAAACCTTTGGGCCAGCTGTTACATTATGAGAGCATATGAAAACCCAACGTAAATGAGCGCGCAAGAAAAGAACTCAACAGACGGAGAAATTGCGAGCCCTGTTTGCATTACGCGCAGCCCTGAGATCATTGTGGCAAATGGGATCACCTACAGTGGAAAGCACTAGCAAAAAATATATATCTATCTATATAAAAAAATGTAATGAGGCTTTCTTGTTTCCTCACAGTAAGCGCCGCACAGATTTATGTAGATGTCCCATGGTAATGCAGACTGCAGCGAGGGAAGGCTTTGATATCGCAGCTTCAGATCTTTATTTACCATGTGGCATTGTGTGATGGTGGGACCTCCCGATGGGTTTTGTGCTGCACGTTCTTTAATAAAATCCTGATGCGACTGAAAAATTATACTAACAAATAAACATCTCATGTTGACACCCTGCACATAATAGCGTGTCGGAATTCACAATCTGATATCTCAAGTGATTCAGTAGGGAAAGAGCTGATACAGATCTGTAAAAATTCAGGTCCCAAACGAACACAATACGCGCTTTGAGCAGGCCATCTTGATCTCGGTTTCGCTGTGTTTGTCTCTACGTGTATATTCACAAACACGGTCCATAACTTCAGACATTTACAGCCACAGCAGGAAATCAAGTGCAAATCATTTGCAGAGAGGAGGAGGACAGGCAGAGAGGAGTTAATTATGGATCATTTGTGAGTTTCCAACTCTCTCCCTCATACTTATATTCATGCGTACTGGGTGTAGATCAATACTGCATTTAATGTGAACTGCTGTGCAAAATACCCATTTCATCTCATTCCACCCGTATGGAAATAACTAACCTACAGAGAAATGAATGATAATGTTACATGTCAGATACAGAAAGAGTCACATATTTAAAAGTAAAGTTCAATCAAAAAATGTAAATTCAGTTACTCGATTCAAACCTGAATGATTCATTTTCCTTTATGGAATACAAAAGTAGAAATAATTCATAACTGGAAGAAGTAATTACTGTTCACTAATTTGTCAAATTCTTAAATAAATCATTCAAGAATTTGTGAACTGAATCAACTGAATCATTAAAGGAGAAGTCCACTTCCAGAATAAAAATTGACAGATAATGTACTCACCCCCTTGTCATCCAAGATGTTCATGTCTTTCTCTCTTCAGCCGTAAAGAATGTTTTTGAAGGAAACATTTCAGGATTTTTCTCCATATAATGGACTTCTATGGTGCCCCGATTTTGAACTTCCAAAATGCAGTTTAAATGCAGTTTCAAATAATCCCAAATGCGGTTCAAGACAGTTAGGGTATGTCGAAAAACTCCAATCGTATTTTCTCCCCCAACTTCAAAAACCATTTCAAAATCATCCTACGTCACTGCAGAAGTACCGACCCAGTCTTTGCAAAGTAAACATGCAAAAAAGATCAAACACCCTTAACAAAAAAGGTAAGACAGTGATATAGGATGATTTTAAAGCTGAGGGAGAACATGAGATGGGAATTTTTCGACATACCCTAACTGTCATGAACCAGAAAAAAACAGTTCAAGCAGAGTAAGACAAGACAAGCGTTTGACATTAAAAAGTATATAAATTGTATTATGTTTATGAAAATAACAGATCGTTTCGCTAGATAAGACCCTTCTTTCTCAGCTGGGATCGTTTACAACCGCATTTGGGATAATTTGAAGCCGCATTTAAACTACATTTTGGAAGTTCAAACTCGGGGCACCATTGAAGTCCACTATATGAAAAAAAAATCCTGAAATGTTTTCCTCAAAAAAGATAATTCCTTTACGACTGAAGAAAGAAAGACATTTTTGTTCTAGAAGTGGACTTCTCCTTTAAAAAGATTAGGCTGAAAAGAATGATTCATTGATGAATCTGATGCCACTACTTTCCTATGGGAAATCCATTCTGAAACAATAGTCTCATTACTGCTCTATGAGGGCTTACTTTAATCAGCATATTTGTGATATTTGCTTTAAAATTGCCCACTTCTTAAGGGCAATATTTTCCTAACCCCTCATCATTTATGTCAAATTCTTACACTTTACCAGTACATTCAGTTAGAATAATTAGACTCTGTTACCATTCAAATGAAATATGTAGCAACAAACTCCACTACAGAGGAAACCTTGACGCTGCATTGAAAGTGCCATTTAGATATATTTACTCAGATTGTTTAATGAAGAGTTTCCATAAATGCATTTACACAGTAAAATTGCAAATGCATAAATAATGTTATAAGATTAATGTTTTACTTTTTTTAACATATAAATGTGAAATGTTGGAAAAATGCAAAGATGCTTTTAAATATGAAACCAAACCACCAGTAGGTGGCGGCAGCGTCTTAATGAGTGAGTCACTGATTCAACCAATTTGTTCAAACAGATAATTCATCTTCATCTTTATGAATGGCTCACTGAATTCACCCGATTCATTCAAAAATGCTGAATCATTCAGTAATGAAACACCGCTGTGTGTTGCTCGGAGATACGCAACTGTTCTGCTGTGGCTTTGCTTAGAACTATTTTCATTAGCAAAAACAGTCAATGATGTATCCAAAATGTTAATATTAACTACTTGTTTATTGAACTACTGTTGTATAAAATCAATGTCACATTTGCAATCATGCTGGTGCTTGTTCGTGTGATGTTGCTTATCTATATCATATTTTACATACAATATTTTTCTTTTTTTCCACCTCAGTATGTTTGTTCATGCGTATTTCTTTGTGTGTTGTTGCGCCTATTAGTTTAGATTTTTTCTGTGAGACGCAACTTTGGACAAGCGGACAAGCATTAATGTCAAGCCCTGCTTTATAAATATGAATCCTGCATGTTCTGCGTGTCTCTGTGTGAATGAATGGCACATACACATGGTTTTGTTTATTACACACATACTGAAGTGTGTGTGACATTAGCGATGTTTTCAGTCTTTGACGCCACAGTATGAGTACACAAACACTTAGTACATAAAAAAAACGCTAGAACTGCTCTACGAGTCACTTCATGAGCATTTTACTCTTTCTTTCGAGTAAAACTAAAGCATAGTTTTTTTCTGGAAAAAAATCAATTAATTAGAGATGCTTTTGATTATTGATATTTAATGAAACCATCAAAAACCAGATTCCAGAAAATTAATGGAAAACAGAATGTGGTAAAAAATAAAACTGAATTTGAGAAAAAACAAACAAACAAACAAAAATATTTTATAGGGCCTGAACATTTTAAATTAATGAATCCAGAAAAATGTACACAGAATGGAATTTGGAAAAAACAAAACGGATTGCATATAGGGCCCTTGATGGAAGGTACTTCTTTTGAACAAGTTATTACTTGACCGTTATAACTTGTTATTACTAGTGACCATTTAAAAAGTGTTTTCTGTATATTAGTGTACTATATATTAGTGTGTGGTATGAATGTAATATGGACGTACTATATTTGTCATGTTGTCATTGTCAACTATGAGCGCCGGTTGTGTCCCTTCACTGACATTCACGATCCTCTCCTGTGGCCTCATGGGATAGTAAAGTGTTCATTGGATGCGCACTTCAAAATCTCGCCGGAAATAGTAATTCATCTGTTTTATCAATACTGTGAATTCAGACATACTACAGTACTCTGTCTGCCTATACAGTAGGGAAGAATGCAATTTCAGATGCAGCCTTTCTTTTCATTCTATTTTTCACATAAAGCTATCAAATGATTCAGAAGACTTATAAAGAATGAGTCATATGTAACACTTTTATGATGCTTTAGCATTCTATTTTAAGCCTCAGTCCCTAGTGTAACTGTGTTGAAAGAGCGTCCAATAGTCTTCAGAATTTCTCCTGGATCGACATGAGAGTGAGCAAATGATGACAGAATCTCCATTTTAACACACTTTTCTCCATCTGCCTTACCATTAGCACTCTGTGCATTTTTAATGAGTTCCTATCAGTTCTGTAATCCTGGGGCACGCACCTTGTTTTACATGTCTTCTGAGCTTCCGCTGATCTCTTTTTAGACACACATTTTCAACACGGTACAATATACATGACCTCTTCTTTTATACATAACAAAGCTATAAGCAATAGAAAGGAGACTTGCCCAGGGCTACACTGTCAAAATCCTGCTGACAGGGGCCAGATAATTGATTTTTTAAAAATAATCTCTATTTTATGTCTTCCACCACTGTTTTATGTATTCCTCCAGATAGCCTTGAGAAATGTTGTGCTGTATCCAAGAGACCATCAATGACTGAAAAATGCACAAGAATTAAAATAATACTACTACACCGTCTGAGTGCAGCACATTCTACCTTTACAGATACACATAATCCTGTATTCTCCTCATGCTGTAAGGAAGAAAGCGATATGATGATTAATTTTGTTAATTGATGGCACTATAATTTAATACTCTTAAATTATTTAGCACTGCCCTCAGGTGGAAGATTCAATTACTACAAATTCGACTGAGCCTATGAAAAGATGGTCCAAATCATTTAATTCACTCCTGAAATCTGCTCTCGTGTCCTGTGCAGCAGCGGTTTTAAATTGGTTTTGCTTTAGTACCAAAATGAGTTCACGTGCAAGTGAAAATAAATAGCTACAACTCCTAAAATCAAACACTGAAACGCATTGGACCTGAACGGAAAAACTCAAATTTTACAAAACCAAAAATTTTGCTTTCTGAAGGTCACTTGAATTTTAATGTCTTCATGCTCTCAGCAGCCTGTAATGAATTTCACACACTGTGGTCAACATGCCTCAGGTTTACTCTCACTTGAAAATGCTAGTTTATTTTATTTTGCATTGTTTTGTCCATGGCTTTTAGGGTGAAGGCACATCAAGCAACAATAAATGTTGGCACCTGGCCAATTTGACTAGTTTCTACCTTGTGACTCATCCATTTGCACCCAAATAGTTGCATTTTATTACCACTGTGTGTGTTTTGTTCATCCAGTTGTCCACGACCCCATAAAAAACATACCTGCTTTTCATTTCTGGGATGCAGCTCACCAGTTGAGAACCTCTGTTGCACATTTGCATCAATATTTTCTCCTCAGGAAAGCATGAAGACATTCTTGAAAAATCAATACAAAATCAAATATTACAGGCATATTGCTGGGTGAAAATAGTTTTTAACATTTGATGAAATATGGTTGAGTGAATGTTTGGAATACTCAACTGACCTTAAAAAGCAGTATGCCTTCTGATAATACATCTGCAAAAATAATAATAATACATCTGATCAGCAAAGTCTATTCAAATACTGTTGAGACAAACATTTGAACCCATTTAGCAATAGTAGCTCTAAGCATCTGCTGATTACGTCTGCCGTAAAGTTGTCAGTTTGACTGAGATATATGTTTTTCTTGCAGGCAGTGTCAGTTTGACAGCAAGTTGTCACTTGATGTCTATAACACCACTGGGATGATGATTCTATAAAGCCTGTGCTCCACTATGTGTGTCTTGCTTTCGAACGACATTTCTTAAACATTGTGAATTTCACAAGAAAGCACAATCACTCAAAGGCAACTTAACCCACTCTGAGTCAGCTTTTAATCACGACACAAAACAAACCCTTAAACCTACAAACACATTTGCGGCTTCTTTCCCAAATCAAAAGTAAATCTGTTGTTCAGAAGGGACGTATTCTGTCTCTGCAGTTCCTCAATATCACTAATTGCCAGCAGAAAAGTCTTTGGAAGAGTATGAGTGATAGAAACAGCATGCATAATTCAGAGAAATAGAGAGGAAAGAAAAAGAGAGTGAGGAGGAAAGCAAGAGGCTCTGGTGAACAGAAGTGTGTCTGTATCAGCACAGTGCGGCGTGTTTGAAAAAGGAGCAGCCGCAGTATGGAGACATGGCATAATTAGTTTGGGGAGATTGCAGCCTGTGGGGTAGGATTAGGGGTGCAGGAACTCAACTAGCAGTGGTCTGTTTAATACGGGCATATGAACTTCCTACAAACATTTTGATTATACATTTAAACCTGGTCTAACTGGAAGTGAAGCCCCTTGATGGAACAGGACATGATAACAGTGAGGACATGTGACTTCTGAATTCTGAACTTTCATTTCAGCTGCTGCTTTGGGAACCCTTCTACAGTCGGAAATCTAAGATATCATTGCCTGAAGATTACATGTAGTGCTGGATGATATACCAGTTCAAATGGTAAACCGGTATAAATTGTGCAAACGATATGAATTAAGAAAAATAAATAAATAAAAAAACAAATACCAGTAGAAGGGCCTAAGCAACGTGTACAGCATCCTTAATTGAGAAGAGATCTGTGTTATCTGCATACGCTTCTGACTAATGGTTGGAAAACTTTTAGAACTATTAATGAAACACGGCTAATTCTTTAACTGGACGAAAAAAAAACAACTGTAAACAGCCATTAACAGAAACCAGAGATGATGAAAATAGGCGCATACTGTAGCAGTCAGATCTGTTTACCCTGTGTGAAATATAGGAAGCAAATTTTAAATACTGAACTGGGGGTGAGGGGTTTATATGAATGTATCTCTGAGGGGAACTGGCTGTTTTTAGTTATTTTCTTTTCATCTCACCTCCTTTTAATGCATATTAATGTACAGTGTTGGGGGTAACGCATTACAAGTAACACAAGTTACGTAATAATACTACTTTTTTCAAGTAACTAGTAAAGTAATGCATTACTTTTGAATTTCTAAGAAAATATCTGAGTTACTTTTTCAAATTAGTAATGCCAGTTACTTTTTCCCCATTTAATGATTGACAAGTCTCCTGTTGGGAAATTGGGAGTAAACACGATGTTACTGTATTCTAGACTAAATGTGAACATGCATTAATTCATCTCACTCACAAAAAGCAGATTCAGTATTCCTCGAAATGAATAAAACAGTGAAATGCAAATTCAGAATATGCGAAAACCTTGCAATAATTAAATATGTTAAATAAAACAAATATCCTTTATGTTTAATCCCATTTTATTAACCAGTGTCTTTGCTGCTGACCTTCGATGATGCCATTCAGCCATACTAATAAGCAAAAAATTACTTTAGATAACCTAACATTTGTGCTTCATTTTTTTTTTTTAATAGCTGAAGAGTGATCTCCTGCATAAATGTACTTTTCTTTCAGCCTGAGGTGAATTCATTTTACTTTTGGTACAAAAGGGCTTTTACAGTACATTAGAATTGTTTATATTAAAAACAAAGAAGCAAGCCCTGCCCAGATTTAAAAAGTAACGCAAAAGTAATGTAACACATTACTTTCCATACAAAGTAACTAAGTAACGTAATTAGTTACTTTTTCAGGGAGTAACGCAAAATTGCACGCAAAATTGTACGCAAAATTGTAATGCATTGCTTTAAAAAAAATAATAAAAAAAACCTTCCCCAACACTGTTAATGTAGTATTTAAAGTCCCCATGAAATCAAAAAGTTTTTTTGGCTTTTAGTATGATTATGTTAGCCTTAAGGTTATCTATAAGCTAGTGTGCCCCAAAACAATGACAAAATTCGCATTTAGAAGATACAAGCATTTAAAACTTACAGTCTCTAACTTCTGCCAATATGGATAAACAGTTTTGATGACATCACCCTGCACTTCAGCTTCTTATCAAACTTTCTGTCCAATCAAATGCTCTCTAGAATCTGAAGCGTCCCGCCCCCTACACTATAAATAGACGCAGAAGCTGCAGCTGAAATCAGTCACTTGTTTCAGTTGTCAGCAAAGACGCATCCTAGAAACCAAAACTGGAGAATAAAATGATGCAACAGTATAATATAGCATTGTTCCACACATTATCAATAGGGGAGGGCCATGTACTGGGTTTCATACACTTTATCATTTCTTATGCTCACCAAAACTGTATTCATTTGATTAAAAATACAGCATATATTATAAATATTATTTACATTTAAAATAATTTAAAAGTATAATTTCAGTTGAAATCATTTTATTTTTGATATTTTTTACTTTTATTAGTAAGTTAAATATAATTTAAAATAAAATGGTCTGTTTTTTATATATTTTAAAATGTAATTTATTTATGATGGCAAAGCTAAATTTTAACAGGCTGCATACAGCTTGATATTTGAATAGGTGTCCAAATAAAATTCAAATTTAAATATAAATAAATAAATAAGATTTTTTTGAAAACAAACCTAACCTGCAGTTTATCCTTTGACTCATTTAGGCATTTTAATTGCCTAAAAATGAATCCAAGCTGTATATATATATTGTAAATCTATGTGCGTCACTAGCATCACTTACTGTTATGTCAGACAGACGTATCGACATTTTTCTCTGAATTGGATTTTTGTTTTATTGCTAGGATGCTGGCAGGAGACATTTTTAAACAAACGCAAAGGTGGTAAAACGAACAGACAGGGAGGAGAGCATGTCTCATTACATGTGAAATGTACAGTGCGTGGTTCCCTGCTTCTCCAGCTCCACATGTACAGTCTTGTGATATTGGTAATTGACCAGTCTCACAATTGTTAGCAATTGAAGGAGCAAAATATAATTGGAAAAGGAACAGCAAGATGTAAACAAGTCAATAACTTGTCACACAAACTACCTGTGTGTGGCTAATACGCAAGACTTAATTGGCCCGGTAGAGAAGATCCCAGAGCATTTGCCAATATTTCGCAGGACAAGCGAGATGCTAGCATTTATTCCTGACATCCAGCTGTTCTCAGAAAGTAACCAGATGGTAAAAACAGACCAAAAATATTCACCTGCACAGAAAGGATTCGACTAGAAGCTCTCGTTGATTTCGCTTTGCCACAATTAATTCATCAAAGTGTCCACATCTGACATGGAGTCGATGTCTGCAACATATGATGGCTCTTTACTGATACTGCAATGCTCTGAAACGGCTTACACCTACACGAACAGCTGTTCCTGACTGCAAGAGAACAGGAGTAAACTGGTGGCTGGGAAAAGTAGGCTTTAGGTTGAATTAGAGGTAAGCACAGTCAAATCTGCAGGCTCTTAAGAGAATAATTGTGTGCCTGTAGTGAACAAAATTGACGATGAAATCCACCAGATAGGGCTGAATTAATTCACACTGGGTTTACACCCCCTGTTTACTTCAATTTCACATAATTTAAATTCAATTTTGTCCAATTACTATCTCGTTCTCCACACCTGGACAGTGCTGCTATGAGAGGTGGATATCTCCCCATAGAGATTTATTTACAAATGAATGAAGGCACTGATGCATTCATTGAAACAAATCGCAGTTATCAAAACAAACCTAAATTAAGATCAGATATTTTTTTTTTTTTTCCCTGACATCGATATCAGAATTGTTGGCAGGTGTCATGCACCATGAGATGTGGAAAACAACGCTACTGTCAAAGAATGTCACAATACAATATGGTGCTGTAGCACACAGTACATGTATTCATACAGCCAGCTTTGTATTTTTAGCTTAGTGTTAAGAATCTTTATCATCATCATCACTGTCATCATCATCTTTAAATAAGTAAATTGTTCTCATAAATCACATTCTGATAGATGCGCCAAATATTTAACATATACTGATGCCAAACCTGAAATATGAAATAAATCTCATTATATTGTAAATATTATATTATGCTCACAAAACAGTACTACTGTGAATATTACATTACATTTTTTTTTAGAAATTCCAAATCTTAACTTTCAGTTTTCAGTGTCAGAAACTTCAAAAGAACATGTTAAGGTTTTTTAGTAATAAGAATTTTAAATTATTAATTATTATTTAATCAACAAAATTTCTTATGAGGCATGAAAATGGAGATGATATACAAGGTTGCCAGGTTTTCACAACAAAACATGCCCAATTGCTACTCAAAACTAGCCTAAAAGTAGCCCATTTCGTGTTTCGAGGGGGGTCCCCCAGTAAAAATCATGCTCCAGGGGGTAAAACGTTCCGTTCCGTTATGTTACACTACGTTACGTTGTTACGTTACGTTACGTTGTTACGTTAAGTCCACTTCAGCAGTATGAAAGTAGCCCAATTCCAGGGGAAAACTGCTGACTTTGCAACACTGATGATATACAAAACTGCGCCATATGTTTATACATCATATTTTTGTTTTGGTGGATTAACACAAGGAATATTCATTAAGTTTTACCATATGGAGGGAAAAAATCTCAAAGTAGGCATCCTAGATAAACTTCTGATGGCAAATTTTCCAGCAAGGTTCTTGTCTTTGACTTCAATTGTACACTTTACAATTTCACAGTTCCAAATAAAGTTAATGTCCAACTGGAAAGTAACTCTGTTTTATTTGCTTGCCAAAGCCAATTTTCACTTGCATTCGGCGCTTAGTGGGTGTTAATTTTGGCCCCTGCCTACACCCCTCCCAGGGGATCAGTGCTGCTTTAACATCATTATGGATCAGAATAATCAGAGCGATCAAGGCCATGCTAATGCTTTTCTCTCATCCCATATTCCTCCTCACAGGCCTCTCAGTTTTGCCCTCTCCAGTCATTTAGTGGACATTATTCAGATGCTCTATACAATCTCATCTCTTATCAATCTCTGTGCCGCCGTTAGCGTTACGTCCGCTTTTTAACATGTAGGAAGGAATCGTAATGCAATCATGGTCAGTGTAAATGATAACTTTGATCTGCTCAATCCAACCTTGAAAAATCCATTGTATATGGATAACTATATAAAAAATATGTTTACAGAATACTTTCAATTACCTTGAGAGCTTCTGAACTTTAAATGTAGTATGGTAAATAAAGTACACACTCAGGGCAGGATTTACAAAACAGGACAAATTAGTATGAGACCGCAATCCAATAAAAGCACAGATGGGAGTGGAAAGTTCTGTGATGATCTACTGAAAATACGCGAATGAAAGAACACAAACACAGCCAGATCACATCCATAATGACCAACGCAAAATTCACTTTTACATGTTGTTTGAGCATAAATGTGTGTGTACACAACCACTCTACAATGATACAATCTTTAAAAAGTGCTTTAAAAAAAAAAAAAAAAACAGTAATTACTTTCTCAAATCAGGCTGTTCTGAGATTCCTGGCAGTATGACGTAGTTCTGCACAGGCCCCTCCCACGATTGTTGATTGACATAACCGTCTTACCTTAGACCCGCCCTGGGTGAGCTGTGAACTGTTCGCTATTGTTTTGATGCCGGAGCAGGGGTAGAGAAGAATGTCTACCATTGAGTGACTGATGTGTTTTGTTGTTGGATGTAATAATGAACAAATCAGTCGTCATTTACTACCGAGCTTTGAAGATGCATTTTTGAAGGGAATGTGCCCGCCGATCGACCTAAATGCATCTATGTTCGCACAAATCATTCATGATCCCGCTTCACCTACAGAAGAAGTGAGTAGAAGTGAGAAGAAGTGTTTTTTTTTTATTATTATTTTAATGAATATTTGCAAATCACCTTTCCTAATAATGTGCTAGTTAGCAAGTTCTGCGGCTAAAGTTTCTCAAACCGCTCACCTCTCTACGGAAGAGAGGGGCGGGGTGAGCAGAGCTCATTAGCATTTAAAGGGACATGCACCGAAACGACTCGCTGTGAACAGGGCTGTTTTTGACAAGGTAAAAAGAGTGTTGTTTTACACTACCATTGAGAAATTTTAACCAAAGTATGATATAGACTCTTCATTAAAACCCTAAAGAATCATATCAACTTGTGGAAAATGGGCATCCGATGACCCCTCTGAAATGTACAGCATATGCAATAAGATTAGCCACAAAAAAAAAACAGTCCATGCCTTGGCATCGCTAATGTTGCCTGTCTTTAGTGGTCTAAATCCTGATAGTATTTTGTTAGTGCCAAATGAGGGCTTGTTTGTAAATCTGGAGTTGTTTTGTAAAATCTATTAAGTGAAGTCGTAAGTGTATCTGACTTTTTATTGTTTATCTTATCTATCTATCTATCTATGAGATTTATTTACAAATGAATGAAAAGATCACAATCTCGCTCAAACACCCACGCGATCTTATTTCTAAATGACAATGTTCTGTGTGTCTATTAAGCCGTTGATAAAGTCATACTGGAAAATTCAAATCTGTGTTCACAATGCCGTTGACACAGAGACAGCAGTTAACGTTTAAACAGCTTCACAAACAGTCTTTTCAACCATTTACAGTTCTGACATAAATACTGATGTAATTGGTGCTTCAAATACGGTTTGTTGATTACAATTCATTGTTTCGGCACTAGATGGTGACAAATGACTGATAAAAAAAGTATTTGTCATTGAATCATTCATTCAAAAGATTTGTTTAAAATTGCTCTTTCATTCAGTAATGAAACAAGTGAAGTATTAGCTGGCCACTGAATCAGTAATTCAAACTTTTTTTTTTTTTTTTCATTAAATTAAACATTTTTGAAAAGACTGCAGCAATTAATATTTTGTCACAGATTCTAGTGAATTTCATGTGAGAGAATCATGATCTATTTGAATAAATAAATAATATTGTGATTCTCAACTTATCTAGAATCATTCAGCTCTAGAATGAAGGCACTGATGCAGTTTGAATTCAGTAAAACAAATCACAGTTGTAAAACAAACCTAAATTATGTAGGACCAGATTTATATCAGGTGTCATTCACATGGGATGTGGAATACAACACTATTGTCACAGAATGTCACAGTACAATTTGGTGCTCTATCACAATACATATGTTTGTACAACCACCACTGTATTTTTAGCTTAGGTTGGCTGCACACTAGACAATTTGCAAATCTTAACCAATTCTAAAACCTTGGAAGACCACAGACATAAAGACAGTTTCAGATGGTTTTTAGCCTTATAATCCTCTGAACGCACACACTAGGCGATTCGACCAGACTGCGAGACCACACACTTGCAGGAACGATTTCACAGTGACACGAGAGCTCACGGACACTCGTGAGATCAAACGTGACTAGAGAATAAAAACAAATGGAAGACAATCGACGTTGTCAGCTGGTTCTCCTGGTGCGTGTTCTGTTTCACAGCGAAAAACAGAATAAAATCTTTTCTATTTTAATATATTTTAAAATATAGCTCATGTGATTGTAAATCTGAATTTTTAGTTTTCAGTGTCATATGAGCCTTCAGAAGTCACTCTGATATGCTAATTTGCTGCTCAATAAAATGTTTTATTATTATTATTGCTGTTATTATCAACGTCACAACCGTTAATCAATCAATCAATAAATAAATGAATAAAAGCAATAAAATAACATAAAATAAATATCTTATTCTTTGACTATAATCCTCTAATTATTGACTCATTCATTCTAGGCTCTAGGCTTTGACAGTCTTTCTCATGGCTTGTTTGCTCAACAGCAAGAGGAATAGTCAATGATTTGTGTGTGGATAAATCTAGAGGTCACACTGAACATCAAGGAAGGAGTTTAAGATCAACCTATCAAAGAGGCTGCTGTGTCCTTCACGCACATGGTCCCTAAACAATGCAGCTCTCAACAAGTCAATATAAGCACTTTCTCGGTATAAGAAAGCTCAACTTAAAAAACGGCTTAATATTGCATCTCAGTACTCTTGAGAATTGTCACTCTTGCTAATAGATATTGGTGAAATAACCCTTTCCTTTAAAGAGCAAAATGGATCCTAAGGGCGCTGGGTTTGTAGTCTTGCTGTTGATGTGTTTTGCTGTATTGCTCCTGAACAAGCTCACATGAATCCTGAGCTTATAATATCCTATAGTGATGCGTTTCTGTGAACAGCATGATGTTTTTTTTTCCTCAACTGCAGCTTTAGCGATTTTTCAGGCTGCTGTAAAATCCAGATAACATGACACAAACTTCATTAACAAATAATTAGAGACTCAAGCTGTGTTTAAACAGTTCATCCCATTAAAACTGCTGTTTTCTGTCACAGTCTTGAGAAAGCAGAAACACACCATTCCAATTCGTCTGAAGTCATACAATGGGCGAGGAAAAGAGGAAAATTTAAGTCTTTGTTCGCTGACAATCAGTGAGCATTTAACCACAGTGACCGGATCATTGATTTAGTGAGTTAGAAAACCAGACCAGTCCGATTTGATTTGAATCATTTGGACAACTGATTCATTAAAAAGATCCTACTGAGAAATCACTGTTATTCTCCAATAAATTCTCATGAATGCACAATGAGAATTAAATTCCACACAAAAAGCTGTTTAAAGGCTTCAGAAGAAAACAGACAAGCTTTTACTCCCTTTATGAAGCCCAGTCCCAAATTTGCAGGAAAAAAGTACTAATTGTAAGAAACAGTAGTAAAATAAGACTGAAATGTAATGTTGGGGAATGTCACTATAATTAAACTGCTTCCAAAACCACATAAATATTATAAACAAGAAAACATTTTTGACAAGCTGGTTGGTTAGTGCTGTTTTATTTTTGTTTAATTTTTCTTTGTAGGACTCGAGGGTTTCTAGGGCCCACTCTATTTACAAAACTAGTCCTCAATTAAACATAACAACAGAATAAATAAAGGGATTCACGTCGGAATATGAAATGCTCTGAGCATCCAGTGAGTTTTCGCTTGATGCTCAGGAGAACCTAATCACACACTTACAGCACCAAGGTTACTTAGCAACCAGTGGAAAGAAACAATCCGCTGCCCATGGCATTTATACATGCCATTAATGTTGTCTTGGACATATACGTGATCTGAATATGAATTCGGATGGGTCATTTACATTGCTGCCACATCCTTGATGCTTATCAGGCAAATCTATACGTTAAGATCAAGCCTCACGTACACAAAGAATCAAAGCTGTGAGGAAACTACACGAAGGCACGTTCCGTCTGTTGCCTCCACAGTTGGCTCCACTGTCCTGTAAACAATGTAACTACTGTCAGTCTCAACGAACATGGATGGATCCAGTGGTCGCAGCTGGTGGGCAGCTTTTCATCTCAATGCAGCAATTGGGCTTCCCAATTTTCACCTGACACACCGTGCCAGCCGCGACTGAGGATTAGAATTACAGCGGCTTTTGACAAGCTTGTCAGATGTCAGTCTGGAGAGAGAGAGAGAGAAAGAGCTGGAGCTGCATAAGATTGCCTTTGCTGTTGACTTCAAAACATCTGTTTATCAGCTAGTATTTTATGGTGCTTTAGCAGTATAATGTCTTTGAACTAGGGTTGAATTGATTCAAATATGTAATCGAATTAATTACATGACATGCAGACTAAGCAATCAAATTAACTGCATACATTGCTAATCTTTGAAGACAATTGAAAGAATCGTGCTTGTCACAGTGTGATGCAAAGTGTAATATAATATTTGACCGAACTCCAAACAACTGCTTATAAATCTCTCACTAGGCTATATTATCACTAAATATTGGATTCAATCTTTTTGTCAACTTGTTTTGTTTCATTTAGGACTGCTTTTGTGTTTCTATTTGCATCTGATTGATCGTAGGCCTCATTTTTCTCAGAGAAGGTACCTCGTTTTTTGAGTTAAAAAAAAAACATTTTTATGAATATTTTTTTACAATATGAGATACTATGAGATATGAGAATCCTGAAAAAAAGAATCACAGTTTCCAAAAAAATATTTGGCAGCACAACTGTTTCCAACACTGATAATTCCAATAATAAATCAGCATATTAGAATGATTTCTGAAGGATCGTGTGTCACTTAAGACTGGAGTAACAGCTAAAGAAAATTCAGCTTTGCATCACAGGAATAAATTATAAGTAAAGTATATTAAAATAAAAAACATTATTTTATATTGTAATAACATTTTGCAATATTACTGTTTTTTTCTGTATTTCTGATCAAATAAATGCAGCCTTGATGAGCATAAGAGACGTCTTTAAAAAACATTACAAGTTTTACTGATCACAAACTTTTGAGCGGTAGTGTAGCTGTATGTGAATGTAAACAGTCTACAAAGTTGTAAAGCCGAAAATGCACGATAAGGTTATTGTCTCCAAGTTGTCTAACAAGTTGTTAGTAATTTGAATCCCACTTAGTGTAACATCATCTGCATGATGAAGACCAATCACAACAGACTGGAGTAGGCTCATGGAAAGGAGGGTTTTAGAAAGACTGAATCTCTGAACTGCTTCGAATCTAATATCTGTCTTCACACACTCCGCACAGCAACTTTACATGACCACTCAATCTAATGTTAACCTAGAAAAACAGCGCATGTTTTTCTAGGTTAACATTAGATTGAGTGGTCATGTAAAGTTGCTGTGCGGAGTGTGTGAAGTGTGGAAGCTGAACAGTAGTGCACTTACTGCATGACGGATGGAGGCGCTGGTGCAGTCACTTGCACTTAAAATACTCTGTCAATTTTGGTTATGCAGATAAATGTAATAAAACTTTTGAATCTGTAAAGAATACATTTAAGTGTGTGCACTCAGAATAACAATTAAACGTTGCACTTTTGTTAAATAATTAAAGCGAACTGGATGCGCTTTGTGTTGCCTCGGCCTCTGTCAACTTGAGCACTTGACTCTGTGTGTATTTGCCTTACTGACATGAAAAATATATCTATAGAGAGCGATATGTCTACTTTTAAATTAAAAAATTCAATTTAAAACAAATATTCTTAGATTATGTTATCCGTATGAAACATGCATACAGATGCATCACTACTGCGGAGATGATGAGTCAGTGTCTCTGACATCATCTCTTCTTTATCTCATCTTAATCTGAAAAACAAAGAAAGCACTAGTCAATAAATTATTAAAACATTATTGCAGTCTCCTTGCTGTTTTTTCCTTGACACTTTCAGAATTATTATATCTGCTGGTGCGCTGTGGCAAGCTTTTTTTGTGTACACTTGAACGCTTATTAGGCTATGTAGGCAATTAAGGCTCATTGTTATGATTTATATGGTTTATTAATAAATGTGCGACTAATAGTCGACTAATGCTTAAAATGCATGACTACTACACTGTAAAAAATGTTAAAAAACCCCTAACCCTAACAATTTGTTGAGTCAGCTTAAAATAATTTGTTACCCTGCAGACTTAAAATTTTAAGTTCAGTCAACTCAAATGAGTTTAGTCAACTTAAAATGTTAAGTTGTACTAAGTGAAAACTTAGATATTTGAGTTGACTAAACAAACAGTTTAGGCAGCCGGGTAACAAATTATTAAGTTGAATCAACAAATTGTTTTCAACAAAGTGTAGTCGACCAGAATTTTTTTTAGTTGAGGGCAGCCCTACAAAATAGTACCCTACAAGTAAAAAATAAAAAACAAAATTTGTTGAGTCAGCTTAAAATAATTTGTTACCCTGTTGCCTTAAAATATTAAGTTCAGTCAACTAAAATAAGTTTAGTCAACTTAAAATGTTAAGTTGTACTAAGTAACAACTTAGATATTTGTGTCTGCTTAACAGATGGGTAAGTAACCCAGCTGCCTTAAAATTTTAAGTTGATTCAACTCAAATATCTAAGTTGTCACTTAGTATAATTTAACATTTCAAGTTGAATAAACTTAAAGTTTTAAGGCAGCCAGGTTACAAATTATTTTAAGTTGACTCAACAAATTGTTTTTTACAGTATAGTTGTTTGAACATGCTTGCATGTAAACCTATTGTAGGAGACTCCCCAAACAATATTAGGAACCTTAAAAATGTCATAATAGGAGCACGTTAACAATTACAAAACTGACATTACAGCCTTGTCTTATTGTTTATATACAGAGGTATTAGTACGTAACATTTAAAGGTACATAACACACATCTTTTTTATGTTTGGATAGATGCTGAAACTAGGGATGCACCGAAACGTATCGGCCGAAATGCTTGCGCGTTTTGTCAGTAAAGCCGGTTCTGTAATCAGCGGTAAATGCCATCAGGTGCGTGATTTCATGTTGAGCCGTATATACTACACACAGCCGTTGTTCACTGACGAGCTGCGCAAATCCATGTTCATTATCAGTGTGAATTTGCGCAGCTCGTCGGTGAACAACGGCTGTGTGTAGTATATACGGCTCAACGTGAAATCACGCACCTGATGGCATTTACCGCTGATTACAGAACCGGCTTTACTGACAAAACGCGCAAGCATTTCGGCCGATACGTTTCGGTGCATCCCTAGCTGAAACTGTAATATTTAGGCCTGGTTTCACAAACAGGGCTTAGATTAATATTTTAATTAGGCCATTAAAGTAGCCTTTATAAATGTGCATCAGGAAAAAATCTTGAGATAAAAAAAATGGCATTGACATATTTTCAGATGTTTTAGTTTATTTAAGTTGTAGTGTCTGTTTTAGACTTTTAGGATTTTCAGGTGTTCATTTTAACCGAAAATGCAAACTTTTTAAGTTTTTGGAAACGATGCCACTACCACCTCCATGTAAACTAAAGAACCATAAATTTGTGAAAATGGTGATGTCATGTGCATGTGCATTATGTGTTTAGTCTATAGAAATGCATATGTGGGCAGGCATGTAGTGTTTCCTTACAAGCTGACATCGCCAACTACTGTCATGCTTAATACTGTGTGATCCGTGTGAACAGGGATTGTTTTGACAACATTGTCATTTGCACACAAAACTTTTTAAAAAACACAAAGGAAAACTCTGTTTTTAGTACAATTGTTGTAGTGTCAATGTACAATAAGTTTGTATGTTCTTGTTCTCTCCTGTGCCTCTGCTGGTTTATTTTTAGAATGCCTTCTGGTTTATTGCTGGATTGTTTTATTGTTTAATAATAAAAAAAAAAAATGGCTGTGATTAGATCTACTTATTCTTTTCCTTCCTTCATCTCAACTCGCCTTGATTTGCCAACATCTAAACATGAACACTATTACGTATTTAAAGGGATAGTAAAGAAAATTTTCTCATTAACTACTCGCCCAAAAGACTGAATGACAGTGGAGACTGACACAGAAGAGAAGAAATCATTGAATAAAGTTATTATTTTTGTTTTCTTTGTGCACAAAAAGTATTCTCGTAACTTCATAAAATTACGCTTGAACCACTGATGTCACATGGACTATTTTAGCAAATGTCAATCTTTATAGGCTTGAATATGTCAGTTGCGTTGCTGTCTATGGTCAGAAAGCTAATGGATTTCAACAAAAATATCTTAATTTGTGTCCTGAGGATGAATGAAAGTCTTACGAGTTTGAAACGACAACAGGGTGAGTAATTAATGACAGAATTTAAAATTTTTGGATGAACTATCCCTTTAACTAAACTATTTAACTGTAGACGCAAAATATTTACAGATCATTTATATCATAAAGATATTTGCATAGTTGCATTTTTAACATTTTATAGATACATTTTCCTTTAACCCATACCACCAAACCTAAACATAATCATAACCATAACCATAAAAAAGAACATGTAAAAGGTAATATGTAATAATATGCAGGCCTACAAGCTGTACATATGTAAATAATTTAAGTTGTAGATGCTGTCAGTACGTCAATGTTGCATATTTCAGTGACTAGGAAACATAAGAAAACTCAGAACACAGACCCAAACCCAGACTGGTAGACAAGCAAAAGTATTTACATGACATTTTAAAACGGCAAATTACTGTTTAATCTGACTTAAATCAAAGTTTTAAAATGCATCTGAATGTACCAACTGTCAAGTTAAAAGTTGCTCAACTTGGGAAAAAAAGAAAACTTTTTGCAATAATTAATCAGACTAACTTTTGCACAAAATACTTTGCACATGCACGCATGCAAAAAAAATAAATAAAATAAATAATAAAATGATGACAGTGTGTCTGTAAAATTCTGATGAAGCTGTCATCCTGTTTTGGTTACTGTGCACTCGAATCTTTACAAAGCCTGTGATTTTGCACTCTTGCTCAGCAGAAATCTCTGCATTTAATGCCAAGATGTCCCAGTTATGCTCTCCTTTGAAGAAATGAAAGTAGAATGTTGTATTGGAGAGCGATATCAAAAGAAATTTTTACAGACATTAAATTCCGCTGGCAAGCCTCTCGAGCAGACCCCATTGCTCTGAAAGCACTCTATTTAGCCAAGCACTCTGCCTCTCTCTTGCTCCCTCTCCCCCCTTTCTCTCCATTCCTCTCCCTGCACACGCTGCTGAAAAACACCAGTAAGTGCCTCTAATCAAATTGAGGATATTGTGATTTCTAATTACTTCAGACCATTGATTGGCCACCTCAATTATAATCTCACATTAAACAGCGAATTCCCGGCCAGACCTTGTTTATAGAAATATTCTTCTTTCCATTTTAAACAGAAACAAAATCAAATGCATGTTGTTTAAATGAATTATCTGCAGTTATACTAAGGGAATGAAATCCAAGAGAATGAAAACAATCGATAATACGGTATCCATTATATCTGATGATGGTGGCCTAGAGGCTAATGTCAATGCCATAGATACCAATGCCATGTAAAGGTTTTACTTATTGCTAAGGAAAATTATTACCATTAGACTTGGAAAAAAAAAAAAAAAACATTTTAAGAAATACATAATAAACACATTATAAAAACAAAACAAAATCATAATTTTATTTAGCAGCACAACTGTTTTCAACATTGTTAGTAATAAGAAATATTTCTTGAACACCAACTCTCCATATTATAATGATTTCGAAAGATCACATGACATTGAAGAATGATGATGCTGAAAATTCAGCTTTGCCAACACAGGAATTAGTTACTTTTTAAAGTGCCCCTATTATGGATTATAAAATGGTATATATTTTGGTTTTAGGAGTCCCCAGCAACAGGTTGACATGCATCCAAGGACAAAAAATATTTTCATTGCCTTACAGGTGCATCTCAATAAATTAGAATGTCGTGGAAAAGTTCATTTATTTCAGTAATTCAACTCAAAATGTGAAACCCGTGTATTAAATAAATTCAATGCGCACAGACTGAAGTAGTTTAAGTCTTTGGTTCTTTTAATTGTAATAATTTTCTCACCAATTCACTATCTCAACAAATTAGAATACTTCATGAGACCAATATAAAAAAAAAAAAAAAACCTTTTTAGTGAATTGTTGGCCTTCTGGAAAGTATGTTCATTCACTGTATATGTACTCAATACTTGGTAAGGGCTCCTTTTGCTTTAATTACTGCCTCAATTCGGCGTGCCATAGAGGTGATCAGTTTGTGGCACTGCTGAGGTGGTATGGAAGCCCAGGTTTCTTTGACAGTGGCCTTCAGCTCATCTGTGTTTTTTGCTCTCTTGTTTCTCATTTTCCTCTTGACAATACCCAATAGATTCTCTATGGGGTTCAGGTCTGGTGAGTTTGCTGGCCAATCAAGCACACCAACACCATGGTCATGTAACCAACATTTGGTGCTTTTGGCAGTGTGGACAGGTGCCAAATACTTTTGGAAAATGAAATCAGCATCTTTGGTTGGCTTTGGTTTTCAAAAAAACACAGTGGACCAACACCAGCAGATGACATTGCACCCTAAAGGCTCCAGACTCTAGGATCTTGGTTTCCAAATGAAATACAAAACTTGCTCTCATCTAAAAAGAGGACTTTGGACCACTGGGCAACAGTCCATTTCTTCTTCTCCTTTCCCCAGATAAGACACCTCTGACTTAATTCCTTGACATGACCCCAGCCTCAGTGAAGGCTCAGGAAACCTTTGCAGGAGTTTTGAGTTGATTAGCTGATTGACATGTCACCGTATTCTAATTTGTTGGGATAGTGAATTGGTGGGTTTTTGTTAAATGTGAGCCAAAATCATCACACTTAAAAGAACCAAAGACTTAAACTACTTCAGTCTGTGTGCACTGAATTTATTTAATACACGAGTTTCACAATTTGAGTTCAATTACTGAAATAAATTAACTTTTCCACGACATTTTAATTTATTGAGATGCACCTGTATGTATTATGCATTTATTTTTACTCTTTTTTTTGCTCAGTGACTCCCAAATGATTCGTTCAATGAATCATTCGTCCAAACCCCTCCTTTGTATGACGCTAATCTGCGGTGATTGGTCCGATGACCAAGTCTGTTGTTATTGGTCTGCTGCGTGTAGCGCATGTCGGAAACGGAACGCCCATCACCATTACATTAAACACCCAAACAGCCATGGCATATGCAGAAACATATTGGTAAAACATTGCAGTTTGTACACCAACATATTGGTTTATTCTTTATCAGAACTCCAAGTAATAACAACGACAAACATTCACTATTCATCGACACATTTGTAGACAATTGAAAATGGACAGATATTGCTGTTAGGCAGTTAGCCAGAGACCTACAAGCTGCTGAAAGCGAAAACAACACACAACTAAATATGTATTTTGCATGCTACAGAGTTCATGAGAGCAACAATTTTTAAAGGATTACTCCACTTTCAGAAAAACATACTGATAATTGACTCACCACCATGTCATTCAATATATTAATGTCTTTCTTTCTTCAGTCAAAAAGAATTTAAGGTTTTTGGGGAAACATTTCAGGATTTTTCTCTATATACACTGTGTGCATTATTATTAGGCATGTTGATAATCTGGTCATATTTTTTTACCAAGCACATTTTACCAATTCCAAACCACAACAATCTTAATAACTACTATTAATTTTGTATTTAATCATTTGTAAGTGATATATAACTGTCCGTGAAGGCTGGAAGTGAAAAACTCCTTATATTCAGGTATGCATAATTATTAGGCATGTTTTCTTTTACAGATAAAATGAGCCAAAAAAGAGATTTAACCCAGACTGAAAAGTCCAAATTATTAAATTCCCATGAGAAGAATGCAATACTAATGCCTTACAAGAATTTGCAAAGTTAAGGCTTGACCATTGGACAGCGCAATGCTTGTTGGGTCTGCATGGTCAGAAAAAACAGGTGGAGAAGAAAAGATGCATGTTAACTACAAAAGAATTAGGAATTAAGGTGAAGAATTAGGCGTGACACCATCAGGAACCGTTTATTCTCCAGCGCCATCATTTTCCAGAACTGCAACCTACCTGGAGTCTTCAGAAGTACAATGTATCAGGTTCTCAGAGACTTTGCTTGGTAAAAAATCCTAAAAAATGCCCCTGACTAATTAAGAATAACAAGCTGACGTGTGGTGAAATACATGAAGACAGTTTTTTTTATTTTTTTTTATAGGCTTTATAGACAGATAAGTTGAGAATGACTCTTGAAGAGCAAGCATCACATCCTCTTGTACCTCTGATTCAATAATTTATCTTCCAAAATCTGGCAGTACATTTTGGGAGTTCATGTTTAGTCTCCTATCCTGAAAAGTCTGACTTGCAGAGATAGACTAAAATGAACTCCCAAAACTTACTGCCAGATTTTGGAAGATAAATTCTATAACCTTATTAAATAAAAAAGACATATACACATCATGACAAAAAAAGAGACAAAAAATATTATATGGCTGCTAGGCTTCTATGTTTAGAAACCATATGCTGCCAGTAAGCACAGAAAATCACCATACTCTTCTAGGATATGGTCCTTATTTGACAAATTAATAAGTGCTATATAATTCCATGCATGAGACTTTCCACAGTTTCTGTTTCATACTGAATCAGTAGACATATGGGTCTACTCCAGCTGAAACATAGCCTATTAATTTAGCTATAATTTAATCGAAATTTCAGACTCAAGAAAGCTTCTTTCCACACATTTCTGAGTCTGTTTTGTGCACGGATCGTCTCTGAGTCTATGTGGGAGCGACATCAGAAGTGCACACCCGCATATGCGTGCAGCTTAGAGGGAGCGTTGCCCATGAACCGGAGCCTTAATGAGATCTCCTATCACCATTGTGAGCATTGTGGTGTCGAAAAGTGCACTTAACCCCAGGATGCTCCAGAAGCAGTGTCCATGCAATTAGTGTAATGTAAGTCACTTTGGATGAAAGAAAAAAAAAAACTGCTAATGATGAGTAATAAAGCCATGGGAAGTCGTTTTAAGTTTGTTTGTTGAGGACTGTGGATAAAAAAAATAAAAATAAAAATAAATAAATAAATAGCCCAAGAAGTGTTTTGTTTTGTTTTTTATTTATTTATTTATTCTACTTTGACATGACCTCAAACTCCAAATACCCTATATAAATAATAACCATAATTTTAATTAAAAAAAAAATCAAAGAGCATGATAAACTCCAGCAATTAATTCTATTGATTTTCACATACCCTAAGCCTCAGCTCGATAATGTGTAACCTTCAGGGTGTACTTAAAATAAAGAATAAGGAGAGAGAGAAAAAAAAATAAGGCTAAGTAACTGTAGAACATCCTGATCTTCAAATATCTCAGCTGCATGATGCAAACCATTAAATACTAGGAAGAACAAGCCAAAAACTAATAAAATGAAGATTATGCAATACATAAAAATGCAATTTTCTCAAGTTAACAACAAATAAAGTATACTGTTGTACAGCTTGTTGCATACTGCAATTTGCGTCATTGTTTAAGCAATTTCACCAGTTCTCTCCTACTTTATATCTATAATTAGGCTTCTATGTAGCACTACTTCAAGATATTAAAGTTCAGCCTATTACTGGACTCATGCAGTAATCAGATTTTAAATTAATACTAAAGCTGCTTTGAGTAAAACTGGTTGGCCGTGCAAATAGATAAAAGCTGTTTTTGTTAATATATAATTTCTAAATGAACAGGTGGAAGAGATCCACTGTAGTCGACTGCTTGTATTAGTTTCTAATGTGCCGCAAGACTTATGATGAAGGATTGCCAGTTGTGTTATTTGTAGGTTGTAATAAAATCATCTGTTTGAACATGCTAACCTTGACAGATATACAGGATTTTAAACAAACAACCCATTTGTAAAGTTTATTGTAAAACCTTTGAGGTTTTAGTTGATTTATCACAATGTCCGACCTTGTGCCTCCTACGGCGAGAGGACTGTACATTTCAGTAATGAGTAATTTGGAGGTGCAAGCAATTTCATTCTCAGCTGGACTTAGACTGGAATGGTGTGATTATTGCCAGGGTCATTATGTAGTGAATCTCACTATTTAATATAGCATGCATTGTGTGAAATATTGGTGCAGTTAGAAGCATTAACTGGTCTGGATTCAGCACACGAAACATGAGCAATTGGTACAGACTTTTGGTCTTCTGCTGTAGTCACTGTTAAAGGTCTGATTGGGGGTCAGTCAGTGACGTGGCACTCATTCTCTTGTCTTATTTAATTAAAATACACCAAATTCCTACATGTCATGACAGAATACACCTCTTCTTTGATAAATAAATTAATAGATTTTGTTTTTAATTTAAGGAAATAAAACTTGCTATATATATATATATTCTGTATAATACACTATATATGGGCAATATCACACAAGTATTCAGCATGGATGTGATTACCAATGGCTAAATCACAGCCATGCTGCTAATATATAGTGTGACATTACATTTATACAACAGTTCGATGACACAAATGTGCAAATAAATATAAAAAAACAACCACAAAGTGTCTTTGCCACAAATTCAAATCTCAAGCGGACAGTTTAACAGCTGAGCACAAGCCTCCATTACTACCATTTAAAAATACTTCTTTAGAACTAGTAACAAAGGAATGTTAAGTTAAGGGGTGTCCGAAAACCAGTTAGTATCTGGTGTAACCACCATTTACCTCATGTAGTGCAACACACTTCGCATAGAGTTGATCAGGTTGTTGATTGTGGCCTGTGGAATGTTGGTCCACTCCTCTTCAACGGCTGTGTGAAGTTGCTGGATGTTGGCAGGAACTGGAACACACTGTCTTATACACCGATCCAGAGCATCCCAAACATGCTCAAAGCGTCACATATCCGGTGAGTATGCTGGCCATGCAAGAACTGGGATGTTTTCAGCTTCCAGGAATTCTGTACAGAACCTTGCAACATGGGGCCGTGCATTATCATGCTGCAACATGAGGTGATGGTCGTGGATGAATGGCACAACAATGGGCCTCAGGATCTTGTCACGGCCACTCGCTCCACAACATTGACATCAGCAAACCGCTCACCCACATGATGCCATACACGCTGGCTGCCATCTGCCCTGTACAGTGAAAACTGTGCTAGACGTCATCAAATGTGAGAATTTTCCCCTCAAGTCGGATACGACGACGTACTGCAGTCAGGTCGAGACCCTGATGAGGACGACAAGCATGCAGATGAGCTTCTATGGTCACATAAGAACGTTATAAAGAGGATATTCGGTACGTTAACAGAACGTTCTCACATGGTCCTCTTTTAGTCATATAATAACGTTCGCAATATGACTTTAGGAGGATGTTCTATATTTGGTCCTCTTTTAGTCATACAATAATGTTCACAATATGACTTTAGGAGGACATTCTATATTTGGTCCTCTTTTAGTCATACAATAACATTCGCAATATGACTTTAGGAAGACGTTCTATTTTGGTTATTCTATGGTCACATACGAACGTTATAAAGAGGACATTCGGGACATTAACAGAATACAATCTTACATGGTCCTCTTTTAGTCATATAATAACGTTCACAATATGACTTTAGGAGGACGTTCTATTTTGGTTATTCTATGGTCACATAAGAACGTTATAAAGTCGGGACGTTAACAGAACGTTCTCAACTCTTTTAGTCATATAATAACGTTCGCAATATGACTTTAGGAGGACGTTCTATTTGGTTATTCTATGGTCACATAAGAACGTTACGACATTCGGGACGTTAACAGAACGTTCTCACATGGTCCTCTTTTAGTCATATAATAACATTCGCAATATGACTTTAGGAGGACGTTCTATATTGGTTATTCTGTGGTCATATAACAACGTTACAAAGAGGACATTTAGGACGTTAACAGAACGTTCTCACATGGTCCTCTTTTAGTCATATAATAACGTTCGCAATATGACTTTAGGAGGACGTTCTATATTTGTTCTTTTAGTCATACAATAACGCAATATGACTTTAGGAGGCGTTCTATTTTGGTTATGCTATGGTCACATAAGAACGTTATAAAGAGGACATTCGGGACATTAACAGAATACGTTCTTACATGGTCCTTTTAGTCATATAATAACGTTCGACTTTAGGAGGACGTTCTATTTTGGTTATTCTATGGTCACATAAGAACGTTATAAAGAGGACATTCGGGACGTTAACAGAACGTTCTCACATGGTCCTCTTTTAGTCATATAATAACATTCACAATATGACTTAAGGGGACGTTCTATATTGGTTATTCTGTGGTCATATAACAACGTTACAAAGAGGACATTTAGGACGTTAACAGAACGTTCTTACATGGTCCTCTTTTAGTCATACAGTAACGTTCGCAATATGACTTTAGGAGGACGTTCTATATTGCTTAATCTCTGGTCACATAAGAACGTTTAAAAAAGAGGACATTTTGGACGTTAACAGCACGTTTAAATGTATTTTTTTTTTAATATGTACAATGTATTAAACCAATCACAAAGGTCCGGTATACGAGGAGGGATCCAGCTGTTCATCCCAGCATCCGTTGATCCATACTGAGGTTTTTTTCCCTTCACCTGCTGAGAGCCTTCTACGGTGAGTAACGTTATTTCTGCTAAATTAATTATATATCATGGAAAGTTATTGTAATAATAGTTTTCTGAAAAAGAAGTACACGTTCCATTACTAATCTAATATTGTGAACATACTTTGCTAAACCAAAGTGAGTATTAAAGTTTAGCAACATGATCTCATGAGAATTCGTATCTATTTTATGTAAAACGGGGTTCTACAAAACGTTTGCATAGACACTGAAAAATACTTTTGTTTACAGCATTAAGGCAATGAAATCGCGGCATTAACATTTTTATTATATTTATTGTCATACCAAGGCAATATGTTTTCAAATGCATTTATTAAATTAAGTTTACTCATTCACTTAATATGAAAAAATAACATTTCGATCGGGTCTGTGTGATTTCTGCTGTCAACTCATTGCGAAGAACAGTTTTCAACAAGACTACAAACCCTTAAAATTAATAACATTTCTGCAATTATTTAACCATTTTTATGAAATATTTATTTTGTTTGCCGTCGGACATAAACGCCATTTTCTCCAACATGCTGTGACTGAAAAATAGAACCATAAACACACCAAAAACGCAACATAATAACATCAGTCAGTTTTATTTGTGCTTTGTAATCCAAGTCTTCTGAATTCACACAACTGCGAGTAACAAATCCAAATTCAACCCTTTATTCAGCGATCTTCATTCATCCTCAGCAACGGCCGTATAAACATCAAAGCCCGCACTGATTCGTTCGTCCAAATTCAAAATTTACCACTTCAATTAACTACGGCAGTAAAATCGAACGCTCATTGGTCCTCGCCTGCTTCGTCACACATTGGGACAGCAGTGTTTCTGTCGAGGCGCGTTTGAATGATGCACGCTTTCACAAAGTGAATCAGGAGGATAGTCTGGATAATATTTTTTAACGATTAAAAACTTAAATTAGCCTTTTTCACAAAAATCGGAAGTGACGTCAGCGCAGGGTAGAGTCAGTTCCGCTACAGGTCTGTGCCTATTATATTAATATGCTCTTGTCTCAAATAATGCCTTTTACCTTTTCTTTTTTGTCTGCTTTCCAAGTTGTTATATAATCAACAAAGAAACAACATTTTACTTGTTTGTAATTTATATGGGCACTCAGACCGGTACTCGTCAATATAATATATGCGCAACATAGCGCCAGCTATAGTTTCTGTTCTCCATCTCCGGTATATTTAAGCGTATTTTCTCAATTTACTCAGTCATTTCCCTCGAATCACTACATCATGGTAAATTATGACAGCGTTTATATCCAAATGCACATTTCCCAAGAATAAATGAAACAATTCTGAGTCCGGATGATGCATAAACTCAATACAACAACGTAATCCAGATCCAAAAGGAATAAAGCCATTAATCGGAGTCATGTCTTATTTAGTATTATATTATTTTATTATGTATATCCCTGGGCACATTATGCAACGTACATTTACACCCTGAAGTTAATAATGCAAAGGAGAGCAAGTAGAAAATACAATATTACTTTCATAATAATAATAATAACAATATTAATCGCGAAAAAAAATGATGTGAAGAGTCATAATGCACAGCCAGCACCAAATAGACAGTACGGCAAAACTTAAAAATGTACTGTGCTAACATTCATAATTAAATAAACATAGTATTTGTGATGACCAGACGCGGACACAAAGTTTATGAATAAATGCTTGCTATTTTTAGAGTAAAACACCGGTATATATCATAGTATCATAGTATCTATTTTGTAAAAATAGACTTTGATTCCCGAACTTACTCTTGTTCAGTACGGCCGCTGCTGTCACCGGAAAAACGTTTACCCTGCAAGCGCCAATCCGGAAGCCAGAAACACGGAAGTGTGAAAAAGGCTAATTGTGCTCTGTACCTCACACCAAACTATTGTATTTCACCTGCGGTGGCAACGCAGCATCATTTGGACTACTTTTGGTAATGTTTTTGACTTTTTTGCAGTAAATTATTGGGATTGCACTTGTCTGTCTGTCATGGTTTTATTTATAGCCTAACGTTACTGTAAGAAATGGCTGTGGTTAGGTTTAAAGGTAGAAGTGGGATTAGTGTACCAAAATATTTTTTGTAATCCCTATGTTGTTTCTAAAATGTTGTATATTTCAGTCTATTACGTTTCATATGTTTTTATATTCACTATTATATGGGTATGTTTGGGTTTAGGATAGGTTATCAATAATGTGTGTATATATATATATATATATTTATTTATTTATAATTACATAGTAATGATATAAAAGATTCGTAAATAATTTATGCTTTTAACTGACCAGGCTAAGATAAAATACACAACGTTTGTGGATCAGAATGTTTGTTTCTTTTCTGTCGTTTTTGTAATAATGTAAGTTATGAATGAATGAATTAATTAATTAATTTTTTACAGTTGTCTTTTATTTTTGCGCCCGTTTTGTCTTTCCTTTGATTAGTAACGAACACTGTACTGCAGTGAATGCAATGTTTTCATACTGTGCCCCTTTCTGTGCTTTCCAGACCTGGCCATGTACCCTGCCCTCTTCATACAGGTTGTCATGATGTCATTACATTAGGTAGGCTTATCTTGCAAAAAGGGTTTTCAAATTTGCAGCAGCTAACAGGCCAGAAAAATGTTATAATTGTCATGTTATAATGTGATACATTACCAGTTAGAAGTTTTTGAATAGTAAGGTTTTTTTTAAATGTTTTTATAAAAAAAAGTCTCTTCTGCTCACCAAGCCTGCATTTATGTGATCCAAAGTACAGCAAAAACAGTAGCATTTTGAAATATTTTTACTATTTAGAATAACTTTTTTTGATTTGAATATATTTTAAAATAATTTATTCCTGTGATTTCAAAGCTGCATTTTTTGCACCTTTACTCCAGTCACATGATCCTTCAGAAATCCTTCTAATATTCTGATTTGCTGCTCAAAAAACATTTATTATAATTATTATGTTGAAAACAGCAGAGTATATTTTTTCAGCATTTATCTAAAATGGATATTTTTTGTAACTTTATAAATGTCTTTATCATCACTTTTGATCAATTTATGGAGCATTTTTACAAAATGAAAGTGATTAATTCCTTTAATTCTTTCCAAAAAAATAAAAAATAAATAATAATAATAAAATACTGACGCCAAGCTTTTGAATAATACAGTGATAATGCTGATCTTTGGATCTTTCTATTCATCAAAGGATCCTGAAAAAATTTACTCAACTGTTTTAATTATTTATAATAATAATAATAAATAAATAAATGTTTCTTGAGCAGCAAATCAGCATATTAGAATGATCTCTGAAGGATCATGTGACACTGAAGACTGGAGTAATGCTGAAAATGTAGCTGAAAAAAATTACATTTTAAATATATTCAAATAGAAAGCAATTATTTTAAATAGTAAAACTATTTCACAGTATTACTGCTTTTGCTGTACTTTGAATCAAATAAATGCAGGCTTGGTGAGACTTCTTTAAAAAAATATTAATAATCTTACTGTTCTAAAACTTGTAACTGGTAGTGTAAGTTCATAGTTTTAACAAGTGGAACTGTGGAAATGTCTCCAAGACACATAAAGAATCCTACCAGCAAAGCTACCTGAAAAACTATTCTCAAGTGCACTTAGGGCAAAAGAAGCTTTAAACACAAAGGATGGTCACAACAAATGTTAATTTAATTTAGTTAATAGAAGTTAATTGATAAATAAAATCTATTTATGACATTATTTTTGACATCATCCTAAAAGGCATTTTTACACAAGTGCCTAAAACTTTTAAGAGTACTGTAGCTTTGTAAGTAGTTCTCTTGAAGCACCTGGTTGCCTCAGTTTTTTCCTGTTTATTCATTTCATTCCAGACAGCCTGGATAATGTGATACAGTTGTGCTCATAAGTTTACATACCACTTGCAGAATATGCAAAATATGAGAGCTCATGACAATTGTATGTTATTTTGTATTTAGTACTGTCCTGAATAAGCTATTTCACATAACATGTTTATATATATACTCTACGAGACAAAATAATAACTGAATTTATAAAAATGACCCCATTCAAAAGTTTACATACCCTTGAATCTTAATACTGTTTGCCATTTTCTGGATGTTTTAATGTTTTGTGATAGTTGTTCATCATTCCCTTGTTTGTCCTGAGCAGTTCAACTGCCTCCTGTTTTTCAGAAAAATCCTCCAGCTCCTACACATTCTTTGGTTTCCCAGCATCTTCTGCATATGTGATGCATACGTGATGATTTTGAGATCCATCTTTTTACACTTAGGGCAACTGAAGGACTTTTTTTGAAGAACAGCAGGCAGTTGAACTGTTCAGGACAAACAAGAGACTCATGAACAACTATCACAAAACTTAAAAACAGTCGTGGATCACCAAGGAAACAACATACGGTATTAAGATTCAAGGGCACGTAAACTTTTGAATGGAGTCATTTTTATAAATTCAGTTATAGTTTTGTCTTGTGGAGTATACATAAACATCTGTTATGTGAAATAGTTTATTCAGGACAGTACTAAATACAAAATAACATGATCTCTCGTATTTTGTTAAAATTCTTAACATTTTGTATATTTTGCAAGTGGTATGTAAACTTATGTGCACAACTGTATATATTGGTCATCTATACTTATACACCTAAGTGTGATTAAAAGCAGTTAAAAAGTAATTAAAGTGATTGCTAAATATTGTTATTTATACTTTTTTCAGGCAGCCGAAGAACAACTTGGGGCACCTCCTGAAAACAGACAGTGACTCACACACACACGCACACACACACAGACACTAAATATATAATTAATATAAATCAATATGTTCTTGTTACTGTTTCCCATTATTTGGACACATTTTGATGCTTTACTGTGGAAATTGTCATATCAATAAAACCAATTTGAAAATAATTTAATTGACTGATAGTTTCCTGTAATGTGTTACTAAAGGTTCTAAAAACATTCAGTAAATGTGAAGGAAGGACCTAAATAGGACCCAAAAAACATTTTAGGTTGGTCCTGCAAATGTTATGGAAATGTAGTGTAGAGACTAATAGGGAACTTCCTATAGTAATAACCTAAACGTCCCAAGAACGTCCTGAATGTTCTGTGAATGTCCTCCAAATGATGTCCTCTAACCCTTTAAAGAACTCCAGATCATGACCGTCTCGGAACGTCCTGGGAACGTTATTAGGTGACGTCCTTGACACCAGCGTGGACGTTCTGAAAACGTTTTGGGACATCACATTTCCAAATAAAATATGGTCCCCTAAACGTCCCAAGAACGTCCTGAATGTATTGTAAATGTCCTCCAAATAACGTCCCCTAACCCTTTAAAGAACTCCACATCATGACCGTCTCAGAACGTTATGGGGACGTTACTAAACAACGTCCCTGACACCAGTGGGGACGTTCAGAGGACGTTCTGGGAACGTCACCTTTCCAAATAAAATATGGTCCCTAAACACCCCAAGAACATGCTGAATGTTCTGTGAAGGTCTTCCAAATAACTTCCCCCAAACCTTTAAAGAACTCCACATTGTGACCGTCTCAGAACGTTATGGGGACGTTACTAAACAACGTCCTTGACACCAGTGGGGACGTTCTGGGAACGTCACCTTTCCAAATAAAATATGGTCCCCTAAACGTCCCATGAACGTCCTGAATGTTCTGTGAAGGTCTTCCAAATAACGTCCCCCAAACCTTTAAAGAACTACACATCATGACCGTCTCAGAACGTTATGGGGACGTTACTAAACAACGTCCTTGACACCAGTGGGGACATTCAGAGGACTTTCTGGGAACGTCACCTTTCCAAATAAAATATGGTCCCCTAAACATCCCAAGAACGTGCTGAATGTTCTGTGAAGGTCTTCCAAATAACGTCCCCCAAACTTTAAAGAACTCCATATTGTGACCGTCTCAGAACGTTATGGGGACGTTACTAAACAACGTCCTTGACACTCGTGGGGACGTTCTGGGAACGTCACATTTCCAAATAAAATATGGTCCCCTAAACGTCCCAAGAACGTCCTGAATGTTCTGTGAAGGTCCTCCAAATAACGTCCCCCAAACCTTTAAAGAACTCCACATCGTGACCGTCTCAGAACGTTATGGGGACGTTACTAGGCAACGTCCTTGACACCAACGGGGACGTTCTAAGGACGTTCTGGGAATGTAAAATTTCTAGCGGCGTGACAGCTGCAAAATTTCAAATAGACAGTTATAAACAAACTGCATATTTGAAGTTTAAACAACTACATTCTCAGTTAAAAACTACATTCTGTGACACAACAACATTAGTCCTTGTAAAATTATGGTGGATTTGGATGTCCACCATGATATTAGCTGTGATAAATGCTGCAAACAGGGTGATACAAATGGTGAAATGATTCCTGTGGTAATATTGGGTGAATATCTCATGGTTGGAAATACCTCTCAGCTAATCAGATTTGAGGACCACAACGAACAGTTTTATTAATATCTATATATAATTCATTTATATAAATGTCAGGGTAATACAAGTGTCCTGAAAAGATAATGAAGAAAAAGTTTCTTGAAACGAATAACAATAAATCTTTTGGAAATAAACAAAAAATAAAACAGGAAATTATATCATAGAGTGGACTCTCATGACTGTGTCAGAGGCTCCTGAAAGGTCAGATAATTTCAGATTTTTCTGAAACAAGGTTGTGATATGTCATGTGGTGTCCCCCACCCCAACAAATTTAAAATTATTAAAAACTAATAAACATTTTTTGTTTTAAATATGTATAGACTTACATGTATTCAAGATTTACCAAAAATCTACTTCTAGGTTTTATGTGGTCATAACATGACATATTTAAAGTTACTAAATTGAAATTTAGCTTGAAAATGGTCAAAGAATTTTCAAAACCCTATGAAATCTATATAAATACAAAGAGTACATTTCTAAGAACTTGCCACTTGTTATTTAAATTAGACTTTCCTCTTATAAATGACACTCTTATATGCTATTGACCCTGTGTCACTTTGATCAGACATTACGATAACAAACAAAAGAAATAAGTAGACATTATCTGTTATCTAGCTTCGATCTACTGTAGCTTTCCATGAAAACTCTAAATGAGGTTTATATATTGCTAAGGACAAAGACACATAAATTACAGCCTTGGAGAAGATAACGTGGCTTTCCATCCTGACCTCCAACACCTCAGCTTAGCCGGAGAGCATCTGAAGCGCCTTCAAGAAAACATCACAACACGGCGAACGCCAGAGAACATTCTGAGACTGAAAAGGTCAATAACGAAAGATTTCATTCTATCTCTGAGGAATCTCTCATAATAATGGGGGCAAGAAATGCTGGCAGAGCCCGTGGTTCGCTTTAAGTGAGGACAGGCTTTTTATCATCCTACGCAATGACTGACAAAATAACCTTGTCTAGAAGGCTGAGAATGCTGAGGAACAGAACCTTCTACAAAGCCATGGGTTTATGCATTTTGGTGACTTCCGCGACCCATGAAGATGGGTCCGACCTTGTTGTAATCGCACTAGAGTGGGTACTAGAGTAGGCACCTCCACCTCTTCAAAACTCGAAAGATGCATCTTCCAAAGCGGACAACCTCGGCATTTTACATCAGCCACCATCAGAGCAAGCAGTGAAGGACGCTTAGGGCAAAGGCAAGCTATGCTGAACAGCAGATGTGCACAATATCCCCCAGAGCACCTGGTGTAAGTGGGCTATGTTGTGATTGCCAGGCTGCACCACCCCGCCTCCAACTGGGAGAACATGAAAATTCCCAAAGACTCCCTGAAAGATTTTTCATGATTCTGAGAACCAATGGAGAAACCACAGAGGGATTACCTGCCTTAGTGCCCTTGGAGTTCTCACAAATTCACACATGCGGCCTTTTCTTCACTCTCATGTGTGGCCCACCTTAACCTTAAGCTGTACACATACTTTAATCCCTGACCGTGTGACTATGACCAGAATTCTCTGAGCTCTCACATCAGCCGCAGCATCTGATGGGATTCTATTCTGGATTCAAAGCAAAGGCGTGCGCGATACCATGGAGAATCTCTGTTGACATAATTCCAACTTCACATGAACAGTTGAACTGATGCAAATTATTACATTATTTGTGTACTGTGTTCACTCAGCGTGTTCTTCTAATTATAGTTGCTACAAAAGAAAAAAAAAACACCCTTTGGTTTAGCAATGAACTGCTGTTAAGTTATGAATATGATCAACAAGTGTTCATTTTGAAATTGTTTTAAAATAACCCAGTAACTAAACTATTAAATATTATTAGGTCATTTTTACTTATTCTCAGCTGTAACATTTACTGTTTTTCACACTGTCATTTAGCAGAAGTGTTATATCACATATATAAACAAAGAAATGTTGTCAAATTGAATGGTTTCAAAAAGTGGTCTTGTTTTAAATGAGAGCAACTGTAATAACAGCTCAGACTCATTGCCTATGGCAACATTTCAACAAAATGTTGATGCCAAAATCATGTTACATTTTCTCCAAAACAGATGAAAGTAAATGTGGCAATTGGCCATAATATATTCACTGCAAAAAATGCTTTTCTTACTTAGATTTTTTGTCTTGTTTCCAGCCAAAATATCTAAAAATTCTAAAATCAAGAAGGATTTGCTATACAAAGCATCTACGATCTAAACAGGAACACAACCAAACTTATATACAAGGAAACAACCAATGAGGGGGAGACAGGTGAACAATCCAACAGTGATGTAATAAATGAGAAACGGAACAGGAAGACCAAATAAGGGCAACACAGGGAAAAAACACAAAACAGTCCAAAGGGTCTGACAGCATCTTTTGCAGGGTTGCGACAGCTCCGAAATTAATACAATGTGTTGCACTAAAAACAAAACCCTAACCTAAATCTAACACCCAACGGTGTTAAACTTGGCACAAAAAGGAAGTTGTGATTGCCTTTTTTCCACTTATGTAACATACATCAGAGTGAAACCGCTTCTTAATTGAGAGAGAAAAAAATGTGGGGCAATACTTGATTTTGTTTATCAGCAAATGATTGAATTTTTGTCATGTGCTATCTGTTTAAGGGGATAGTTTACCCAACAATTAATTAATGATTAATTACTCACCCTCATGTTGTTTCAAACCCGTAAGACCTTTATTCATCTTCAGAATGCAAAGTAAGATATTTTTGATTAAATCTGAGATCTTTCTGACCCTGCATAGACATCAATGCAACTGAAATGTTTTATGGCCCAGAAAGCTTGTAAAGGCGATCGATAAAATAGACCATGTGACATCTGTGGTTCAACCGCAATGTTATAAAGCTACGAGAATATTTTTTGTGAAAACAAAAATAATGGCTTCATTCAACAATTTCTTCTCTTCAATGTCAGTCTTCGCAGAGCGTTTAGGAAAGCGCTTGTGTGTGCTGACACAGAAGCTGGCGCTCTGATATAAAACCCGGTTGCGCTTCACCTTGTAGAAAAAATGACGCTGTATATAAAAGTCTGAAGATTTCGACAGAGAAAATTACTTGCAATTTTTTGCCCAGCTTTACTTATTTAACCCTCTATGGTATGGAGTTGCCATCTACTTATTTCCTTGTTATTCTGAAAAAAAAAAAAAAAAAAAAGAAATAATAATAATAATAAAAATACAATATACTGCAATATGGTACTTAAAAAGGCCTCCCTTAAGGTAATCAGTGATGTGCTGTTTTTAAGCCACATGACATTTGAATGTTCCTCCAAAACCTAATTTCTGAACATGTCTTCTCAAGGGGGATTTTACATATTTTTATTCACAAATCAACATAATCTAAAAAAGTTTTTCTGTAAAATGAAGTGAAGTGGAATTGAAGTAATGTCCTGTTGGGACTTTTTATAAATAGAAACATCAATAATTTGATTGCAATTATTTATTTATTTGAAGTGTTTATTTTAGTATATGTGTATTTATGTATAAATTAGAAAATTATTTAGTCTTTTCAGAAAATGATTACAATATTCCACAGAAAGGGCAATAGGAAGAGTCGAGAGTTGGCTCTTCCATATGATGACAATGAGGATGAGTTAGTCTTCAGTGACCGTAACACGAGTGTATGTGCATGTGTATTTGTGTCTGCATGTGTGTGTGGCAGATTTTGATGGAAATGCATCAATTTTTAAAAGAAATGTGCATTTGAATTGAAAAGAAATTCATAATTTAATAGAAAAACTAACTTTTGGGCCATTTTCCATTGTGGTACATTGTTGCCATATGGCAACATTTTCCTAAATACCACACCCCAAAATTTTTAACAAGTTTTTTTTGAAGCTACTGAAGCTATTTCATGTAATAAAAACTTACGTGAAAAACATGTCATGGTTAAAACATATTGCATACCATAAAGGGTTAAACCAGAATATACAGAGAATGAACTAAGCGAGATGGACATTCTACGTCAGAATGTCGGCTCCTGTGTTAGAAAGCTCTCGGATTTCATCAAAAATATCTTAATTTGTACTGTGAAGTGAAACCAGGGGTGCCCAAACTCGATCTGCTGTCCTGAAGAGTTTAGCTCCAGCTCCAGTTAAACACACCTGAACCAGCTAATCAAGAACATCGACAAAATAGACCATGTGACATCAGTGGTTCAATCATAATGTTATGAAGCTGGGAGAAAACATTTTTGTGCACAAAGAACACAAAAATAATGACTGTATTCAACAATTCTTCTTCTCTGTGTCAGCCTATAGGCCATTTTGGAGAGTATCACGACGTATGCGCACTATCCTCTCATGTAAACAATGCATGCTGCTGAGGTAGAACACATGTGTGACACTCTTAGTGTAACAGGACTCGTGGGAAGCGTGTAAGATCCAGATGCGAGCTTTATTAAACAGATCGTAGTCAAGACAGGCAGGGTCAATCTCCAAACAAACAGTGATACGTAGGCAAGGCAAAAGCGTAATCCAGTAAAAACAGGCAATAGGTCAAAATATAAATGAGCAGTCCAAAAGTAACAAATAAACAAGGCTAAGAAACTAGGCAAAAACTATGGCAATGAACCAGGCAAAACTATGGCGAAAAACAGGACAAAAACTATGACTATGACTATAAAACAAAACCGTGGCAATGAAACAGGGAAAACGCTTAGTAGAGTCCGCACAGGCAAAACAATACTTTGCAGGGCCTGTTTGGTGTAGGCCTCCTTAAATGGCCACCAAACAGGAAGTTACCCATGAAGCAGCAGAGGGAGCGGGAACAGTCAGTGCATGGGTGAGGGCTCCCTCTGCTGGTGTGGCATTACACTTAGTTTACATTTAGAGGAAAGCATGCACATGCGTTGGATACTTTCCAAAATGACGCTAGGAGAAGAATTATTGTACTTAAGAATTAAGTACTTATTTCTTTTTTCTTTGCACACAAAAAGTATTCTCGTAGCTTCATAAAATTACAATTGAAGCACTGATGTCACATGGACTATTTTGTTGATGTTCTTGGTACCCTTCTGGGCCTTGAAAGTGGTAGTATCCTTGCTGTCTGTAGAGGGTCAGAGAGCTCTTGGATTTCATCAAAAATATCTTAATTTGTGTTCCGAAGATGAACGAAGGTCTTACGGGTTTGGAACAACATGAGGGTGAGTAATTAATGACAGAATGTTCATTTTTGGGTGAACTCTCCCTTTAACAATTCATAAAAGATGAATCACTGTCTGACCCTGATCTCAGATTTCAGTATGTATATATGATCATCAGTTTTTGTTAGCATTACAGCACACCATAAGTGTGTAATAGCATAGTTTGTTGTTGTGAATCTTATAGAGCGCTTCAACCTGGAAATGGCGATGCGTGACGTTAGACTTAACAAGCAGATTGCTGTAATCTCATGTGAGTGAGTTTGCTGGATTGGAGAGGTTATTGTGCCGTCCTCGCACCAGTGAACACATCATCAGAGAAGAGAAGAGATGTTGCTGCAAGGGAGAGGGGGAGATATTTTGATTACAAATTATGAGGGCTCATGATTATTATAATATATTTTTTTAAAAATCATATCAACAGATAAATCATTCATAATAAATACTGCAATGTTCCATAACAAAAACGTAAGAATTGCCTATTTTGCTTCCATGGTGCCAAAAGCAAATGTGTGATATGAGCTATATATGCTAGGGCTGTACCGGGTGAACTACAGAGCAAGCTTACCCCAGCAGAAAAGCCATAAGCCATGTTGTAATGCAGGGGTCACCAGACTCGGTCCTGGAGGGCTGGCTTCCTGCAGACTTTAGCTCCAACCCTAAACACACCTGAACCAGCTAATCAAATTCTTACTAGGTATACCAGGAACTTCCAGGCAGGTGTTGAGGCAAGTTGGATCTAAACTCTGCAGGACATCGGCCCTCCAGGATCAAGTTTGGGGACCCCTGCTGTAAAGTCCACAAATCATGCACCATTCTATACTTGGCACTGTGCAAGGAAATGTATTATTGTATCAGTATTATGCCCCTGTAATCATAATATGTGCAAAAATAAATGAAAATTGTTGGTGTTTTAGAGCCACTAGTATTTATTTCACATGGAAACTGCACCAATTTTTTCCAATGAGTGTAAGACATAGTGCTCTCCATAAAAATCCATCAGACCATTTTATATACTGTACCGATATTGCTCTTTTTCTGCCATGAAGTACCTGTATCTGCAAAACATAAAGAGTGCTGAGAGTGAGCACATCAATAGATGGACACAAACCATGAGCTCTCAACTATAAAGAAACAGCAGGAGACATTATCTGACAAAAATAGCCATTAGCATCAGATTCAAGGCTGGGCAAACTAGAGAGGATTGATCGACCACTAAGAGAGACGCTTGATTTAATCACTTACATTACACACAGCTCACATTACCCTACAACACAAGGGCAGAGACTGTGCCTATGCTACAACTTTAAACATTACGGTTTTATTGCACCTTGAGGAAAAGAAAGTACACTCAGATAGACCTAACACTTTACACTGGTAAATGTCACACAAATGACAAGCAATTAACCTCACTGAATACCACACATAACCTTAAGCTTTACACCCACTGTCACTAAGCTGATTCTGGTGAAAGTTACTGCATTTCAGACACTACAAAGGCAAAAATAGTCCTATTTAATTGTCATAACATAAATAAATTACCACATACAGATATATTTACATACATGTACAGTTTGCTGACCCCAAACTTTTGAATGATAATGTTTATATAAGATTTGTACTTAACTATATAATTTCTGATGCTTTTCATTATAATTCTTTAAAAGCTTAAATGCATTTTTAAATTACATCTCAAGTAACAACATATAATTTTCTAAATTTCAAGGTCACTGCTTTATTCTATTTTAATTTATTCTAACAGGAGTAGAAGAGCAGTTTTTAAGCATATTTCATACAGCACAGTATAACAAAACTTAAATGAGATATTTGAAAAAGAACTCTGATCAAAGATATTGGTGTTAATCTGGCACCTGGTGCTAATTTCCTAAATTATATGACAAACCCTATTTAACTGGTTGCATTCCTCCAATTTTCACTGAGATTGCAAGATGGTGGCCATAAACTGGTCATTCCAAATCTGTGACTTCTCAAATATTGCAGGTTTACAATGATACTAATTCATTCAAGTCCCCCCAAAAGGCTGGTTGTCCATGTAAGACAAATGCACAAGAAGACAGGGTAATCCAGAGACTCTTATTGGGGAATCGGTTCAACACTGCAGCTGGAATTGCTTGCCAGTGCTAAACAGGGAAAGGATCTGTCTCGGCATGTTTAAGAGAAGTCAGATTGAAAGCGCTCTCCACAGTGACCAAGCCTCTCATCAGCAGAAAGAATCAAAAGGCTAAACTCACCTTTGCTGAAGAGCATGTTGTGTGGAAAGAGGGGAACTGGTCCAAAGTTCACTTTAGTGATGATAGGAAGTAGGGGTGAGTGATACGGCAAAAATATCACGATTCACGATTTTATCAGAAATATCACGATTCACGATTTTATCACGATTCTTTTGTCATGTTGGTTTTACTATTTTGCAAATTATCTGAGCAGTACAGCCAAACTAAAAACAAAGACTTTCAAGGTAACAAAGTATAAAATAAAAAAGAATAGCAGATATTTAGGCCAAAGTGAGCGAAGATAAAAATCTTTGTCATTATTTTATCTTTGTTATTAAAAAATAAAACAAAGAATACCAACCGTGCTTTATTTTTAAGGTATAGTAGGTGTATTTAGCAGTATCAAGAAAGAGAAACACTATATACTTATACACTATATACATGAATTGTACATTGATTCTTATTAAAGTTCTTCAATCAAGAGCAGTGAGCGATTTTTCTCTTTGTGTTTTGTTTTAATAACAATTAAAAGAATAGTTCACCCAAAAATAAAAATTCTGTCATGTCAATTCTGTCTGTTTTATTTTAATATACCATCATTTATTCACTCTCAGGTTGTTTTAAACCTGAATGAGTTTCTTTTTTCTGTTAAATGTTGTCTATTTGATCATTTCTATTATTACATTCAATGGGGACCAGCTACTGTTTGGTTATCCAAATTCTTCAAAATGTCTTATTTTGTGTTTAGCACAAGAAAGAAAGTAATACAGGTTTGGGACAACATGTAAGTGAGTAAATAATGACAGAATTATAATTTTTGGGTGAACTATGCCTTTAATGACAAGCGGCTGCATGTTTAGTACAATTAATCTGCTGCCCCTTTAAGAGCTGCACATCTAATATACAGGCAGGCATCCGTTTTTCTCTCAGTTGTTTGCTTTCACTTTAAACATATGCTTCTATAAACTGTTTTTATATGTAAACCTTGTGTGTTTTGACAATATTAGCGTAATCAGACTCGATACATAACTATTTAGGCGCTATTTGACAGGATTTTAAAATGCACGCGTTTCAGGTATATGCAGTCGAGAAGCGCATGTCGGAACAGCACGCGAATGAAATGTTTAACCGACAAGGCTTTAAAGCAAATAATGTACTTTTGTGATTGTGAATAAGTGCAGTGTCCCGTGAGTGTAACTCTACCGCTGAGTTAAAGGGGTCATCGGATGCTAAGTTCAATTTTTCATGTTGTTTGAACATTAATGTGTGTTGGCAGTGTATGTACAAATCTACCCTATAATGATAAAAATCATGCAGTGGTTTTTAATTAATCTGGCGTCACACCAACAGAGGCCACTCCCACGAGAGTTGATTGACACCAGCTCTTACCTTAGACCAGCTGTCACAGTCCAGTAACTTTCCTTGTTTCATGCCGAAGCAGGGATGTAAGTTAGACAAGAATATCTCCGATTGAGCGATTGAGGTGTTGTGTTGCTGGATGTAATAATAAACATAGTGGTCGTCATTTACTCCCGACATCTGAGCAGCTGAAGATGCAGTAGATTAACCTACATTTGTTTGTGAATGGAATGCGCCTCCCGATCTACATATATCCGTCTATGTTCGCGCGAATCATTCATTATCCAGCTTCACTTACAGCAGAAGTGTGTATAAGCGTTTTTTATGAATCTTTGCGATCGCCTTTCCTTATAACGTGGTAGTTAGGAAGTTTAGCGGCTAAATGCAGCTAAAGTAAACAACATCGTCATTCCACAGAGAGAAGAGAGGGGCGGGGTGAGCAGAGCTCATTTGCATTTAAAGGAACAACCCCTTAGAATGAGATGATTTTTGCTGAGCTCATTTTGGCAAGGTAAAAAGGGTGTTGGTTTACAAAACCACTGGGAATTTTATTTAAAGTATATTAGAGACTTTTGATTAAGACCCTAAAGAATCGTATCAACTTGTGGAAAATGGGCATCCGATGACCCCTTTAACACTGATGTGAGTGTTTGTCGCGTACGTTGTACAGAATGAGACGGAGGCGCCAGAACTGCAGCTGATAGAATAGCATGACACTTACAATATTTCTCAAAAAGCAGATCGTGGAGACATTTTTATCATTAGACATTGTTTTTATAAAAAATCGTCATATCGCACACCCCAATAGGAAGTTTAATTGATTTGCATCTAATGATGGAAAACATTTTGTTTGGCATCAGATTGAGGAAATACTGTGTAAAGGTGTGGTTTGAAAAATATTTTCTCCAGCAGAAGTTGCTGGCCTCATACATGGCAGGGTGAATGCAAATGCTCATCAGAACCTCCTTCAGCAACATGCAGTTCCTTCCCTGAAAACATCTCCCAATTAGCCTGTAACTTTCATGCAAGACAAGGCCCCCACCATACTACAAAACGGGTAAAGCAGTTCTTTAAAGCTAAGTTTAAAGCTACATCCAGAAATGTAGCAAGGAGTTCGGTAAAATAATCCATGTGTCCTCAGGAGTTCAACCGTAATTTTACAAAGCTACGAGAATACTTTTTGTACGCAAAGAAAGGTTGACTAGGGTGACGTGGAGAAGATGAATTGTTGAATAAAGTCATTATTTTTGTTTTCTTTGCATACAAAAAGTATTCTGGTAGCTTAATAAAATTACAGTTGAACCCCTGATGACAAATGGATTATTTTCCTGATCTCCTTGCTACGTTTCGGGATGTTGATCGTGTTAATTACATTGCTGTCTATGGGAGGGTCAGAGAGCTGTCAAAATGCATCAAAAATATCTTAATTTGTGTTCAGAAGACAAACAAAGCTTTTACGGGTTTGGGACGACATGGGGGTAAGAGATTAATAACATTAACATCATTTTGGGGTGGAGTAACCCTTTAACACACTAAACAAATATGTAACCGTAATATGTTGTGAACTCTAGATCTGCAACCATCTGGTTGAAAATCCTGGATGAAAGGTAAAGTTCCTATTCGTTTTTACTTCTTTCAGAGCCACCAAATTAAAAGTCCCCCAAAACAAACAGCAATACTGGAAGGCAACATTAATTTGACCTTATTTACTTTCTTAATACACATTCTTATTGTGCATGATTTATCAGTGTACATTATGTTCTTCTAAAAAAAAAAAAAAAAGAAAAAAACTGTCTGTCTTAATCGCTCCTAAAAATGTAACAACTTACTTCATCTCTGAAATCATGATCCTTTTAGCTGACATCACCAATCCTTTTTCAAACCATCCGCTCCAACCACCTGGTTCCATTCTGGTAAGTAAACCCACTTTTCATGATTCAATCAATGGCAGACAGTTCCGTTCTATATTTTTTTTCTGGATGAGTATCCTGTGTCACTCAGAAATATATCAGATTACTGGAGTAAAATGAGTCTGCCAGACCCTTTCGTCTCTTGCAAACATTTTCCAGTAGTTTCAGGGAAAATACATAATATATGTTGACTGTGGAATACAACTGAACAGCAACACTTCATATCTTCGTATATTACTGATGAAGTGTCACATTATTCCACCATATCTTCAACAGCATCAGCTAGATCAAATTACTGTACCCTTTGCTGATGAAACTGTAACCACAGTCTGTATTAGAAAGCCAGCACAGAGTGAATTCCTCCGAAACCCTCCCAAATGGAGCATCCATGATGGCCACTCAGACTGTGTGGAGGCCAAAGCCATCTGTTGCTCAAGTGTTAGTAATTTCCTCACCAGGTCTGTCAGCTGGAGCACTGCCTTGATTGGGCAATTCTGATGCTCATGGTAAACCAGCAGAATGTCACTGCACCTGGGCTCTTTCTGCAAACAGACAATTATCATTTCAATCAATGGGGTATTGGGCGCTTAGTGGGGTTCCTCTGCGGTGAAAGGATTGCCTCAGATTCTTATATAATTAAGCCCCGGCATGAAATGTCAAATTTAAGCGCCAAACGTAATGCAGCCCAATGCTCATCAGTCTCATTTAGGAATTTACATCTGTAATTGGCTGTTCTACTAAATAATGAAATACCTTTCAGACGGTAAACATTACGGCATGGATATGGGAATGGAGCAGAAGTAATCTGGCAGTAGCGTTCATTCAGTCTGTTCGCTTCACGTGAGGCCCTGCAGGAGGGAGAGACAGGGTGAGTCAGATGGAGGTGCAGATCCACCGCTAATGCTGTGTTTCTGGAGAGGAAGAGGTCCTGTCAGCAGGATGCTATAGCGGTGCTGATAAATCGTGCTGCGTGACTGAAATTCACTAATAATAACAATCAGTCAAAATCTTCGACAGCTATTGCCGGGCGCCAAACCCGCCTTTGTCTGTGCACACATAACCGAACGCCTCTTAATTTGCTAATCAATTGGCCATGTCTGCTAAGTCCTGCAATTTATTATGCAAAGCCACTGCAACCTGTTGACGAGAAAAGCTCAAGCGTCACATGAGAGCATTCATTTCCGTTTCAGCTCAATTCTAAACTGATAAATCAAGACTATTGATTTTTTTAGAAGTATAATGTTGTGCAATAAGAATGATTAAGTTAAGGTTTAAACAGCAATATAGAGGGGATTCAGAGAGAATGAACTGCAGCACTGGCAACACTGTTTATTTGCATGTGCTGTCTGTGCCATTTTAATGTGCACATTTTAAAGGTTAATCAGGTATTGGAGCAAACATAACCATAAAATCTGTGTTGAATGCTATTTGCATATTACAAAAGCCCACATCTTGTACAAAGTTTTAAGTTCTTAGATATGTGGGATGCAGCAGACTACTATGATCTGGCATACAGTAGTATATATTTTGTCCATGAAAGAGGTTGCATACAATAAATATATATAGAAAAAATAAAAATAATAGGAAGACTTTTGCATTATTAACACTTATATTTAATTAATCATAATTATTTTTAGGGGTTCTGGCACATAGCACTGAAACCCTGTTGTAATTGTTAGAATAGTCACGGATCAGCGATCTCCAAAATGTAAAACTGATTGTGCAGACTAAACCGTAAGTCGTAGAAACTTGAAACTTGGAGGGATTGTAGTACACACACTGCCCACAATGTGACCAAGGCTCGCCCCAGTAGGCCTGTCAGAGGCGCTACAGTGATCAAAAGTATGAAATCGCTCATAATTCCTAAACCGTCAGTCACAGGCTCATTTGTCTTATGTCACTGGAATTCTTGGCACAAGCCGTACAAAGTGCATCAGATTTGATTGTGAGCCAGGTGAAATTTTCAGGTTTTTCACATCTTTTGAAAAACCTACTTTTGCAAAGTAGTCCTAGGTTTTTCGGCCGAACGGAACCAACCCAGTGCAGAAAGATTCTCTGGAGAGTGAATATCAATAATTATCAAAAAAAAAGTTGAACTTTTGACTCACTGTCCCAAAACATTTGAATGCAACAGAGTCACTTTTAGTAAAATGCCTATAGCTCCTGAACGGACTAAGCTATAAGCTGTCCACCTTATCTTTCCCATAAGAGTGGGTGCAGACATTTGTACATTTTTAGTGTCTGGCTTCCGGTCTCATCCACTTCCAGCTGTTTTTAGCTGGAGAAAATACCTTGTTTTGCAGCTTGATATTGCAAACTGGCATGTCTTACCATATTATTTTAATGTATTATTATTGTGCAAACAGTTTTACCGTTTACTGCACTTTGATATTCTTCTCGTTATTTCCCTATGGTGGATTATGAACCGGACATCTAACACATTACCAGAAAACAGCTTGTTTCTGCACTGAAAAATAAGGTGGATAAGAGGGGAAAAAACATTAAAAAAAAGGCTATAAATGCGCAACCATTTGTCCTATCAACATGAAAATTGGTGTGCACAGTCTTGGTCCAAAGTGCCACAAGTGTATACAAGGACATTTGCATATCTCAAACATCATGGCTGTCATTGGCCGACAAATTTGAGCACCTGTTTGAGAAGGTTTACGGAGGCCGATCAGAATGAAACTCGGTGGGCCTGTTCAACTCACAGCCCCAGAGATCTGGGAGGAATGTGAAATAAGTTAGCCACTAGGGGCGATATTGCATATTTCAAGGACGTAACAATTGTGCGATACGCACAATATTCATTTCATATGATAGGACTCCTCATTCTGGACACTTTTGGGAACTAGTCCTAGGTTTTTTGCTCAATCTGGGTTAAAAAAAAACCTGCAGTATAATACTCTAGACTCTCTAGGCCAATAATTATCAAAACAAAATGTTGAAAAGTACACTTTGGGAAGCTATAACGGGGTTGTTTAGAAAAGGGGCCTGTCCAAATTTAACCCAAAACAAATATAAAGCCTAAAGGATAACTCAAAACTTCACGAAACTTCTTTGGTACATGTGACAGGCTTGCTTAATAATATGTAATGTCTCTTCAGCGCTTAAACCGTGGTAATCACTGCTTGCGGCTATATATCGATTGTTCATTGTTCAGTGTATTTTTCAGATAATATTTACAGTTATTTACAATTATGTTTTTTTTTTAGTTTTTACTGATTAAATCGTTCTTTATGCATGAATATATACTGTATAGCTGCCTTTTCATTTTAGGAAAGAGGTAATCAAATCACATTTGGTGGTCTTTGGCATCAAAAAGTTTGAAAATCCCTAGTTTAGATGAAATACTCATTGAAACAATCAAAATGTTGAATCATGAAAAAACACACAAATACCATTTTTTGGTCTAAAAAACTTAATATACAGATGACTCTTTTAATGTAAGAAATATGTATCTCATATAAAGAGCATTTTGTGACACAAAAACTGTTTTTTTTTCTTCTGTTATCCACAAAATTACATTCAGCATTATGTGCATGAAAAGAAAGGAATTGACAAAATGCAACTGCCTTTGTCTTTCTGTGTTCGAAATGCAAGTGTAATGATTCATTAAATCAGTTCACAAAATTAGTCAGGTTACTCTTAATTTAGTGCATTTGTCACAAAGTGTTAGTGAAGCTGCTTGTGAGATTGCTTACAATATTGATGTGGTTGCAATGACATTGCAAAACACTACAAAAGGTGCAAGAAACACAACTTGGAATGCTCACATGATAAAAGTACTGCACATTTATGCATTGGCTAGAAATGCTAACAGGTCCATGGGTGTGAAAAAAAACTGTCCATGTGCAATCATTAGTCTTGGCAGGATTGCTGGCCAAGAGTAATGTAAGGGAAGGCACGCAGGGAGAAAGACAAGGAGGTGGAGGCGTGGTACTGTCAGGAGGAGAAGGAAGAGGCGTTGTATGAAATAACACAAGCATTGATGCAATATGCCAAGCGCCAAAATAAGGAGGGATATAGTTATTATGTTGCTTTTGTTTTCTCTACACATTTTGTCTTTACTTTGACTTTTTAACTGTGACATTCAATCATTTTTGCAGTTGATGTTTTCACTTTGCTATCTCTGTAATGGTGCCCAGACATGGGGTAAGGAGTTTGAATCCATTAACATTTCATTCACCATCCATCTGTCGTCAGTTCTTGGTAGCATGTTTCCGCTGTGACAGCACTTCCAAGAGAAAATGAGATGGTTACATCAAACCAGTGTTAAGAATTAACTAGCCTAACTGAAAGTACTTCACTAAAACCTTATAGTAAATTGTCCAGTAGCATTACAGCAGTTCAGTTGTTTTACACTCTTAAAAATAAAGGTTCTTTATTGGCATCTACACTCTAAAAAATGCTGGGTTATTTTTTTTTTACCCAAATGCTGGGTTCAGCCCGTTGGATCATTTTACTGGGTAATTTTAATATTTCTTACCCAGGTGCTGGGTAGTTTTATTTTTAACATTTTTCCCAGGTGCTGGGTTATTTTTTTAACCCAAATGTTGGGTTCAGTGTGTTGGGTCATTTTACTGGGTAATTTTAATATTTCTTACCCAGGTGCTGGGTAGTTTTTTGGGTAGTTTGCTGGGTTATTTTTTTCTACCCAACCACTGGGTTAAGCCTGTCTCTGACAAAACAACTCAGCTGCTGAGTTAAAGTCAGTGTGCTGGCTTTTTGAGTCCTTTACAGGAGAGAGTGGTTCTCAGCGCCACCGATTTGGTGCACTTCTTTAGTGAAATAAAGTTTTGTTTATATTTAATTTAATTTATAAAGTCTTAACTGTGCTGTAAATTGCATTATTTTACGCAACACAACATAAGGACGATTGAGATGTCAGTCAGCTGCGTCAGCAGCAGTTGTTTCGCAGGATCGAAATGCGTTTTGCCTTGCATAAAATAAATGGATTTCATTCGTTATTGTACTGAGTTTAATTTAGGTTAATATTAAAATATACTCTCTAATCTCAGTACTGTTTGTTTACGGGCAGGTTTTTGGAGTCAATCACGGCATCTTTCAGCTACGAGTGAAATGTGAGGCCGTGGTCTGAATTTTGGAATTACCCCAGTGAACAGCAGCCCTTCACTGGCTCAGATTTCACGACACACTGGCACGAGAATTAGCGCTATTTCAGTAAAAAGCGATTGCAGAGAACGGTTGAATACACTAAAATTAAAACGCTTCTACATTTTTTAATGTCTAAAATGCTTGTTAAACGAGTTTAAATGTATGTAATATTGTAAACTATGCTGTATTCACCCAAATTAATTCAATTTGTCTTGTATTTTGTCCATGTGTTCTTGCTTAATAATAAATGTTCATCTTTTGATTATTGCTGTTTCCTCTGTGTGTGTTTTAATAAGTTCCAGTGCATTTTAAGCCAGGAATATAATAATTTTTAAACAATAGTTGGCTTAAATAAAATAATAACCCATTATTTCTCCCAACATCTGTGCCGTAGGACAGGCACAGCAGTGTGGTCTTTGATCCACCTCATACTGCACATCAAACCCAAATAACCCAGCATGTTTGGTAAAAACATTTAACCCAACCAGCTGGGTCAAAATAACCCAGCATGTGTTCTGTCTAATATTTACCTAGCGATGGGTTGCCAAATAACCCAAGTTGGGTTGTTTTTAACCCAGCATTTATTAGAGTGTAAGAACCTTTAACATAAACGGTACCTTTCTATAGCACAAATGGTTGTTTATAGTGGAAAAAGGTTCTTTGGGGTGTTAAAATGTTCTTTTTTTACTCCCAAACAAATTAAGTGCAAACCCCAACACACAGCCGTAAGTCTAATTCAGTCAAGTGAATCGATTCATCGGAACAGTTCAAGGAACCTTAAATGAACTCACTGATTTGAGCTCCTGTGTGGCATTTTCAGCCTTTAAGTTATCAATTTACATATAAAGGTGTGTTTAAAAAGTAGCTTTCCCCAACAAACTTACTAAAAACATGTTTCAAATGATTGATTATTCATATTGAAGACAATCAGACCTTCATATGTTTCTAGAATTTTGCAGTTGCAATTCGTCACCTGACTAGTTGTCCTCACAACTAATGAAAGTGATTTAAAGTTCAGACTGCAATAAAAATAAATATAAAAAGGTGTTTCTGTAAGAGGAGACTGCTATACACTAGTGGCTTTGAGCTGATGTAAACAGGCAAGGCTTTTTGCAATGATATGTGAATAGGTAAATACAGAAAAGTTTCAGAAAACATACTGAATACATATTGTATTTAATAAATATTCTGTAAGCTTACTTTTTAAATGCACCTTTTTGTAATTTTATATTTTTATTTCAAAAAAGCATTATATTTGCTCACAAATATCTGATAAACACTGCATAATTAATTGTTTTTTTACATTTTTTTTTTATTGTATTTTTTCTTTCTTACTGACATTCATTGTTTTCCACCACAACATAATTATACACAATATTCCACTCTATTTGTAACCTTCAGAACTAAAGAGGCCATTTTTTCTAAGGTACGTTTAAGAGTCTTATGCATCACCCTCTTCACATTTGAAATGAGTAACAACACTTACTCATGGGTTGAAGGTTTGCTGTTGGGACCAAAACAGTAGCTGGCACTGCTCCATCCTTTAGTACATTGTGGCAGGTCTACGATGCAATCCATGCTAAAATATGCAACAGAAACTGCTGTGGGTGGACTGAAATGATCAGAGATTTTATGAAACATAAGCTACATATACACAACCGTTCAAAGGTTTGGCGTCAGTAAGATGTTTTATTATTTTATTTTATGTTATTTTAAAAGAAATGAATACTTATTCAATGGTGCAAAAATCAAAACAAAACCAAAAGATCAGAATCAAAGATCAAAAGTGAAAATTAAGACTTTACTGTTCTTGTGAACTTACTATTCATTATATATATATATATATATATATATATATATATATATATATATATATAAGGAGAAAAACAAGTATAATGGTTTGAAGGTTTTTTTTCCGTCTTCAACTGCAAGGCTGTCATTATATCATAGCCTTAAGACTGCAACTATGCACTGGCAAACTGAAGGCACAGTATCAAATAGTGTTGATAAGGGATCTATTGAATTGATACTGTACTTGGGTAAGGTTCAGTCAATATACTATTGCAGATGAAGCAAAGTTCCTTTTGAATTAGACATATTAAATCAGTTATATTGTAGTTTGTCTGCCCTCAAAAGCACACACATATCCTTATAATTGCACACTGCACAGAGACATTACTGTTTTTAACAACTGAGATTAAATTAAGCTAATTGCAATCGTTCATCTTACCCTTTCAGAGTTTTGCTATGTACTTTGAAAATGTCAAGACTTAAAAAAGTCAAAACAAACGTTCATCTTGGCTCATGTGGCACATTACAAACTTATTTGTTTATTCTTTCCGCAATACATTGACTGGAATTTCTCCCAACATCTGTGCCGTAGGACAGGCACATCAGTGTGGTCTTTGATCCACCTCATATAGCACATCAAAGCAGGGCTCAAATGAAAAGCTGTATTTGCCATCCCCACCTTGGCTCTTTCTAGCTCAGAGAGAGTCAGAATCTATTCAATGCGCTCTCATCTCCAGCACTTATCCACGGTGACACTTATCCTGAAACTGCATGCTATACACACAATAAAGGACTTGTATGTGAAATTTAAGCAATTTTGTTATACAAAAAGAGTGAAATATGTGGATCTGTGTGAATTACACTGTATATAGCTGGAGAAAATCTACATAGACACATGATTTGATGCAACATTTTCAGTTTTACATTCAGATGACTGCAATATTGGTTATTATCCTCATAGATTCTAGGCTAGAAATGTACAGCTTTGATATAATATTTGGCTTACAATATCTGGTTTTGCACCAAAATACTATATCTATACAAATACATATTTAACATGGTAATTTTCTACCTTTTTTTTACAGTACACATATTGTTTGATTCTATGCCATTTAAAAGTCTTGGGTTGGTAAGATGTTTTATTGTGTTTGAAAGGAGTCTCTTACATTTGAAAGGATTACTTCCAGAATAAAAATGACCTGATATTTTACTCACCCCCATGTCATCCAAGATGTTCATATCTTTCTTTCTTCAGTCAAAAAGAAATAAGGTTTTTGAGGAAAACATTCTAGGATTTTTCTCCATGTAGTGCACTTCAATGGGAGTCATTGGGTTGAAGGTCCAAATTGAAGAACAAACCGCATATGACTTTTCCAGCATGATTACGTAATGCATGCAGATGTGTATGTGCATCACAGAGCTATTGCAAGATGAGCATTTATGGTTAAAAAGTATATATATATATATATATATAGTCTGTATATTGTTGGATCAACTGTTCAGGTCAGGCATGTTGGCTGGCCAATAAAGCACAGTAGTATCATGGTCAGCAAACCACTTGGAAGTGGTTTTTGCACTGTGGGCAGGTGCTTAAGTCCTGCTGGAAAAGGAAATCAGCATCTCTATCAAGCTTGTCAGCAGACGGAAGCATAAAGTGCTCCAAAACCTCCTGGTAGATGGCTGCATTGACTTTGCACTTGATAAAACACAATAGACCAACAGCAGCAGATGTCACGACATCCCAAATCATCACTGACTTCAGAAACTTCTAGACTTCAAGCAGCTTGGATTCTGTGCCTCTCCAGTCTTCCTCCTGGGAAGGATCTCCTGGGACCATGATTTCAAAATTAAATGCAAAATTGACTTTTATCTGGGAGGACTTTAGATCACTGAGCAACAGTTCAGTTATTTTTCTCCTTAGCCCAGGTAAGATGCTTCTGACGTTGTTTCTGTTTCATAAGTGGCTTGGTAGTCCTTTTCCTGAAGGCGTCTGAGCGTGGTGACTCTTGATGCGCTAACTCCAGCTTCATTCTACTCCTTGTGAAGCTTTCCCAAGTGTTTGAATCAGCTTAGCTTGACAGTATTTTCAAGCTTGCTGTCATCCTTGTTGCATGTGCACCTTTTCCTACCCAATTTCTTCCTTCCAGTCAACTTTGCTTTTAATATGCTTTGATACAGCACTCTTTAAACAGCCACCTCTTTCAGTAATGACCTTCTGTGACTTACTCTCTTTGTGGAGGGTGTCAATGATTGTCTTCTGGACCATTGTAAAGTCAGCATGTACCTTTGAAAACATACTGCCCCAGTGACAACTTTTGTACCTTTTTTTTCTGAGAGTGTTGGATGACATGGGGGTAAGTAAATTCAATCAAGTTTTTTTTTTTTTTTTATTCAGGAAGTGAACAGCACTTATCTGAACAGAACACTTTCACAAGATTATCAAATTTCTATATTGTCACATTTGATTAGTTTAATGCAGTGGTGCCCAAACACGGTCCTGGAGGGCCGGTGTCCTGCGGCGTTTAACTCCAACTCGCCTCAACACAGTCAAAATGTTTCTAGTATGGCTAGGCTATTTTGTTATACAAAAGCTGAATGGAAGTTGGACAAAATACCCAAAACCAATGCAGTATTCTTCTAAATCTGTATTCAGATTTTAAGATATTTACTTCCTCTATATTATACAGTTGCGCTTGTAAGTTTACATACCCCTTGGAGAAAATACAAAATGTTAATAATTTTAACTAAATAAGAGGGATCATGAAAATTACGTGTTATTTTTTATTTAGTACTGTCCTGAATAAGCTATTTCACATAACAGATGTTTATATATACTCCATTAGACAAAATAATAAGTGAATTTATAAAAAAAAAACTTTTCTCATTCAAAAGTTTACATACCCTTGAATCGTAATATTGTGTGTTGTTTCCTAAATGATTCATGATTGTTTTGTGATGTTTTGTGATAGTTGTTCATGAGTCCTTTGTTTGTCCAGAGCAGTTCAGCTGCCTGCTGTTCTTCAGAAAAAAAAAAAAATCCCCACAAATTCTTTGGTTTTCCAGCAGCATCTGCTATATTACCCTCATTGTTGTCAAGTTAGAAAAATAATAATAAATTATAAATTATTTCACTGAATATCAAAAAGGTGATATCATACACTTCTGAGGTTCATTTGTCAAACCTTTTGGCACCAAAAAATCATTTAGTTTCTAAATCAGTTTTCAATGATCATTTTCACCAAGTGAACATACAACAGAAGCCTTGAAATTTAAGACTTTCATTTTCCAAAATCTGTATTTTATATTCAAATGCTGAGATATTTTTAATTTCTCTAAATGTATTACTTTCTCTGTGTTCTTTGCTGCATGAAACTCCTCCTTTTGTTGAGTAAGACTGCCAGCTTCACTGAGTGATCTGATTTATGCGTTCAGCAGAAAAATCTGACAGTTATATTTGCGCTTATGCGTGTGATGAAAACAACCAGCCCCTACGAAAACCTTTGTTAGGCAGATTTAGGATCTGCCGTTTTAAGCGTGCCACGGATATGCCTCTGGTTCCTGCCCTTTACCCATGTTTTTAGCCCAAGATTTAATTCTTGAAAGTCATCATGCCTGCTGTGTTAAACCCACTGTCCCCATTTCAATGCCCTGGTCTGTAGCCAACACTGGTCTCTCTCCCCTCGCTCCCTCCTCCCAGTCAACTCCATCCCCAATCACAATCTTATGAATGGCAACCAATCAGAGCCTGCTCCCCTCTGCAAACTGCATCCTTGTCCAGCAGAGCAAGAAAGAAAGGATAGAGCAGGAGAGAGAGAGGGCTTTATGTGTGAGCAAGGGAGGGAGAGAGAGAGAGGCAGCTGGAGTCTCACACACAACTGTAGTCAGTCTTGGAATCTGAGCGCTGCCAAGAGGCGAATACAGAAGCCAGCGTCGTACTTCCATGAGGATGACATGCTCTCAGACAAGCACAGGAGTCTGTTTTGTTAAGGTAAGAGCCTTATGCTTCTTACTCTTCAGATAACGTCAGCTAATCTAAATAGCATGGAAAGAGCGTTGCAATTTTATTACTAGTTTGAAATTGTTGCTGTGGAACTGACAACAGGCAAAACTCAAATCTAAATCGAAATACTTTGGAATGCTTCCTTCTGCTTGGAATTACGGTTTTCCATGGTAACAACCTCAACAACCTCATAATGGATTGGATTTTTAATGTAATAGATTTGAATGGATTTTGCCCTCTGTCATAATGCCACATACTTGCCAGATCATATAATCTTACATGAAATGCTGGTCATATGCTATTTTATTGGACATTTGTAATCTATCTATCTATCTATCTATATGAATAGTCTATATATATATATATATATATATATATATATATGTAAATGTATTTAAATATAAACAAAGTGTCTAGTCTAGTTAAACTTTACCACCCACGGGAGTCATGATTGCAGCTGAAGTTTCTAAAATACTCCCTCTATCTCTATGCATTTAATCACCCCGTTGCTTTTTACAAGGAGGTGTGCACACGTGTTTAGAGGTCTGCGTGCTTGTTTGATCCTTGACATGAAACATATCACAGCCGACGAAGGGAAATTGCTTTCATGCACCACTGTCTCTGTTTGTGATCCTTAACCCGGGGTTTTAGCTAAAGCGGTGCAGGTTCTGTAGTATGCTGGCAAAGCTGTAACACTAAACCTCCGTGAGCAGCACTGTATGTTTGAAAGTGTTTTCCAGCTTTCATGTTGTTTGTAGCACTTGTGACTGTGGAAGTTAAAAGCAAATCACTTTAAGTGCTGTATCACCAATAAGGATCGATTCTTGTCTGTGTACCTAAAAAACCACACTTGGATATTGACAGTGTGAACCATTCTTGTTAGACTTTAGATCAGATTTTTTCACTGTGCTTCTGAAATGTATGCAGGCTGTGATTTATACATCTGACGTGAACACATAATGGCATGACTGTTTCGCACAAATTAAAGCGCACACTTCCTCCGAGCCTGTGTCACATGTATAATTGCCTTTCAACACTGAGATAAATCACAAGATAAAGCCCCACATGCTTCCACTCAGTGAAGCTCTCTCTCTTTCCGTTTCTGTCTTCTGATATCATCTCCCTCTATTTCTTTCTGCCTCAAAATGCAAGGCAATTTGCCTCATAATGAGGTGAAAGATCCCACCAATTGCTTTTCAGCAAGGTGCTGTAATCATATTTACGCCTTGACCTGAGGAAGTGACCTGTAAAAAAGCATTTTAGGGAGTCAAGGACTGTTGCATCTTGCTTTTGTGTGAATTCCAGTCACCAGTTAAACCCTTAGCAATGTTAGCCAGTGTTTCCAGTATCCGCAACTGCGGCTCTCCCTTCCTCTTTGCCCTTCTCTGACAACACGCATAATTTTTTTAATCAGACAAGACCTCCGTCAGCTCCTGCCGAAGCTCACTTTTGAATTCATTAGATCCTCAGAGCCACACGAAATCAGAGAAAGTGTTCTGTCTAATAACTCAGGGTGTAAATGATTGCCTTGAGTCTGTGAACCTGGCAGAATCAAAGCCGATCCTCCAGGCAGGCAATCAACATGGTGCATATCTGATCTGTACCAAAGTTTCAAAACAAAGAAGACAGGGCATTAATATTGCAAGGGAGAGGCCAGCTGTGAGAGGCGTCCAGCATGAGGGATGGAGTGATGGGGAGATTCATACAGGGAGGAGAGGAGAGAAAAAGGTCTTGGGCTCCCCCAAGTGGTAACTGTTGCATCTGTAGCTTGTTGTGTTGGTGTCAAATGCTAAAGTGCTGGATAGGAGTCCCTTAAATGTAAATGTTTCTCACTAGTGCTTAAACATATGCAGTTGTGTAGGTGATTTAAGCTGCTGTACATATGGCAAGGACGGTCACGGGCATAGAAAACTGCATTTGATTTGCATACTCACCTGGATAGCAGCAGAATTCAGGCAAAAACTAGATATTATATGTCATTAGGGAGCCCAGATTTGGTTCCATGATAGCTTAGATACAAGGACTAAGCGTACTTGACTCGGAGCTGTGGGCATTAATGCTAATTCTCTAATTAATAGGTGATATATGGCATGTCCCGAGAGTGTATCTAATGCCCATCTCTCTCTTTCCTCGGCCAAATCACTGACCACTTATACCTTAAAATTCATGAGATGTCAAAGGCTGCTTATTATGCAGTGCACATCTAGGATTAATATTCTAATAAGGTTCATGGAAAGAGTTTAAATTATAACTGCAGCATTTAATCATAATAATAATCAAAGTGGATTACATGTTACAAAACAGAAATGGTTTTTATGCCAGCCGGGGGCAAGGCTGGGAATTAACTAGGAAATACACAACACTTTATTAAACAATATTAAAGCATCAGAAAGGTATTTAGACAGCTATATGGCCACTGTAGTCATGCTGAAGGATGAATGCGACATGTAAAAATGTTCAACTGGAAGGTATTTTAGTGAAAATTCCTTTTTATTGACAGGAAAATCGGTCTATTTGAAATTATTCTGCAGAAAAACAAAGGACGTTGGAATGTGATGAATTTTATGTGATGTTAGAGGTCAGCAGTGAAGTGGGTGCTTTGGAATACTTGATTTTGATTGGTCAGCCGTGGCATTCAGCGGTCTGATGTTTTCAGATGAGTCAAACCGTTGGTTTGGAAACTAAAATCCTATTTATTTTCAATACAGAAGAACTGATTTTTGAACAATAATGACTTATAAGCCTTTAGAGACCTATTGTGTGCTACAAGGTTGTTAAACAATGGTATATGCTTTTGTTGAAGCTCATCAGCCCATATTATTTTAACTTTTTCTGATTTCAAATCTTTTTTTCATCTTTTTTTTTTTTTGTGTGCTTTTAATCTTTTGTAACTGCATTTCTATACTACTTTATATATAGCACTTTGGTCAACCAGTGTTGTTTTTTAAAATGCTTTATAAATAAATAAATCAGAACGCAGACTTATGTTTAAATAATTGTGTTTAACCAGAATTCCTGGAAAAAACTAGATTATTTACGATTCTACAGAATACACTTCAGCACTCATCCACTTCCCTGATGTAAAAGACAGATTTTATATACATCGATTTTGTTTCTATATTTGAAAAGCTTTGTGGGATCAGAAAAATGCTTATCTTTTGTGCTTTTAACCTTTTGTAACTGCATTTGTATACTGCTATACATATAGCACTTTGGTCAGCCAAGGTTGTGTTTGAATGTGCTTTATTAAATAAATAATAACGCAAATTTATTTTTAAATAATGGCATTTAACCTGAATTCCTGCAAAAACTAGATTACTCATGATTCTATAGAAAACACTTCAGCACTCGTCTACTTCCCGGAAGCACCGCAAATGATGTAAAAGTCATATTTTATATACACTGATTTCCATATTGTTTGCAAAGCTTCATGAGATTGTAGATTGTTAAAGCAACTTATGTGCACAGTTTTGAATTTTAGTCCGATTTTTAAATACATTTTAAAGTTTGCAATGTTGTAATTCACCATTGCAAATAATAAAAAATCCGTATGGGAAATTCACTATTGTCACAAATGTAACTGCTGCCATTGTGCCTCAGTTATTGTTTGTAATGAAAATAATCTCAGAGGATTTTAGTATTAATGTTACTATAATATTGATGTTGTGTTTTTGTTGCTAGGCTGATTGTTTTTTTGTTTTTTGTTTTCTTAGAGGAAGCTATGGCATACATTATTTCAGCTCAAATCAATATTTACTGTATACATAATTATTTATTTGGTATGTAGCCATGTAACCTGCAAGCTAAATTGGAGCCTACTGGCCACGTTGAACACTGATATGTTTGCTTCCAGTGGTTCAGAAATGTAATAGTGGCGTTAAATATCTCTGGGAAAAAGGCATTTGAACATTTAGCAACATTAAAACTCTGTTTGCTACATTTAAGGAGATGCTCGTGAAAAATCCTCTCTAAAAGGTGAGAAGGAGGTGAGTAATGTTTCACTTAGTCCCAGTTAATTGAATGTATCGCACATCGGCTGTCATGCTTAAACACTCAGCCTGAAAGCTCAGGAATAAACACAGCGGCAGGCCACTCTGCCAGCAGCAATCACTATTTGAGGCAGCGAGCAAGAGCTTTTAGGTCGTGTGACCAGCATTTGAATCCAACCCTAGTCATTCTGTGACATATAATCAAGGTCTGCTATTGATCCCGCTACGTACGTTGATTTCTCTCGTCTCTGATGTAGTTATAACACCCGTACCATAGTACTCCCTCTGGAAATCGATTTGGATGTGGAACATATTAAGAGGACAAGGGAATAAGAAGATGACATCGGAATAAGAATCAATTTGTGAATAAGGGTTGTCACTTCATTCACTTGCAGACTTTGTTTTAATCATTGTTTGTGACTGGAGAAAAAATGCACATGAGATGCGAACGTTATCTCGATCGATAATGATGCTGAGGGTCTCGACCGAATAACAGTTAGAGGTTGTGCTGGAAATAATTGGTCTGTGTCACCATGACAGTCTGGTTTTAAAAATTCCATCATATTTTTAGTTTCCCATTAGCCTAATCATACAGTTACTGGATAATCATGTAGGCAGATTTAACGCTGTATATTTAAATAAAATATAATTAAACATTCCCTACAGAGGAAGTAACCTACAGCTAGCGCATATGGTTCATTATTCCTGGGGGGGTTTACCCCAGCATAAACCCCATCACACAGCAGATTCTAAAAAGTTCATTGCTCATGTCAATCACAATACTAATTGCCTACATACACTAAAACAAATACTATTTCTTACCTTGAACCTAAACCCTAAACTTAAAGGGATAGTTCCAACCTGGTCTAATGGCAAAAACGTGGGGCAGGGTTGCCAGGTTTTTACAACAAAACCCACCCAATTGTGTTTTGAAGAGGTTCCCTGCGTATTTCAGCGGCTAAATATGACATTATTGAGGTCTCTTCAACCCACGGACATCAAAAACAACCCATGGCAACAGTGTTAAAGTAGCCCAATTTCGTGGGAAACCCACTGATAAGTAAGTATATATTACTGCAGTTTTCAACAGAAATATCCACTCATGGCGCTCAAAGAGCCATGTTCATCCGAAATAGATGAACGTACATGGTACATTTTATTGTAAAAGCTAGATGGTATACCATACAATAATTACTTATTATTGTAAGGGGTAGGTTTAGCGTTGGTGTAGACGTTAATAAAACACAATCTAACAGGTAGAACATTTAATTTATTTGAAAATAATGAGTTTTAAAATAATGCACCATCTGCACTACACCTAAACCTACCCAATAGTATATGGACAAAAGCTAATGTGACATTTTAGCTTTTTTGATCTCTCATCTTTCATTGTGAGTCATGTTTTTCACAGGATTTATACTCAAGGATTCCACATCCTAAGTCCAACTCTGTGCCGGCTAAGCTACCGAGCATGCTTGCTATGTCCGGTGTTGTGTCCATTTCTGCTACCCTGTCGTGTACACCCACCCCAAGCCTAAACTTACTCTACTGTATTAAAAAAAAAAAATAAAAAATAGTGTTGGTAGAATAATCTGATAGGTAGCACTAGTTGTCAGAACGCTTGCAAGTGAAAGATATGAAGAGTTCAGATTCAAAAGCCTCTAAATCCATCTGACGTACTTCTTTAAAATGAGCATTTCTTTTTGGCTACTTTGTATAGGTTTGTATGTAAGTGCTGGTACTTCTGATTGGGCTGAGGCTGGAATTTAGCGAGTTTGAAGTAAAAGTATTTGATGGACGTATAATATGTGTCAGGAGTATTCACTCACTATCATTATCTCATTTTTGACCGAGATGGCTTTTAGCTGGTTTTGCATCTGAACTCCTCATATGGAATTGTAATCATAACTATGTACAAAAACAATTAAAAGTGCTTTCTGTTTTACCACCTCTGGTGTTTATTTCTTTTAGAAATTCAGTGATATGTACTTACTGGTACATATTATGCATCTCAGGTATGTTTTTGGCATGAGACCAGTTTGGATAGTTCACCCAAAAATGAGAATTCTGTCATTAATTCCTCACCATCATGTCGTTTTAAACCTGTAGGAACTTTGTTCATCTTTGAAACACAAATTACAAGTGCATCTCAATAACTTAGAATGTTGTGGAAAAGTTAATTTATTTCAGTAATTCAACTCACATTGTGAAAATTGTGTATTAAATAAACTCAATGCACACAGACTGAAGTAGTTTAAGTCTTTGGTTCTTTTTTAATTGTGATGATTTTGGCTCACATTTAACAAAAACCCACCAATTCACATCTCAACAAATTAGAATATGACTAATCAACTCAAAACACCTGCAAAGGTTTCCTGAGCCTTCAAAATGGTCTCTCATGTTTGGTTCACTAGGCTACACAATCATGGGGAAGACTGCTGATCTGACAGTTGTCCAGAAGACAATCATTGACACCCTTCACAAGGAGGGTAAGCCACAAACATTCATTGCCAAAGAAGCTGCTGTTCACAGAGTGCTGTATCCAAGCATGTTAACAGAAAGTTGAGTGGAAGGAAAAAGTGTGAAAGAAAAAGATGCACAACCAACCGAGAGAACCGCAGCCTTCAGAGGCTTGTTAAGCAAAAGCGATTTAAGAATTTGGGTGAACTTCACAAGGAATGGACTGAGGCTGGGGTCAAGACATCAAGAGCCACCACACACAGACGTGTCAAGGAATTTGGCTAGAGTTGTCGTATTCCTCTTGTTAAGCCACTCCTGAACCACAGACAACATCAGAGGCGTCTTACCTGGGCTAAGGAGAAGAAGAAATGGACTGTTGCCCAGTGGTCCAAAGTCCTCTTTTCAGATGAGAGCAAGTTTTGTATTTCATTTGGAAACCAAGGTCCCAACCAAGGTTGCTTGAAGTCCAGTGTTAAGTTTCCACAGTCTGTGATGATTTGGGGTGCAATGTCATCTGCTGGTGTTGGTCCACTGTGTTTTTTAAAAACCAAAGTCACTGCACCCGTTTATCAAGAAATTTTAGAGCACTTCATGCTTCCTTCTGCTGACCAGCTTTTTAAAGATGCTGATTTCATTTTCCAGCAGGATTTGGCACCTGCCCACACTGCCAAAAGCACCAAAAGTTGGTTAAATGACCATGGTGTTGGTGTGCTTGACTGGCCAGCAAACTCACCAGACCTGAACCCCATAGAGAATCTATGGGGTATTGTCAAGAGGAAAATGAGAAACAAGAGACCAAAAAATGCAGATGAGCTGAAGGCCACTGTCAAAGAAACCTGGGCTTCCATACCACCTCAGCAGTGCCACAGACTGATCACCTCCATGCCACGCCGAATTGAGGCAGTAATTAAAGCAAAAGGAGCCCCTACCAAGTATTGAGTACATATACAGTAAATGAACATACTTTCCAGAAGGCCAACAATTCACTAAAAATGTTTTTTTTTTTTTATTGGTCTTATGAAGTATTCTAATTTGTTGAGATAGTGAATTGGTGGGTTTTTGTTAAATGTGAGCCAAAATCATCACAATTAAAAGAATCAAAGACTTAAACTACTTCAGTCTGTGTGCACTGAATTTATTTAATACAAAAATGTAACAATTTGAGTTGAATTACTGAAATAAATTAACTTTTCCACAACATTCTAATTTATTGATATGCACCTGTAATATATTTTTGATGAAATTCGAGAGCTTTCTGTGGGATATACTCCGCCAACAACAAAGGGATTTCTGATCTGAACACAACTGAAATGTTTTATGGCCCAGAAAGTTAGTAAGAACATTGTTAAAATAGTCCATGTGACTATCAGTCGATTGTGTGAGAAAAAAACAAAAAAAAAACAAAAAACCTTTATTCAACAATTGCTTCACTTTCGGGTCAGTCTTGCCACTATTCATGAGAGTACTGTGATGCATGCATGAGCATTCCTCTGCTTGCAAACAAAGCACAGTGCATCAAAGTTCTACGTCTGCATGCTGGCTCCTGCATCAGCAGCATCACATGTATTCGTCGTGATACTCTCGTGAACGTGTCGAAGACTCATAGAAATCAAGTTGTTAAATAAAGTTTTTTTTTTTTTCTTTACACACAAAAAGTAGTTTTGTAGCTTCCTAAAATTACAGTTGAACCACTGATGTCACTATTTTAAAAATGTCCTTTACTACCTGTCCTTTGGGCCTTGAACGCGGTAGTTGCGTTGCTGTCTATGCAGGGTCAGAAAGCTCTCAGATTTAATCAAAAATATCTTAATTTGTGTTCTGAAGATGAACACCACATGGAGATGGAACCACATGAGAGTAAGTAATTATTTTTCAGAATTTTCATTTTTGGGTGAATCTCAGAACAACATTGGTAGCAGATCCTGATCAATAGCAAAGCTGTTTGTAGCAGTTGGATCTACATTTTACATATGATTATTGACTATATTCATTTATTATTTTGGGATCTTTATTAGTTTTACCTGACAGTTTACCCTACAGACGTTGCTCAGCTAACGTATATGGTTTGTTATTCACTTTTCCCCCTCCGAACGAGTTTAATGCAAACCCTGCCCCACAGTAGATTCTAAAAATGCAACTGGTCATATTAATCACAGTGCCAATCACAAAAAATCATGCATTGTGCATTAGTGCCACTAAATTAGAGGTGCACTATGTACATTTTTTGTTGATCACTTGTTTAAAATTTACTAAATCGACATAAGCAAGTATATAATCAGTCCATCTTCCAAAATGTGTTTTTGTCTTGCACCAAAAATTACAGCAGCCACTGTTAAACAGCTTGGCATGACTAGTCATATACATAAACTGAGCAAAGTACCTCTAGCTACAATGTTCTTCCATAAGATGCATACAGTGAGTCTTTTTGAAACATTGAAATCAATTTTTATATTGCAAAATGATTCAATGTTTCAACATGGTGGTGGCCGAGAAGAGATCCCCTCCTGTGATTGTAAAGCACTTTGGGGGTACAGCAATACACAATAAAGCGCAATATAAATGCCTCATTCATTCATTCATTCATTATCTGGTGATTAAAGCTCTACACATAAGAACAAAGCAAAATATGTTCTGCAAAACAACTGCAAGTGTTTTCATTAATCTGTAACCTAAGAAAATAATCTAATAACATGAATACTGTTATACACAAAGTACAGTGGCATGCAAAAGTTTGGGAATCCCTTGCAGAATCTGTGAAAATGTGAATAATTTTAACAAAATAAGAGAGATTATACAAAATGCATGTTATTTTTATTTAGTACTGTCCTGAGTAATATATTTTACATAAAAGATGTTTAGATATAGTCCACAAGACAAAAAATAGCTGAAATTATTAAAATAACCCCCTTCAAATGTTTGGGAACCCTTGGTTCTTAATACTGTGTGTGGTTACTTAGATGATCTACGGCAATCTTTTTTGTTTTGTTTTGTGATGGTTATTCATGAGTCCCTTGTTTGTTCTGAACAGTTAAACTAAGCATTGTTCTTCAGAAAAATACTCCACATCCTGCAGATTTCACAGGAGGACGATAATTGAGGGACTCATGCATTAAGAGCCGGGGGTGTAAGCTTTTTGAATTTGAAGAAGGTAAATTGTATTTCATTTGTCTTCTGGGAAACATGCAAGTATCTTCAGAAGGGCAGTCCTAAATGGAAAGATACTGTAGATACTGTAGAAAGATATTGTAACAAAATAAGATAAATTTGAATATTTTCATCCTGTTCAAACGTTTTCACCCCCCGGTAATGCATTGTCTTTTCTTCTGGAGCATCACTGAATGTTTGAACCTTTTTTAATAGTTGTGTTTTAGTCCCTCAGTTGTCCTCAGTGTGAAAAGATGGATTTCAAAATCATACAGTCACTGCTGGAAAGGGTTCAAATATGCAAAATTTGCTGGAAAACCAAAGAATCTGCAGGACAGTCGTAGATCATCCAGGTAACCACACACTGTATTAAGAACCAAGGGTACTACAGTAGTCAACATTTGAAGTGGATCAAACAAAAATTCATCAAAGTTGTTCTAAGACAAGAACGGGTATTGTTTTGGTTTTAGGACAAATTTGATGAAAGGTTGTGATCCACTTCAAATGTTGACTACTGTATATATATTTACTATATGTAAACATCTTTTATATGAAATATCTTACTCAGGATAGTACTAAACAAAAAAATAGCATGCGATTTGTATGATCTCTCTTATTTTGTTAAAATAATTCACATTTTCACAGATTCTGCAAGCGGTTCCCAAACTTTCACATGCCGTTGTATCTGTATTACTGTGTAGTCTTTTAGTTATTCATCATCAATGCCGTAAATAGCAGAAAATTTCCACTTAACAGATAATAACAGTCTGCCCTGACCATAACCCAGACCTGGCGTACTATGCCATCTTAGCTGTGTTTACCGATGCAGGCATTTCTGTTAATCACACGGGCATGTTATAAGCAAGGTTTTGTGTGAGGCTACATGTTTGATCTTCTGTGAATAGAATACTGCATGAGGGCCCTGTGGGACATACTCCGCCAACAACAAAGGGATTACAGTGTAAGAAACGGGTGTTGCATCTTGACAAGGGCTGCAATGACCTCCAACACACTGTAACTTTTTGCTTTGATTATTTTTTATAGGGAATCAAAGGAGGATCAAAGGCGATTCTACAATGTCAGGGTTGCTGATGTTGCCATCTACATCACTTTCAATTCAGCACTGCCCTCCCTTCTTAGCTTATTCATAAGGAGTCGCTGTCGTCGTGCCGATTGATTGGCTGCAATGATAATGAATCACTTCCTCTGGCTGCTTCCACTGGTCTTTCTGCACCTGAGCTCTCCAGTCATATTGCTCGAGCGGAGTGATGGGAATCTCTTTCACTGGAACCATCTGATGAAAGGAGATAAATTGGTGCTGCACAGATCCAAAAGAGACTGGATGTGGAGGCAGTTCTTCCTGTCGGAGGAATACACAGGAAGTAACTATCAGTACGTCGGCAAGGTGAGCGTCCACGATAACACGGGCCCAGAACGAGCCTTCTTGTCTAGCAAAACAGGGCTTGGAGGAGATGCAAATGCCTGATTTTTGCATTCCTCTTTCTTTTTCCTGAGCTTTATAGGGTTTGACACTGGATTTGAACACGGCACTGTGTGGCAGGCACTTTGAAACACTTGATGCCATCATCAAAGAACATAAAGTAGCACAAATATGAATTACACACTCACTGAGGCATGAATATTCACAGAGGCAGAGAGACAGAAAGTGAACGAGAGTGGGAGAGAGTCGTTTTGAGAAAGAATACTTTGTACCAGGGTTTAGTTTTTTACCGCTCTCATTTCCAGGACAAAGTGGCTCCGCAGAGACCTGACAGGAATCAACAATTATGGGCTATTTCACTCACTCTTTTTCATTCCCCCCCACTGACTTCCAACCCATCTGCAGTGGCTGTGTGAAGGAAGGGACTGCAATTCATCAAGCCGCAGTTCAGAGGCATGCTATATTTATGCCACATTAAACATGAAAGAGGAGTCCATACTGACATTCAGCAGCACAGTCCCTGTTATTAAAACACTGACAGTGTTGTATACATACAGAAAACATCGAATACGACAAGGCTTAAAACTGTGTTCTTTTTCCTTCAATGTATAATTCTTATTTAGCATATAGCACTCAATAATGATGCCACCATAAAAGAGTACATTTACATAACTTCAGAACATCTTTTCTGAACTTTGCACAAGCTAGACTAAGTGCCTTTGATAGGGTAGTTGGCTATGAGTCAAATTTTAATCGCAGAGAGCAAATCCACCTTTTTTTTTCAACGTGAAAGCATGTATTTTCTATGAATGTAACCTCTATAGATAAATAACAAAGTGCAGTGTTTATTATTGTTCTATTTTATTATTGAAATATATTTTAAATTGATGTTGTGTTCATTATTGCAACAGTACATTGAAATATTACGATAAGAAATACCAGTTTGCATTATTAGCGGTACATGGTTTTACAGTTTTACAGCCGGTTTTACAGCCACAAATACCTGAAGGTGGCTAACACCGGTCATATACATTTAAGTGATAAATGGCCACGGCACTCTTACGTTAAGAATAAAGTGGAAAAGTAACAAATGGCAAAGTAAGCAAGTGGACACCGATACAGCCCTTGACAGAGAAATCAGGAGATAAACTTAGCAATCATTTAATGCTATGTAAAGGAATAAAGGGTTCAATATTCGTACTCATGTATTATCTCCGGATTTACATTTAGCTGCTTAGATGTATTATGAACACTGAGATACATAATTTCGGGGATTCATCGGATTCATGATTCGATTCTATAACTAATATGTTACATTCATTAATTAGAGGAAAAGAGGAAAAGGCCTCATAAGCAGTGTTGGGAATGTTACTTTAAAAAAGTAATTAGTTATAGTTACTAGTTACTTCTTACAAATAGTTAATAACAGAGTTACATTATTATAAAAGTAACTAATTACCAGGGAAATATGTTACATGATTTAAATGTAAATTAAATGAATTAAATTTTTAGTTTACTCACCAGACTTCGCTCGAACTGATTTGCTGAAATCAGAACAGGGACGATAATAGGTGAGCGCCAGCCAATGAGATTGCCGTTTGCACAATAGTTCCGCCTACCTCCGGAGAAACCGGCAGTTCTTAAAAGCTGAAGAACTCCAAAGGAATTCCGTTATTTTGAGAGGAAAATACAACAAAGAATATTGTTTACATGTAGCGTGTCAATTCTGCATGGTATAAGACTGTGGCTGTGTATCTTTCTTAGCATGTGTGAGACTAAGTGACGGCTACGTTAGGCCCCGATCACACCGAACGCGTTTTTGCAGTGAGAGGCGTCTTTTTTGAATTGTTTTCTATTGGCAGTGAGCGTTATGCGCGCTGTTTATGCCCGCGGGTGCCTCGCGTTTTTGCCGGAGCGCTCTGAGCGCCTGAAGTTGAAAAAAAAGCAACTCTGAGCGGAAAAGCGCCCGACGTCATCGGGGTTTTTTCCATTGTCCAATCGAATTAATGGAGAGGCGGGCCTTCCATTGCGGTGACGAAAGTTTTACCGTTGCCTAAAAAGTACGGAGACTGCAGTGATGGAGGAGAAACTTTTGGTGTCTATCGCGGGTTACTTGGAGCTGTATTTTTTTAAGGTTTTTGCTGATATGACAGTTTACTAAACAGCTAAAAACCAAAGATTTTAGAGCTATAATCCTTTGATTAGATTGACAGGACGGCTGATTTGATGGTTGCCTAGCAACATAAAAAACCGCAAGGCACTGCTCTTTTTTTTAAAAGTCACCAGAAAAAGGCAGTGCGGTGCGCCTCGCGTTTTTAGAACTAAAAAACGCGTTCGGTGTGATCGGGGCCTTAGTCGTGTGCCTTCACACCACTGATCTATAATAGAGAACTGGATAGCTCATTACGTTATAGAAGTGAAGCCACTGCGCCGCCATATTGCTATTCCCTAGTACTCGCAAACATTCTATTGAATGAATAGGAAATTATACGATTTTAATAAGAAAACATCACCTAACAAGTCAGCGTTTTCATATCTGACGTCTCACTGTACATTCTCACAGCGCAAACCTATTAAGCATGTAAACGTTTATTTGTTTAATGTCCGGAATTCCCTCTGCTTATTAAAAAGTTACGTTCATATACATTACAGGAGCGAACAGCAGATGAACATGATAAACATCGGACGTTTACCATGTTTACAAAAGACAAAATGCTCATTCTGAAATCTGAATAAACATTTATGCTTTGTATACATATAATTTGGCTTACAGTTAATCACTGTTTATGCTGTTTTGTTACAGTGTTTTTATTCATACAGGCTAAATGCATGTTTTAATTATTTCGTTAACATCATTTTGAAGCAGGTAATGATTTAAACGTTTGTTGATTCAGTTACCATTCATGTTGAGATAAATGTTAATAATAAACGTTAATAATAGAAAAATGTCAAATATAACATTCTGAATATAGAAATATCAAATTATTTAAATAAAATAATAAACGATAAAATGAAAATGAAACTTTAAAAATTAAACTAAACCTGTCAGCAGATGGCGGTAATTCATGATTTTATCACTGAATCATTCATTTAGGAATGAAGCAAGCGACTCTCTTTGCAAATATGTAATTAAATCAATGACTCGTTTAAAAACGCACGTTCATTTATAAAAGGAACACAGCTGTGTTTGAATAGAGATGCGGCTCAGCTGTGACTTTGTTTCAGATTATTTTCATTGACGAAATTGGGCAAAATCAAGTTAGTTCATGTTTAATATGTCCTACATAATTCCTTACATAAAGAAATATATTTTGTGTTGGATCAGTTAACTGTGTCGGTAAGTGCGCAGCTGACACACCCTCCGGAATGATTTCAAAACATCTCTTATCCTGCCCGAAAAGACGATAAACATCGCAGATAACATTTTAAGTAAAAATTAATTTACATACACATATTATAAAAACTAATCCTGTGTGACTGATACGCTTAAAATCGAGTGATTTTAGGTCAGCGGTTTGGCTGTGAGTCAATGGTGCTCTCTGCCGGTAGGGAATAGTAAGATGGCGGATCGAACACTTCCGGTGGCTTCACTGACTTAGGGCAGTTTAGAACGCAATGAGCAATCCAGTCGTTATATAGATCAGTGCTTCACACTAGAGTTTACGGTTTGTCAAATACAGGTATGCTGCACATCCATTCAGATAAACTGGAAAAATATATATATATATATATATATATATATATATATATATATAATATTACTATAATAAATTATAGTAACGCCGCATTTTATTGTCAGTAATGGTAACGGCGTTGTAACGGGGAAACAGTAATTCGTTTGATTACTCATTACTGAAAAAAAAAAACGCTGACTGCAGTCCAGAGTTGCCAGGTTTTAACAACAAAACCCGCCCAGTTGCTACTCAAAACTAGCCCAATCACCTTTCGAGAGGGGGTCCCCGGTTAGAAATTGCGTTCAGGGGGATAAAATACATGTTCCGCTTTTTTAGGGGCTAAATATGACGTTATTGGGGTCGCAAACTCGCGGACATCAAAAACAACCCGTGGCAACAGTGCTTCAGTAGCCCAGTTCCGCGGGAAAACCGCGGACTTGGCGTCACTGCTGCAGTCAGGTGACAGACGGGTTTGGCTCAACTGTATGCAACACGCAAGATGCCACTCACCTGTGCAGTAGCCTATAGGGACTTAGCATTACGTTTCATTGTAAGTGTGTGCATCGCAGGTTATTGCTGTCCTTTTTTGCAGAAAAAGGCTTCGCGCGGTCGTGCCGAAATTAACCGTTGTGATGACAGAAGCGAGGCTTTTCGAAACATTCAATCAATTGAACCAATCGCATCGCAAACTGATTCGCAATTCACTGTTTCGAAAGGACGGCTGCTGGTTATTTCCATATAGATGTATAAATAATAACAGTAAAATACCAATAAAGTTTAATGTATCTATATAATATGAATTGATCTCATTATCTCATAATCCACGTTTGCTCAAATCACGTGACTTGGCTTTGGTATGTGCTCCGAACCACCGAATGGAAACAAAATGTTCATAACAGTTTAGAAGTAATATGAACAAATCACTTGTATATATTAAACATTGCAACACACATCTATTACTAAATTGAGGGGTTTTGAGTATGCTGAGTGTGTAGCGTGCAGTGTACACTGTTTAGAGACAGAGTGAGAACACATATATTAAGCCAATTAATAAGTGCTGCTTTTGTAACATTCTGTTTTGTGAGGTCTCTCCATGTCTTTCATTTGCCCTCTCTATCAGTCAGTGTGGATAACATAAAGTGTTTGTTATGAGAACCTGCTGAGTGTGTTTGAAGGGTCAGCTGGTGAAATCAGACCACTGGCTCTTTCTAAAAACAACCTTTAGAGCCCAGGATAAATGCATTAACTGGCCATGACTCTGACCAGATGCTGGACCTGCATCTGCACACATAAACGCATGAAACACCTGCTTATTCGATTTTTTAAAATTCATTGAAGCCTGTTAGAACCCATATAGTCTCATCCCACTGGTTAAAATTTAATTAAGCATCAGACGGTGACAGTTGGACAGCTTTAGGGCAAATAAACTCATTTAGGGGAAAGTGAATGACCCAACCAGTGGGATGTATCAGGGTGATTCTTCAATTAGGAGAACTTTTCTGTCCCCTACTAAGATTTTAAAGGAAGAGGAAAAGATTGTGTCTTTTTTTAATGACTTTACCAAATATTTAAGAGGATTGAAAGGAAAAATGTTCTATTATAAGGCTTGTTCTTATACCCAGACTTAAAAAGTTTCCTTTATAATAAAATGAAATAATAATAATAATAATAATAAAGAACAAAAAACGAAGGGAAAATCCAGTTTGCACTTTTCCCCATGACTTTTACAATGAATAAACTATTGTATTATTTTATAGTAAACAGAGTTTATTTTACAAATCTAACATTTATTCACTGCTTACTTTCTCAAAGTGTCATTATTTTCACAATTTCAAGAAGTCAAACATGCTGAAAGAAAGAAAGAAAATGGCAAATAAATAAAAATGTTAAAAAGACTATAAAGCATTAGCGATTTGGTATCTAACATCAGTCAATTTTATTGTAATACTATATAGAGGACAGTGATAAGATCCAGTTTTATGAGTTTATTCTAAGTGTCAGGTTGACAGAGGACAAAGACGGCAATAAATACAATTTTGATTAATATTACCACTATTAAAATGAAAAGTCATGGAAATGAATCATGTTCTAAAAGGCCTAGGAACATTTTGTATTTTTAGAAATGCAAATGGAAATGCAATGAAAATGCAGTGGTGAAAACCAACTAAAAGCTTCATTAGTATTTAATGGAATATGTTCTGAAGACTTGTACTCTTAAGGCTTTGGCTTTTATGTGTTTCTATTGTCCCTAGAGAGCCTTCCCTCCAAAAGATGATTCTTCTAAGCTGCTAACCATGATTGAAAACAAGTCTAGCTGAAGTCCACTGCTTAATAAAACATGACAGCATATCATATTAACATTTTGCTGAAGGAAGGACTCTACTAGTGTTTGATTAAAGTGTTTGATTTGAAAATATCCACAAATGATGTGCCAAATATTAAGAATGTGCACTGCGACAAAAAACTTGGGTGAAGTCACAGTCTGCTTTCTGTCCATGCAGCTTCGCTCAGACAAAGACAGAGGGGATGGAACTGCCAGATATGTTCTCTCTGGGGAAGGAGCAGGCACAATTTTTCGTATCGATGAGAAGTCTGGGGATTTACATGCTACACAGAGACTGGACAGAGAGGAAAAGTCCTCTTACACACTGCAGGCCCAAGCTTTCAACAAGATCACCGGCCTCCCTCTGGAGCCTGCCACTGAATTCATTGTCAAGATACATGACATCAATGACAATGAGCCCAAATTTACCAAGGCTGTCTACACTGCCAGTGTACCTGAAATGTCAGACGTCGGTGAGTGAATGAAAATTACTTTTTCTCGCGGTGTTGTTATTTGAAGTGCATTTACTGTCATGCTGGAATACTGCACCAGGGTGTGATATTCCTGTCACTGCAGTGTTTTTAAGGTCAATGATGCCTCAGTGCTATTGGTTCTTAGACTTTTTTTTTTTTTCGTATTCTTCAGTTGACAAGTCTTTGGAGCATGTAGTGTTATGGAATCAAGCATTTAGACAACAGAGAGCTAGACTTTCACAACATTTTGTTTTGTGTGTTTGTGTTTCATTAGGGTTGTTTTGTTTCAGCGTTGATTTTACTTTTATTTGATTTGTTTTGTTTTTGTTTGGGCTGTTTTGGCTTTGACTTAAGTCTCAATCATGTCTTAAGTCTTTTTTTCTGTTACGGCTGTTTTGACTTTGATTTAGGTCTTTAAATTGTTGATGGATCATGTCACTCAACATTACTAGGCAAGGATTTAGACAAAAGTGAGTTAGACTTTGACAAAAAAAAATGTTTTGTGTTATTAAGGTTGTTGTTTTGGTTTTGATTTAAGTCTTTATCATGTCTTGTTAAGTCTTGGTTTGTTTTATTGTTACGGCTGTTTTGGCTTTAATTTAGGTCTTTTCATGTTGATCTATCATGTTGCTCAACATTACTAAGTGTGGATTTTGATAAAAAATGGGTTAGTCTTTGACAAAAATTTGTTTGTTTTGTGTTATTAAGGTTGTTTTGTTTAGGCTTTGATTTAAGTCTTTATCATGTCTTAAGTCTTGTTTTGTTTTGTTTTATTTTATTGTTACGGCTATTTTGGCTTTATTTTAGGTCTTTTCATGTTGATCTATCATGTTACTCAACATTACTAAGTGAGGATTTAGACAAAAATGAGTTAGACTGACAAAAATTGGTTTGTTTTGTGTTATTAAGGTTGTTTTGTTTAGGCTTTGATTTAAGTCTTTATCATGTCTTGTAAAGTCTTGTTTTGTTTTGTTTTATTGTTATGGCTGTTTTGGCTTTGATTTAGGTCTTTATTATGTCTTGTTAAGTCTTGTTTTGTTTTATTGTTATGGCTGTTTTGGCTTAAATTTAGGTCTTTTCATGTTGATCTATCATGTTACTCAACATTACTAAGTGAGGATTTAGACAAAAATAGGTTAGACTTTGACAAAAATTGGCTTGTTTTGTGTTATTAAGGTTGTTTTGTTTAGGCTTTGATTTAAGTCTTTATCATGTCTTCTTAAGTCTTGTTTTGTTTTGTTTTATTGTTATGGCTGTTTTGGACTTGTTATAGGTCTTTAACTTGTTGACCTACCATGTTACTCAACATTACTAGGCGAGGATTTAGACAAAAGTGAGTTAGACTTTGACAAAAAAAAGTTTTGTTTTGTTTTAGTTTTATGACTGTTTTGGCTTTGATTTAGGTCTTTATCATGTTATCTATCATGTTACTCAACATTACTATGCGAGGATTTAGACAAAATTGAGTTAGACTTTGACAAATTGTTTTGTTTTTGTTATTAAGGTTGTTTTATGGCTTTGATTTAACACTTTAACATGTTGACCTATAGCTACTTAACATATTTTATTTTATTTTATTTTATTTATTGTTTGTGTGCCCCTAAATTAAAAAAAAATATATATATATATATATATATATATATATATAAATAAAAAAATGTTAGAGTTATTAAAAAAAAAAAAAAAAAAAAAAAAAAAACTTTGTTCAGACAGGAGAATTTGGTGCTGTCAAGAGGTCTAGGGACCATAACAAACTAGAATAAAAATGCTAAAGTGAGTACTGGCATTAACTATTTATTATTTGGTGTTTGTTGCCACATAGCAAATAAGTACCATGGTTCTATTAATAATCAGAAATAACCGTGTTACCTAAACGTAGCAGTTTTCTAAGAATGTGCATTTAATAATATGTGCTGCAGGTAGTCAAATGCAAATATATGTAAACACTAAAACCAGTGCCCGCAAGGCAGTGTCTCTCTTGAGTCCTGATGTAGTGTCTGATGGAAGAGATTCTATTTGCTCATCTTATCACATTTTCTATTTACATCTAATTCCCATTCGCACATCATCTATCACCACTGTCTCACACAATCAGTGGCTCTGTGCTAGCAGTGACATTGCACCATACATATTCACAGCGCATGAATATTCAGGAGATCCATGCTGCTTCTCAGTAATATCATAATAACCTCTGGTTATCCCGTTTCCAATCAAGTCAGTCCTCAAGCAGTGAAGCAGTCTGTTTGGTATCGTCTCCCCAAAGAAAATCTAATGATGCCCTTCCTTCTCTGATATGGGTTCTCGTGTTCAGCTGGAATCTAATATAGGGGACTGTACATCTTATTTATGAAATTATTTCCCTCAATCAAGGGGAAAGTGTCATCATATTATGAAGCACGCATTACCCTCTGACACACAACCCTTGGACAAAACCAATTCCATCTGTGTTCTCCAATTTGAGGAATGGTGGTAAATCTAGGTTACTGTAGGCACTGTAGCTTTTGAACCATAATGAATTCTAATAATTTAGTTCGGAAAACAAAACAACGACCCGACTATTTGTTTTCTTTCACGACTGTACCCCTTGATAATAAATTTACTGAGAGCTTGGTTCTTCACATTTGAGAAATTTAATATTATATAAATGTATTTCCAAGCACAATCCTTCCCCTGGAACAGTCTTATATAGATGCTAATCGGTTTAATCTTAATATTAAAGTGACTGTATCTTCTCCACTGATACCTAGAGGAGTATTTTATTGCTCAGAGATCGGTCTTTCATATTTCTGAAGACTCAGTTATGTTTTCAATTACGCTTCATTGATATATTGACTTGTCTCCGATGCTTATCCTAAAATACCTATAAGGAGAAATTAATATTGGCATGCAGTATGTTGGTAAATTGAATGTATTTAGCTTCTGCTAGAATTTGATGTGAAGTTACTGATTTTTAATTGCAGGCTTTGGTATATTCAAGTCTGAGGACATTTTATTACATTGTTGGTGGTTTTTGGGGGTGACCTTAAAAGAGAAAAAAATACTTATAATAATTAAACATCTCAATTTGCTTTCCTTTCTTTTTATAGGTACGTTTGTAATAGAAGTCAATGCCACTGATGCAGATGATGCCACATACGGGAACAGCGCCAAACTCGTCTACAGCATTCTGCAAGGGCAGCCCTACTTCTCTGTGGAGCCCGAGACCGGTGAGTCCTCCAAACATTTTGTTGAAAACATATTCTCTGCTGACATACTACTACGATGTATGCCTGAGGCCATTTGACAAAGTGAGGCAGGGATGTGACTTTTATGTGGAATGTCTGAAGCATAAAGATCACACACCGCTGCGCCTGGTTAACATATCCAGCTACTACTAGAATATTTGTTTTACACAAAATGGAATAAAACTTTGAAATGGAACGAATTGCTATGCTAGGCTTGTTTTATTACTTTTGCTGGGAAGAATGGAAGTTAAGCTTGATAAATGCTGCAATATAAAGGTTACGGATGAAGAATATTTAGATGAAGGTGTAAACACAAACCTAAGCAGGAAAGGAAAATACTGACCCTTTAGAAAGTAGTGCTATAAAACAAATAAGTATTACTATATAAAATATTAAGAAAAATGGAAGTGTAGGTTTTTGTTTAGCATGCAGTAGGTTACCTGGATCTGCAAAATAGCTGTCTTGCATTAAACTGTGAAAAATTAGTGGATAATGAATGAATATGCACATGTGCTTTGAATAAATAGTAAGAATGTATTGTAATAAATTAAAAATTATCTATGTGAATGAATATGTACGATATGGACTATTTATTGTATTACTAATATATACACAATAGTATATACATATTAAAGAGATGTTACATTTACACTGTTATTGATATTACAATATAATGTTTTCCTGTGCAGGAATCGTCAGAATAGCCCTTTCCAATATGGACCGAGAAGTGAGGAAGGAATATCAGGTGGTTATACAAGCCAAAGATATGGCAGGACAGATGGGTGGTCTGTCTGGAACCGCCATGGTCAACGTCACCCTTACAGATGTTAACGACAGCCCGCCACGTTTTGCTTACAGTAAGATATCACTAAATTAGAAGTGCTTTTAAAAGAATAGTTGACTCCTGAATTACAATGTCTTGATAATTTACCCACCCCGATGTCATCCAAGATGTTCATGTCTTTCTTTCTTCAGCTGAAAAGAAATTACGTTTTTTGAGAAAAACATTCCAGGATTTTTCTCCATATAGCGGATTTCAACGGGGATTAGCGGGTTGAAAGTCCAAATTGCAGTTTCAGTGCAGCTTCAGAGGGCTCTACACGATCCCAGCCGAGGAAAAAGGGTCTTATCTAGCAAAACGAATGGCCGTTTTCTAAAAAAATGTAAATTTGTATACTTTTTAAAGGAGAAGTCCACTTCCAAAACAAAGATTCACATATAATGTACTCACCCCCTTGTCATCCAAGATGTTCATGTCTTTCTTTCTTCAGTCGATAAGAAATTATGTTTCTTGAGGAAAGCATTTTTCTCCATATAATGGACTGATATGGTGCCCCGAATTTGAACTTCCAAAATGCCGTCTAAATGCAGCCTCAAATAATCCCAAATGCGGTCGTAAATGATCCCAGCCAAGGAAAAAGGGTCTTATCTAGCGAAACGATTGGTTGCTTTCGTTAAAAAAATAAAATTTAAATAATTTTTAATCTCAAACGCTCATCTTGCCTTGCTCTCCCTGAACTCTGTGTATCCTGCCTCAAGACAGTTAGGGTATGTCGAAAAACTCTGATCGTATTTTCTCCCTTAACTTCAAAAACCATTTCAAAATCATCCTACATCGCTGCAGAAGTACTGACCCAGTCTTTGCAAAGTGAACATGCAAAGAAGATCAAACACCCTTAACAAAAAAACAGCGATATAGGATGATTTTGACGTTGAGGGAGAACATGAGATGGGAGTTTTTCGACATACACTAACTGTCATGAACCGGAAAAAAACAGTCCAGGCAGAGTAAGACAAGATGAGCGTTTGACATTAAAAAGTATATAAATTGTATTATTTTTATGAAAATAACCGATCATTTCACTAGATAAGACCCTTCTTTCTTGGCTGGGATCATTTACAACAGCATTTGGGATTGTTTGAAGCTGCATTTAAACTGCATTTTGGAAGTTCAAAGTCGGGGTACCATATCAGTCCATTATATGGAGAAAAATGCTGAAATGTTTTCCTCAAAAAAACATATTTTCTTTACGAACATGAACATCTTGGATTACAAGGGGGTGAGTACATTATATGTGAATCTTTGTTTTGGAAGTGGACTCCTTTAACCACAAATGCTCATCTTGCACTAGTTCTGTGATGCGCGTCTACAACTACACACATTAACTAATCACACTTGAAAAGTCACGTTGGTAGTTCTTCGTCTATGTACTTTGGTTCAGAAAGGTAGGGTAGGGCGAACAACTCCATCTCATTTTCTCCTCCAACTTCAAAATCGTTCGACATTGTTGTTTTACCTTTCTTTGCACGTTTGCTTTGTAAACTCTGGGTCGGTACTTCCACCTACGTCCCCAGCTGGGATCATGTAGACCCCTTTGAAGCTCTCTTGAAACTGCAATTTGGCCCCTCAACCTGTTGGATCATATTGAAGTCCAATAAATGGAGAAAAATCCTGGAATGCTTTCTTCAAAAACCTTCTTTTTGCCTGAAGATATGAACATCTTGGATGGCATGGGGGTGAATAAATTATCAGGAAATTTTAATTGTGGAGTGAACTAATCCTTTAAAGTCAACATGAATTACTACCCATCTACTGTTTGAATTGTATTTCTGATGCATTTCCAAGTGGGATAGAGTATTCAACCAGAGAAATGTAGAGTGAGACAACTAATTGTAAAAATTACATGGAGCTAAAACAAATGTGAGCTCACTAAAATACTGCTTAATGATCTGTTTGCTATTGGTTAACATTTTAGTTAAGCAACATTTTTTATGGCCAACATCAGAAAAAAGGCTTTTCAGAGGAAGAGCAAGTTATTTGATTTTGATTAAAATATAATGAGGACCAATTTTGTTCATAATAACATGCACCAATGAAAATACATCTAGTATTGTGCATTAAGTCATTAAATAGGGTGCATTTTGTCTTAAAAAGCCATGAAGGGCTTAGAATCACGACCAGAACGGACATAAAATTGCTGAATATGAGTGAAATGAACATAACCTTTTTCCTTTTCAAGGTTCTTACCACCTAAGCACTTATGAGTCAGCAGAAATTGGATCAACTGTGGGCCGAATCAAAGCCAACGATGGTGATGAGGGAGAAAATGCTGAAATGAAATATAAAATTGTAGACGGAGATGGCAAAGATTATCTCGATATAATAACAGATGAGATAACCCAAGAAGGAGTTATCGTTGTAAAAAAGGTAAAATCCTGTATCAATGTTTATAAATATGTTATGATTTATGACGCTATTAAAACACACAATCTTCTTGATTTTCATCCAGAAAATGGACTATGAAAGCAAGCGCGTTTACACAGTGAAAGTGGAGGTGACTAATACACACCAGGACCCCAACTTCGCTGATCTGGGCCCATTCTTAGACACAGCCATTGTCAAGGTTACGGCCAAGGATGTGGATGAGCCTCCAGTCTTCAGCAGGCCTCAGTATGTCTTTGAGGTCAATGAAGACACACCAAAAGGAATAGCAATTGGAACTATTTCAGCCTGGGACCCTGATGCCACACATTACCCAATCCAGTGAGCATTTGAAATATTTAATTATTCAGCAGTTACTGCAGGGTATTCACTAAAATGATTTGCACCCACGGTAGCATACGGTAGTTTATTTCCACATGCTGTCTGCACTGCACCCGAATCTCTAAATAAATTATGCAAATCAGATAACGGCACAAACGTGCCTCTAAAAACATCTGTTGAATGCAATTTGCATGCTGCAATTCCCAATCTTGCAGGCTAGGTTGTGAAAGATGCAGCATACTACTGCAATCTGACATACTTCACTGGGACAACATTTCTTCAGCGCCTGAATCAACTCTTTAAAATGACAAAAATGCTCTCGGCTGCAAAAAAATATGTCCAAACAGTGTGTTTGGATATATGCCCAGTTTATGTTCTTACTTTTTATTTGATTATCATTTGATGAATTGCTGCTGCCGTGATGCCTAGAAAATGTACACATACAGATAGTGCTGACGTTTGGGGTATAAGGCACAGTCTATAAAAAGCCTAATTTACACTGAAATGATTTGTATGCAGTGAAAAAATAAACTAAAATTACAATTTTAATATACACGTCATAGTACTACATATGCAGAGTGTGCATGGTGAAAATATTTTATGAGTGGTTAGCAAAGAAGATTAAAACAAAATGGGGGTTTTGTTCAGTATAGTTAAGTGTTGAAGTAATGCCCACTATCAGCTCTGAGAAAAAAAATCAAGTGACTCATGCTGAATGGGTAAAAAATAATACAGATTTTCTGTATAAAATAAAGTTTATGTTGGCACCAATAGCCTTATAGGCAGCGTCTGACATAAAATGCACTGCACTAGTTCAAATTCTGGCTCAAGGACTTTTGCGAACTTGCATTTACTTAATTTAAGAGTAGATTAATTACAGGATTTTTTTGTTTTGTTTTGTTTTTGTTATAGCTAAGCAATATAAAGTTGTAATTATGACAAATTACTGTAAGGGGCAATTGCCTTTAAATATTTCCTGGAAGTGGAAATGGGCTTCCATAATGAAGTTCTATAAAACAAAACATTGGCCTAAGTCTATGCAACGCCAGCCCTTCTTCAAACTTCAGGGACTGTCAGTGACTGTTTGAGTTATTTTTATTTCTTTCTTAAACCTGTCCATAGATATGCAATAGATCAACACACAGACCCGGAGAGACTCTACCACATCGACCCCAAGAATGGATCCATCACAATTCTTAAGTCTCTTGACAGGGAAGTGTCAAAGTGGCACAACATCTCAGTCCTGGCCAGTGAAATAAGTAAGTAAATGCATGCATAAAGAAATAGCATGGTGACACATCATATATATACAGTGCCTTGCGAAAGTATTCATACCCCTTAATTTTTTTTTCACGTTTTATGTTGCTGCCTTATGTTAAATTGCTTTAATTACTTTTTTCCCCACATCAATCTACACTCTATTCACCATAATGACAAAGCAAAAATAGAAATGTCAGAACTTCATAAATGTATTAAAAAAAAACTGAAATAAGTACATTGCATAAGTATTCATACCCACAACTCAGTTCTTAGCTGAAGCACCTTTACAGCCTCAAGTTTTTTTGGGTATGATGGGACAAGCTTTGCTAATCAGCATTTGGCATTATCTGCCATTCTTCTCCTCACTTCTTCACCTCTCAAGCTCTGTAAAGTTGCATGGGAGCAGATGCACATTTCAGGTTTCTTCAGAAATATTTGATTGAGTTCACTCCCAGGCTCTGGCTGGACCACTCTTGTTGTGTGCTTAGGCTCATTGTCCTGATGGAAGGTAAACCTTCTGCCCAGTCTGAGGTTCTGAATGGTTTTCTCAATATCACAATGTTTTGGTTCATTGAGCTTTTCTTCTGCTCTGACGAGTCCCTCAGTCCCTGCTGCCGAAAAACATCCCCACAGCATGAGGCTGCTTCCAGCAAACTTTACTGTTGGGATGTTACTCTTAAGGTGATAAGCAGTGTCTGGTTTCCTTCAAACATGGTGCTTGGAATTGAGGTTCAACTGACCAAAGAATCCTGTTTCTCACAGTCTGAGGGTCCTTGTAGGTGTTATTTTTAATTTTTTTTGGCTAATTCCAAATGTGTTTTCAAGTGTTTTCACTGAGGAGAGGATTGAGTCAGTGGAGTGTTCCAGTGACGTTTGTTCTTCTGTAGGTCTCTCCTATCTCTGCATATGTTCATGGAGCTCAACTAGAGTGACTGTCAGGTTCTTGGTGACTAGTCTAACCAAAGCCCTTCTCCATTAATTGCTCAGTTTGGCCAGGAGGCCAAAGGAAAAGTCTAGGAAAAGTCCTGGTTGTTTCAAACGCCTTCCATTAAGGATAAGGTTCTGTGAACCATCAATGCAGCAGAATTTTTCTGAACTCTTCCCCAGCTGTGTGGCTTGATGCAATCCTGTTTCTTAGCTCTAAAGGCAGTTTTTTTGTTTCTTCTTCTTCTTTTTTACCTCAAGGCTTGGTTTTTGCTCTGATATGTATTTTCAGCTGTTAGACATTTTATTAAGACATGCGCCTTTCCAAATCATAAGCATTCAAATAAATTTGCCACAGGTTGACTCTTGAAATGTAGTAACATCTACAAGCATACAGTATGAATGCTCCTGAGCTGTATGCAATGTAATCGTTTAAGTTTTTTTATTTTTTATAAATTTGTGAAGATGTTAAAAGCCTGTTGTTGTTGTTTTTTTTTGCTTTGCCATTATGATGTATGGAGTGTAGATTGATGTAGGAAAAAAATAATAATTTAAAGCAGTTTAACCTAAGGCAGCAACATAGCAAAATGTGAAAACAAGGGGGGTGTGAATATTTTTGCAATGCTCTGTATATACACATGCACACACACACATACATGCCAGCACTACATTGCGATAATCTTTACATTATTCCTCTAGATAACCCTCATCAAAGAAGCCGTGTTCCTGTCTTGATAAAGGTTTTGGATGTGAATGACAACGCGCCAGAATTTGCCATGATTTACGAGACATTTGTGTGTGAGAACGTCAAAGCTGGGCAGGTATTTATACATTATATTTGCTTTTGACTGTTTTAGCCTAAAAACATGAATGCTGTTTATATAAAAGAAAATCCTGTCTACCATTCCAGCTCATACAGACTATCAGTGCCATCGACACAGACGATCCTCTTGTGGGTCACAAATTTGTATTCAGCTTGAGTTCAATGAATCCAAACTTCACCATCTTTGATAATGAAGGTGAATAAATCTTTCCTTTGACGTTTCAATCTTGAATCTCATGGAAAATGCATGCGTTTAATCTTCTTTTCTGTTTTGGCACCAACAAAAACAGCTTTATTTTTGCTGTTGTTTGACTCAGCGTGAGATAATATCTCTAGCTCTGACTGTTTGAATGTTCTCTTAACCCCCACCTCTCCCAAAGATAACACAGCCAGAATCCTGACCAGAAGAAGTGGATTTAACAGGCGTGAAATGAGTGTCTACTATCTGCCAGTAGTTATCTCCGACAGCGACTACCCCATCCAGAGCAGCACCAGCACGTTGACCATTCGCGTGTGCAGTTGTGACGCCACCGGCAACATGCGGTCCTGCAGTGTCGACGCGTTGCTGCTCTCTGCTGGTCTCAGTACCGGGGCGCTAGTGGCGATACTTCTCTGCATCCTCATCCTGCTTAGTGAGTTTATCCCCACAAGTTTTTATAATAACACAAGGCAGGCTTATTACAGATTAGATTTTTTAATTTAGAGTTGCTTTAATTCGTTTTCATTACTTTTTTAGTATCTCCACTTTCAGTTTTTGTTTTTAATTTAATTTTTCAATATTTTAGTTTTAGTATTTTAGAGCTTCCAAAGTTAAAATGCATGTCATTTAAACATGTTTAATAGTGTTCATTTTCTCAGCACAGTCTAATGTTATTGCAGTCTAGTGTTATTTTCTTCTTTAATAAGAGCTGTAAATGTTTCATGTTTTATAAAATAACATGTATCAAAAACTAATACTGTCATTTTGTATATATTTTTTTTTACTTTACTGATCAAATGGAGGAAACCACTGAATTTCTGAATTTTAAGTGTGAATCACTATTGAATTTATCAAAAACTAAAACAATTTACAGACGAAAATGTTTTAATTAGGTTTCATTTTAGTTTTCGTTAAATTCATTGTATTGTGATGTACATCTGTGTGAAACTGATTATCAAAAAAAAAAAAAGAAACAAAAAAAATCACGTTATCTTAAGGTCAAATTCTCACTGTTAACAAACCATTAACCATGACTTTTGCGTCAATAAACTCCTAATTTGCTATTAATTAATTGTTAGTAAGGTAGTGTAGGTATTAGGTAGGATTAGGGATGATCCAAAAACAATGGCAGGGGTCTGATTCTGAATGCAAGCTTGTGGTAAATTGTAAAGCGCCAGGGTTTAAGCAGATTAAATGATTGGAGAAGTCCTGCGTATGTCACCAGAGGTGTCTGTGGTTTCACCAGAAGATCCATTTTGATTAAAAATGAAATGCATGCATGCATGAACTGTTCTCAAACAAACAATAACCAAGGTGAATCTCTTCCCTCTTCTTCAGTGATTGTAGTGCTGTTCTCGGCTCTAAAGAAGCAGAGGAGGAAGGAACCGCTGATCATCTCTAAAGAGGACGTCAGGGATAACGTAGTCAGCTACAATGACGAGGGTGGCGGCGAGGAGGACACGCAGGCCTTTGACATAGGCACGCTGCGCCACCCAGAGGTGATCGAAAGCAACAAGCTGCGGCGCGACATCATCCCCGAAATGCTGTTTCCCTACCACAGACCTTCACCCATGAAGGAGTGCGCGGATGTCAGAGACTTCATTATTAGCAGACTGCAAGAAAACGACACAGACCCTTTCGCGCCTCCCTATGACTCTCTCGCCACTTATGCTTATGAGGGCAATGGATCAATCGCTGAGTCACTGAGCTCTCTTGAGTCCTCTGTGACTGAGGGAGACCATGAATATGATTACCTCTCTAACTGGGGCCCACAGTTTAAAAAGCTCGCTGACATGTACATCGGGAAGGATACGGGAGTTGCCAACTAGGCTGCCGTTCAATGACATTCACATTCTCTGTATGTACGCGTGGATCTCACTCTGCGCTCTGAGGCATAACTTGAAAGAACGAAAAAAGGATATTTCACAAGTCCTCTTTCTTTTGTTTTCTACCAACACAAGCTGAATTTCACTTTTATGATGGATTTTTCGTGGACGGTGTTGTGGTAAGGTGATTTTGTGTTAATAGGAGAAGTGATGGTGATTTTGTTTTTGTTCTTTAGGAAAAAAAAAATCTTGACTGAAGAGTAAAACGAATGGATGATTTTGTGACTTCAAATACATGGACAGTGAGAAGACTGCCTTTGTCTTATAACAGATCGTAAAGAACTCTTCCCTGTTCCCTGTACCCTGCATCACAAATCACATTTGCTTCATTCTTGGTTCAGTGTCGTATATAATTGACAAAATATGAACTAGGTTTTTTAAAATGTTACAAATGCTGGTTTTTGCTCCCCTAAAACAGTTAAAAGCATTTCTCCAAATTAGTTTCTTTCTTTGTTGAAACACAAAAGGAGAAATTCTAGGTCTCTCTCTCTTTTTTTTAAATTCAGTAACAGTAAATGGGAATTGAAGCCTTCAAGCTTAAAAATGCAAAAACATTATAAAAATGTCATAAAAGTGCTCCATAGAACTGAACTATATTTCATTTTTTTTTTCAAAGTCTTTGATAACTTTGTGTGAGCACAAATTTGAGTCAGGCTTTAAGAATTTGAATCAGTCACTTATTTTTTTTTATTCAGTGAATTGGTTGACTCACTTCACAAAATTGGTTTAAAACAGTCATTTACAGATTAGATCGATCCGTTTCCCAAAGTCTACTAATTGGCACAATGAAGAAAAGATTATTAGTTAATAGTGTTTACATTTTGGTGTCTATCTCACACAAAGCTATTGTTTGACCGTGTCCGAATAATGAATCCGTTTTAGGAAAGGCACAGAAAATGAATAAGGGGCCGTTCACATATCACGTCTTTTGCGCACTCAAGTTCGTTATTTTAAATGTAGGAGCATGGCAGCCGCGCTCATAATGGAAACAACGCGGTCGCGGAACGCTCGGTTTTTCGCATCGAAATAAAGGCTGCGTTTACACTAGTGCGTTTTCGTTTTAAAACGCATAACTGTCGTTTACACTACTCTGGCGTTTTCAACCCTCAAAAACGACTTTTGAAAACATTGGCGTGGCTGCCTACATTCGATCTGCGCATCATTGACGACCATGTAAACAATAACATCATGCTCATTGTTGTACCCATAGATTTCAGCAGATAGATGAATTCGACCGCTCCAAGCACGTAGACGCTTCTACCTATACATATCTATGATTGTACCTGCGGCAATGGCCATGTGACATGCGTTTTCGGTTGTGTAGTGTAGACGGAGATCGTTTCTGAAATGCAGAGAAAATGCTAGTGTAGATGAGGATTAGTGCACTATGCTTTCGGACGCAGCCAAAAACATCTCAACTTTTCAAAATGCCGCAAGCGCACCGCGGGTCATGTGACAAGAGCCAACCAATTAGCTTCATCCTTTCCCATAACAACATTGAAAGCTCAGCCAAGATGGAGAAACAGCTGATCATAGCTGTACAGGGATAGCCATTTTGAAATAAATTTAGTAGCAGAGCTACAGCAAGCGATTTTTACGGTGCATTTCCACTGTCACGTAGCGAATGTTACGAAGCAAACTTTTTTAATTAATTCATATGGAAGTTGAGTTTAAACGCTCTTGCAGTGCATTATGGGATTAAAAGCGGCACAGAGAAAGCATTAGGTGTGTTCGACTTCATCTACGGCTACAGACGGCGTAGTAGCCGAGAGCAGTCGGGGGCGGAGTTGAAAACAGAGGCGTCAAGACCACAGACTGTAAAAAACATGGACGTAATGTCCGTGACGTCACCCGTAGATTTCTGAAGTGCATTTCTGAAGCTCTTAGTGGGTGGGAGTCAGCTGTCGCCATCTTGGAATCGCGTCATTGCACGTCACTCCCGGATAATCGAAAATGGGCAAATAGGCGGGACGTGGGTGGAGCTGGTTGCTGAAACCACGCCCGCCTAGCGCGATGGTGGTGACAGCAGCGGCAATCCACTTGTCACTTAAGTGGCCACGCCCTAAATTATGCACAACTTTAAGGCTTAATATAAATTAAACTGATGAGTTATAAAAAAATTCACCCCCCTCACAGTTGACATGAAGGGCAAAATTAGCGATATAGACCAAAACCACTTTTTGAACCAGGCTGTAAACATATTTTTTTCTGCTGTGAAGTTGGGCATTTTAAAATGGGGAGTATATGGGATTGACACCCTTTTGCAGCCATTCTCTAGCGGCCAGTCGATGAATTGCAGTTTTAGTCACTTCCGTGTTGGCTTCAAGAGGGAGACCGGGAGGTTGCCACCTGAACAAGATTAATGATCAACATGAACATACAATTTAAATACTAATAAAGTGGGGTTATTTATGCTTTTATCCGTGTTTTATGATAAATCAGACTAAATATAACATTACGACTACAGTAAAAACACTTCAGTTCTAAAAACACAGATTTGTCAGCATTATCGGACTTGAGGATGTTAGAATAAACCCGGAACACACGTGTTTTGCGGTGAATCTGGCCAATCGTGAAACAACCATGTGATCATCAGAGCTCCTGCAGCCGCTCTGAAGAAACTGCGCCGACTGAGTCAGCCGGCTGCTCTCAAATCGCTATCGCGGTACTTTGATGCCACACATGACAGTCACGAGGCGCCGCCTCAAGTCGGACAAAATTTCTAACCGGCATGCACTGCCTCAAGTCAGAATTTGATCGAGCTGCGCAGCGCTGCGTTAAGTCGAACACACCTATTGAGAGCGTGAAAAAGGCTGGCCATTCCTTAACTTCATTTAAATCTCGAGTACAAAACGCAGAGCGACAACCAATCGCTGTGAAAAGTAGGCAAGGCAAAGTTTTAACATATTTTTCAGAGTGTTTGCAGAACTGGTGGATTACAGAGCTGACATCACATATCATTGAACAGCGGTACACCAAGCGTTTTCCACATGTTTTTAGGCGCAACATGTTCGGCCCCTAAAGCATTCTACTGAGCCACTGGAGATGAATGGTTAGCTGCTTGCTAACGATAGCCTGTTACATTACAGAACATAATATTTTACTTACCACATAGAGAGAGTAAGAAGAGATGGCTGATAGGACAATGGCGAATGACTTGCTGACAAACATCTAATCCTGTAAATCGTTTGGTAAATACTGCCACTTCGTAGTAAACGGAGTAGTGAAAAAAAAAGTGAAAAAAAGTGAAAGTGAAAAAAAAACGTACATTGAACAGAGATTTAAGTGCCCTTCATATTAATAGTGGCTCCCTGATGACCGCAATTTATAAACAATATAATTACCCAAATATATAATTGTAAGAGGAAGCACTCAAATATATGTTTCCTTCCGTCACGTATTTAGGGGTTCCGTAGCACACGTCATTTCCGTTCTGAACTGGGTATTCGGGCACATCCCACACACAAGATATGTATGGATTTTTTATGGTGTGTATGCTTCCTTTTATGAATCTTGAAAGCTTTGGTTCTCATTCATGGTGATTGTATGTAATAGAGCAATTAGGAAAGTCTTATGAATTTATGTTCTACACAAGAAAGTAAGTCATGCAGTTGGGAACGATGTGATGGGGAGTAAAGAAACAGAATGTTCATTTTTGGCTGAACTGTCTCTTTAACAGGACTTTACATAGAGGGATTTTCAGTTATATTTTCTACATTTAAATGTAAGTGGAGAAATGTTTCATCACAGACTCGGCCTCTCTACACATCTTGTGAAGTGCTCCCTTGTTGAAACATAATTGCAGCATTATCATTACAGCACTGAAAGCTTACAGAGGAACAGGGGAGTAATTCTACATCTGTATGAGATGTAGTTCAATTCAACTTCATTTGCTTGTGTGAAGTTTGCTTAATTTGCGAAACTGCAGATTACACTGAAATCAAACAGAATGTCAGGAGGAATGCTGCAGTACACTGAGCTTGTGTGGATGAATGTTGTCAAAGTGTTTTATATTCACATTTTTTAAGTATATATTTTAATAAAAAATATGAATGCACTTATATGGCTGCCTAACTTTTTCTGCTAGTCTAATTTTTTTTTTATGGTTTCATTACATCTCTAAGACTCACAAAGGCCAAGAACCGAAGGTTCACTGGATTTAGGTGGCCTTTGCTGGGAGACAACCAGGGTTTCTTTGTTGGGGATCTTCTAAAAAAAAATCTTTTTCCATTGTGGCCTGCCAAAGTCTGGAACTGATTTGCCCTAATTTGGCCAGTCTTAGCTGTGAGAATTAATTTAAATTTCCCCAGTGGAATTATAACATTGTTAACTTACTGTATGTTTAATGCAGATCTTTTTGCAAATGTTTAATTTAAACTGTTGCTTTGGTTTAAATGTGGTTATTCTGTTTTGACAGCAATCAGAGAACACAGTGAAAACTCTTTTAATCAAATATTCTTCCATATTTTTTGTGACGGTTTGTCATAGAAAGAAACAACATGTACAAAATCATTCTGTTCCAATCAGAATAATTTGAGGTAGAATAATGCATATTTCAATGAATTAAAATACTATTAAAAAAAAAAGAGAGAGACTGTTTCCCATACAGTGACGTAACTTGGTATTTAAATAGTGCAGTTCATTAATTAGGAAATTAAGAAATTGAGAAATGAATTGGGTAGCTTTTCGAAGGCTTTCAAATTTCAAAGGCTGCACCTTCTTGAGGTTACAATTGTCAGACACTTCCATAATTGAGGATGTCTGAGAAAAATAACTATTATAAGTAAACTACTGTAATTGCAATGTAGTGGTTACTTTTCCTAAATGAGACGTATGTAGTCGTCAAGTTTGTCATTTGCAATAGCTTAATCCTGCAATACTGGAGGCTGCATTTCTAGAACTCTATGCTGCTAGAGGAGACCTGATTCAAACCTGAAACCAACAGGTTTAAATACTATTTGTTTAACGTGTGTGCAGCGGTTTTACACTTGAATGCATAAAGCTTCTGGTGTCAGATGCTTCCTGTTATTATAATTATGCTTGATGTTGCAAAATGCAAAGTTCTGTCATGAAACTCTAGATGGCGCAGGTTGATACTCAGTCTGAGCCAGTGAGTTTGCTTCTTGTTGCAGATGAGGTGCATTTTAGAAACCTTCCACCTTCCCCAGCTCCACCTGTATTGATCCGCTTTGAGGTAATGTCATGTGTGTTATATATGGGGTTATTTTATATATGTTATATGTGCAGCATTTTACACATGCGCACAACACGTGTCTGTGGATGTACAGCAGCAGCAGCATAGCAGATCTATTCCATCAAAACCAAACACATCAACATTGTCATATACACCATGTTAAACTCTCAGAGAGCTCTCATGACAAAACTGGTGAAACTGGTGTTATCACTATTTATCAATTGAAAACACACCATTTACTGCACTTTGTTAAGCCAGTCGCACACCAAATGAGATGTGCCTGGCTTAATAAATGGAAGCTAATAAAATGGAAGCCTTTCATGTAAACAGAAAATAGCCAACTTGATCTCATGATGAAAACATACCTGTGGGAATGTTTTTGCAAGCCACGAAATACATATCAATGCCATATCACCATACCATATCACTGCAGTTTCCAACAGAAATGAACACTAGAGGTAGCAAAACGAGTACTTATAATAGTTTTTCTACACAGCTGTGATTACAACTCCGTATGTTTTGTTTTCCAGATGTAACAAGCTTGCTTAAAAGCTCAGCTGGCATGGAAAGTGTGCGGAATACTTGGGTACGAATCCTGTGAAAAACATGACTCACAATGAAAGAGCTGAAAGATGAGAGAGCGAAAAACAAGCTAAAACGGCATGCTTGTGATTGCGATCACATTTGCTTTTATTTATTCTATCGGGAAGGTTTAGGTGCGAACACTTTTTTAGCATCACTCAGTGGACATTTCTGTTGGAAACTGCAGAGATATGTACTTATTGGTAAATATTTGTGTCTTGTGAAAACGTTCCTACAGGTTCATTTTCATCATGAGACCAGGTTACTTCTGTGATGAATAATAAGGTCTTCTTTTCAAGTAAACTGAATTTAAAACCAGAATATAGGCTCATGTATTGAAACAAATAGGTTAACAGTTTATGTTTATCAATGCTTATGTTTATGGTTAAAGGATTAGCTCACTTCCAGAATAAAAATTTCCTGATACTTTATTCACCCCCATGTCATCCAAAATCTTCATGTATTTTTTTTCTTCAGTCGAAAAGAAATTAAGGTTTTAGACAAAAACATTCCAGAATTGTTCTCCATATAGTGGGAGCCGATGGGTTGAAGGTACAAATTGCAGTTTCAATGGTCGTTTTCTAAGAAAAAAAAAAAAAAAAAAAGGTATGCTTTTTAACTACAAATGCCCATCGTGCACTAGCTCGACTTCAGGAATTGCATAAGACCTTGGTAAGTAAGTGACGTAGGCGGAAGTATCGACCCAGAGTTTACAAAGTAAAGGTGCAAAGAAAGTCAATTTACATTGTTAAAACAAACAATAAAACAATGGTAAAACAATGGTAAAACAACGGTAAAACACAGATATCAGACGAGTTGGAGGAGAAAATGAGATGTTGTTTTTGCCTTACTCTACTTTTTAAAATGGAGTACATGGATGAAGATCAAACCACGCATTAATTTTCCACCGTGATTGCATAAAACGTGAAGTCACAGATGCGCATCACAGAGCTAGTGCAAGACAATCATTTGTGGTTAAAAAAGTATATACATTTGTATTTATTTTATTTTATTTTATTTTATTTTATTAGAATATGGCTGATCGTTTTGCTACATAAGACCTTAATTCCTCAGCTGGGATCATGTAGAGCCCTTTGAAGCTGCACTGAAACTTCAATTTGGACCTTCAACCCGCTGATCCCTGTTGGAGAAAAATCCTTGAATGTGTTTTCCTCAAAAACCTTAATATCTTTTCATCTGAAGAAAGAAAGACATGAACATCTTGGATAACATGGGGGTAAGTAAATTATCGTTAAATTTTTATTCTGGAAGTGAACTAATCCTTTAAGGGTTGATAAGGTGAATATATCAATTAAATGTAAATAATTAAAACCATTTCTGCAAATTAGTGACACATTTAGGATTTAATAACACGGTAAGTGTTATAAAATACATTAAAAAAAAAAAATCTCTGGGCTTAGAAATGTGGTTCTCTTGAATTTGCAGTCTTCAGTACTGTAAGATTGTGCTTCTCTGTTCTTTCACAGGGTTTCTACTAATAATAAACAAGAGGTCATGGTGATGGGAAACCACACCAAATCAGTTCATGCCCTTTCTCCAGGATTTAAAAGTAGGACCTCAGGTTACTATCCCTGGGGCCTGAAGCAATGTTCACATTGACATCAATCTGCAGTGACAAAGCTACCAGACCTCATTCATTTTCAATGAGGCCTGATGATTTCAGCATCAGTGACAGGACATGGCCAACAACACAAAGAAGTAGATAAAAGTTTAACTTTATGTGCAGTTACTCAATGCTATGAATACTAACAGGAACGTAGACAGTGGCGCTCCAGTGATCCATCTCCTGTGAGACACCAGTCAAGTGTCAGCAAGATGGAGAAGATAATGTTGCCGTGAGTTATTTTACTGTGCTGTATGATTTGTTTCTACCCACATGCAGCAATATAATAACACTGTGTAAAACCGAGTCAGAGATCGTTGGCATTCTGAACGAGTCTAATTCGTGCAGTCTTGTTCATGATATGATGTATTATGCAGAACTTCAATTTTGTTTTTCTACAAATGCTTCCTTCTGCAAAATGTTCATTTTTAGAGGCAACAAAATAGATTCACTGTCAAAATGCAATGAAATGTTATTTTTTCTGTTAATACAATTCATTTGAAATCTAATTTGGTTGTTAATGCAACCCACCAATAATGTTGGAACATCCAGCACATAACCTTGTGACCTCCTGTCAGTGTGAATGAGGCATAATGTATAAATGATACACAAAAGGTGATTGATTCACTGAATAGAACTCACAAGCAATAATGTCCTTGTTCTTTATGGTCTGCACAATACAGAAGGAGGATCAGCCTACAAAACTGGGCAGCTAAATCGATCAGCAGGCCCACACAGAATCTGTGCCCACGGCACTCAACGGAGAGCTCAACAGATTTATGAAAAACACCCGAAACAAAGTTCTACATACTATCCACCATTTGCATGTTTATCCCACAGATTCTGACCAAAAATAGCACTTCTGTGACATGGAGATAAAAGTCCATAGAATCAGTCTGGGCCTGCTAATCATTCTTTTATGTTTAACAGCATCACAGGACATCCAGTGTTACTCTATTTTAGTGAGCAGTTAACATGTTGTCAACTAGCTTGTTAGCAACATCATTTTTAGAAATAGCAGTTAGCTACACTTTTCCTTATGAGCCAAATCAAATGTGTCACATTCCATAATTTATTATGAAAGTCTAGCAATTTTGTAGAGGAATGTTACTGTAGATTTTGGCTATATTTTGTGTGGTAGATCATTTCTTCTTTTTTCTCACTTCTTTTTTACACTAATTTACACAATAGAGCAGTTGTGATTGAAGAAAATATATCCAAATTATGCATCCTAATGTCATGTTGTGTGATATATCATTATATGGTTGGCAGATTTTAGGAAAAAAAATATCTTTTTTTTTTCTTTTTACATACAGAATGTGTGAAAGTCAACTAGAAGTATGAAAGCCTTTTTCCGTCATGGCAAAAAAGGAAGGAAGAAAGAAGACATTAAGAAGAATTAGATGCTATTTACACTAAGTGCAAATAGCAATTAGATGCTATTTACACAAAGTGAAAATAGCATATTTTCTTAACGACAGATGCTCCAAACAGCAATGGGTTCTATTTACACTAAGTGCAAATAGCTAGAGATTCTATTTACACTGTGTTAAATTAGCAGGACTTTCTGCTATTTATAATACTTATTCCAAATAGAGGCAATTATCTACTCCTCAGTACTGTAGTACATTATAAAACAGTATACAAGTGAATTGAAATTTGTGGTTTTAATTCAGATTATTAAATGGATGGCACCTTATTGGGACGATAAAGCCCTCCATACACCTACCCTAACCCTAACCGATTTCCAATATGATATAAGATTTTAAAAGGGAGAAAAAAAGTTAACCAAAAGGTGGGTTAGAACCTGGGTCAATCATGTTGAAAAGACTACAATGCATGCTTTATCAACTGCACCACTGGAGCTGTTGTTCGATGGACATCTTTTGTAGTGTCGATTATCCCAGTTAAAAAGCCTCTTCCAACAAGGCAGGCCATTTGCACTTAGTGTAAAAAGACACTCCATTTTTGTTTTGTCCCCCATACAGAATGTGTAAAAGTCAGCTATGTAAGTATGGAAGCCTGTTTCCATCATAGAAAGAAAGAAAGAAAGAAAGAAAAAAATCAGCATTTTTTTCTGTGGAGAGTCCTGTGGAAAAAAAGTCAGAATTGCAAGATATTAACTCAGAAGTGCAAGATGTAAAGTCAAAATTAAATGAAAAAAGACTAAATTCTGAGTCTTCATTCTAAAAAAAAAATTGTGAGATATAAATTGGCAATTGCATGATAAAAAGTCACACTTGCCTTTTTCATTTTTATTCCGTGGCGAAAGAAAAAAGAAAAATCCTGCAGAAAAAAAACCATCAGAATTGCAAGATATAAACTCAAAATGGAAAGAAATAAGTTTGAATTCTGAGAGAGAGAAAAAAAAAGAATTGTAAGATATAAATTCACAATTGTGAGATAAAAAGTCTCACTTACCTTTTTATTTTTTATTCCGTGGCAGAAAAAAAGAAAAATCTGCAAAAGTCAGAATTGCAGTTTATACCTTGCATTTCTAAGAAAAGTCAGAATTGTGAAATATAAAGTTGCAATTAGCTGTTTTTATTCTATTAATCGGTGGAAGAAACAGGCTTCCATAAGAAGTCCAGAGTACAAAGACACAAAAAAATGTTGCGTAACATCCAATAATAGATTACACAAACATACTGTACCACTGTCTAATTATATGGAGCAGCGTATTGTGAATTGCTCTTGAAATCCAAATGACCACACAGTTCAAAGCAATGCAACAATTGATGAAACCTTTCAGAGAAGAATCATTTATAATATCTGTGGATGACAGTTGTGCCATACAGTACAGTATGCTCTGTAGGCAGGATATTTCAGAAACATGCAGTAATTGAGGTGCAGTAGGAGGGATGGACCTCACTCTCTTTCAAACGATTCTCCATAAATAAAACACTTCAGCTCGCTGTATGAAGTGTCCTTCACAAACTTTCAGTACAAGCTGCACCTCCCAGCACAATGCTATAATCACATACAGGGGCTTGCAGCGTTCATTTGCAAAATGATGAAGGCTAAAGCAACCTTTAAAAGAACTGTAAGTGGGGGACAAAGACCTTAATTTATGTAACGTGGAGAAAAAGTGCATATATAATCTTTTCCTGCAACTTTATATAAATATTTGTTAGTTGTTTGTGACTATTGATTTCCTGGAATATGAATGAATAATAAACCATGCAAAAAGTAGTTTAGAGTAGGATAACAAATTACTGTAAAAACATTTCACCCAAAAATATCCTGGCTACTCTTTTTCATCTAATTAAAATGAATGATGACTGGGCCTTTCAAGCTCCAAAACAAAACTAAACTAAACTAATTTATATGCGCTCAAAGGCCCCGGTCCTCATCAAATTTCAACATTCTCATGAAAAGTGAATGATGATTTCTTCAAAATTCTGCTTGCAAAATATGAAAGTAAATTAAATTGTATAAGAAAGAATGAAATGAAACTCAAACGCCGAAAAACTCATTCACAAGGTTGTTTTTCAGTTGTTTCTCAGCCAGAAACATCAAACAATGTTTGGCAATGGTATTGAATGCAGTCATATAATCCAGAACTGTGTGTAGTGGATATTTCACAAGAGGAAACCCCTGCAGTTCTTTGAGAGATGAAAGAGGAGGAAATTTCCTTGCACAATGTTCTCTAGATCTTCCCATGACAGCTCATTGTTGTTGATGTGTGGTGATCTGGGAATGCATAGACGGTACAGTACCTGTCATTTGTGAATTTGTTTAAAAGTGTTGTATACAGGTTACTAGAAACAGCTGGTCAATCTACTGAAATGCACCTGTAACTCCATTTCTCATTATTATTTAATTAGCTCACTCTTTTTATGTTGTGTACCAGAGTTTGTTCACCATGTGAAAATAAATTATTAATAAAAAAAAAAAAAAAACCATCAAAAACAAGGATACACTAACACAATTGAACAGAGAGCGACCAAACTCTATAGTCATATCAAAGCAATTCTTTACAAAAAAAAAAAAATCTGTTCGATTTTATTTATTTATGTGTTTATTTATTTGTTTGTTTATCTACGAAACCAACACGTTTATTCAGCAAGGATACATTAAATTCACTAAAAGAGACAGTAAATAAATATATAATTTTACAACATTTATATTTCAAACATATGGTTTGAAAGTATGTTTTCCACAAAAATATTAAGCATAATTTGTTCTCACAATTCTAGGAGAGATTAAAAAAAAAAAAATAAATAAATAAAAATCAGAAACTAAGAACTGTAAGGTATAAACTTGAGATTGCAAGATATAAATTTGCAAATCAGAGAAAAATAAGTAAGTAAATAAAAAATAATTAAATGACTGAATGAATAAATGTCACACTTACTTTTTTATTTTCATTCTGTGGCAGAAAGAAAAATAAAAATAAAATAAAAAAATAATAAAAATTTAAAATAATTGATAATTTTTCTGTGGAGAATTCTGTGGGAAAATTGCAAGATGTAAACTCGAATTTGAAAGAAAAAGTCTGAATTCTAAAAAAGAGAATTGTAAGATATAAAATTGCAGTTGTAACATAAAAAGGCACACTTACCTTTTTTATTTTTTTATTCTGTGGCAGAAAATAAAGAAAAAAATCTCCCTAAGTCAGAATTGCAAGATATAAACTTAAATTTGCAAGATGTAAATTTGAAAAAATGTAAAGGAAAAAAGATTGAATTCTGAGAAATAACTGTGAGATATAAATTTGCAATTGTGAGATAAAAAAGTCACACTTACTTTTTTTCATTTTTATTCCATGGCAGAAAAAAAAAAAAATTTCTACTAATCAAAGAATCGTTTTCCACAAAAAAATATTAAGCAGTATTTTATTTTTTTTTTTTTAAATTGATAATATAAAAATGTTTCTTGAACACCAAATCAGCATATTAGAATTATTTCTGACTGGAGTAATGATGCTGAAAAATCAGCTTTGCATCACATAAATAAATTTTATTTTAAAATATATTAAAATAGAAAGGTAAAAAATGGTAGTATAGTATTGAATGGTAGTATTTCTTTGTTTTATTTCATAGGTTCAGTCCTCAAATATTTAAAATATATTTGTCAACATAACTGTTACCCCTTGCATGTGCAAATAAAGTAATAATAATAATAATAATAATAAAACATCAAAAACAGGAATATGTTAGCACACTGAAAAGAGAACAACCAAACCCTAAATCTATCATATCAACAAATAGCATAATGTTATTCTTAAAAATGAAACAAATAAAAATATAACAACAACATACTGCATATTTCTGGTTTCATATAAAATGCATAACGTTTTATAAACTACACAGGAAGGTAAGCACAGATGAACTCTGGGTGGCAGTATTACCTCACAAGTATTACATGACTTTTGAGCCCATTCCAAATCTGTGTTGAATAACACTTATTTGTAAGTCATGTGTCACATTATAATACAGTGATTAAAACCAAGAGATTATACTTCAATATATATAGTATAAGTCTTGTATGTTTGATCTTCTGTTTAAAAAGTGTAACCATCAAGATAATATATATGGCTGAAATTCAACCGAATTTAACTACAGCTAAGCATTTAAATAATGCATAATGATTTGAGTGTGAGAAAACGATTAATAATTCAATAGACTTTCATCACTTTTTTGACTATCTGACAAAGATCAAAAGGGTTGAAACATTTGTCTAGTAGGTCCTATTAAAGCAAAGATTGAAAATATTACTGCAGTGTTTTGTCTTTTTGCTCTTTTTTGGTGGGAAAACAATTCACCCTACAACTTTACACTCTGAACTGGTTAGGATTGAGCCTGGTCAGTACCTACTGTACAGTACACAAAAGATCACAAGCTCAAGTGTTTGAGTGTCCAGCAGGTGGGGCTCATTCTCCAGTCTGCATGGATTTCCCTCACGGTCCGGCAGTGACAGGAACACTGTATAAAATGTTTAAAAACCCACTGTCCTTTAGATGAGATGTTAAACTGTGGTCCTGCCCGTGGCCATTAAAATCCCAGGGCGCTGCCTGAGTGAAAACCTCCAGTCAAATTACTCTATTACTGCCTATCCATCATGGCTTCCTCATAATCCACAACTAACAGTCTTCTCTTCACCAATACCTGCTGTGTAGCTTTCTACTACATTATGGATGCCATTCACCCGGGTGGGTGCTGCACGCTGGTGGTGCTTGAGGAGATTCCCTCTTTGGAGTAAAACGCTTTGAACGGACGTGTGCAGTCAGTGGTTATACATGCAAGGAATTATAATGCGCCCATGTTGTTTTGCTTTGTTAAACCTAATGTTTTAAAAGAAAGATTTCCTCCAAATGCATGCATTGATTTTTTTAAATTAGTTTTTTTGGTGTTCCTGTTTGTTTCCTTAAATAAACATTATATGCATTGATTATAGTGGGAGATTGTGGCATAAGAGTCGAGACGAAGATGAGACATTAATATGAGGCTTTCACTTGAGGACAGGAACAGCCCAGCTAAAGCTTCACTGCTAATTAGAGGTGGCTTCAGCCTCATGGTGACATATTGATGGACAGTAATGGGAATCTCTGGAATAAAAGTATGCTGTGAAAAATGTGTTTCCTGAAGTGAGAACATATCGATTCAGGGTATGCGCCAACGATGCAGACTTGCAGGATATAAACACTATAGCTTAATTGAAATGAGCATGGATGCAAACAGGCTCTGTTTTAGAAAGTCAAGTTATTGGCAGATTATCTATGCTGCACTGAGAAAATCAAAGTTGCAGTGAACCTTGTGGCAGATGTTCAAAGAAACCCCTTTTTAAAGCAGTGACGGGTTTGGTTTTCTAGGAAATATAGGTGCTGAACTGCAAATGTGATTGAATGCTGTCAGACTGAATTCGAACAGAACATAATATTCAAAGGTGACAGAAATATTAAAGATTATAGTGCTAGAAAGTCAACCCAGGCTCACTGGAAATACGTCCCTCTACATACATTTCTGCAACACTGTAATTGCATACCTTACTGCACGTTTTGCAGCAGTTTCAAAGTAAAATGTCCAGAGAGTGGGTCTAAAACACACATTCAGTGTGACTATGGCATGGTTTTATTATGTTGGCACAGGCACATATTGCTGCGCTTTAATTGCGCAGATTGATGTGACGTATTGCGGCTGTTCAGAATTAAAATATCCGGGGACTGTCGCTATAAGGTTAATGCTCTATCGTGTTGGAAATATCCCCTACACCAAACCCAACCCTAAACCTTCCTGATAGTATTAACCAATGCAAAAGTGATATAAAAACGCATTTGCTGTGGCAGCTGTGCTATTTTAACTTCCTTATGCAGATTTGAGCTGTTTTAGTCAAATTGTAGTTTCACGGGGTTTGTACCGGAGTTCTTCATCGCTCAAGTGCAACACCGTGTCACATGAGCTACCGAGCAGACTCACACTAACACATATGAAGCTGTATATGTGATGGCAACGTTCAGAATTATCAGTTTTCAAATCATACAGGATGTTAAAATTGTTTTGAAGCCATAATATAATATTCTGCAAGTAATTGTGAAAATTAGGATTATTAATCAAAACTCTGTGTGTAAATCATACTTTGTGTGAAAAGGAATAAAAGTTGTCTGAGTTTTATGGCCTCCATGTTCATTTCATCTGGAAACTGCAGTGATTTCGTACATATAGGTAATTTTTTTCAGTTTTGCAGAAATTTATATAGCGGCGTGTATTTACAATGGGCCTATGTTGCAGCAGAAAGTTATTTATTTTCTTTGCTCTGTAAACAGTGTGGTGTCCAAAAGTTATTCTCACCAGCAGGTTTTGTGTCAATTCAATTAATAATAATATATGATGAATTACTGCAGAATAAGCAGAAAAGTTCAGACAAATCTCCAATGATGTCTGCAAGTGGATAGAACCACATAAAAAATGCATGTTCATAGAAATTATTAATAGTTTGATTTAAATTAAAGTATTGGTTCACCTAAAAATGAAAATTTGCTGAAAAGTTACCCACCCTCAGGTCGTCCAAGATGTAGATGAATTTGTTTCATCATAAGAACAAATTTGCGGAAATTTAGCATTACATCACTTGCTCAACAAGTGGATCCTCTGCAGTGAATGGGTGGCGTCAGAATGAGAGTTCAGAGGGGTATGCAATATACATTGTCTATGATAAGTAGCAAATGAGAATCTCTAAAATGGATATTTTAGATATTTTGAGACAAATGTCTTATCAAAAAAAAAAAAAAAAACATTTTAGCTAAATTATTTGTATCAATACTGTGCCTTTTGCCCCATGCTGGCACAAGTTCCTGTTTTTGCCATATTTCATCAATAAAAATGATCAAAACAAAGCCACAGCAGAACTGTTTTGTGTCTCTGAGCAAAACAAGACGGTGTTTTTTTTACTGAATCAATCAGCCATTTGAATGAATCAGTTGAATGAATGACTCAGTGACTCATTCATGCAGTGATTTGCCACCACCTGTTTATATTTAAAGTATATTTTCCGTTTTTTTCTGAAAATGAATGTTTTCTTCAAATTTCTCAATTTATTTATTTATTTATTTATTTTACATGTATTTATTGGGTGTTTAGGTGTTTTTATTGTTTTTGTTATACAGGTAATAAATTAGAATGTCATGGAAAAGTTCATTTATTTTAGTAATTCAACTCAAATTGTGAAACTCGTGTATTGAATAAATTCAGTGCACACAGACTGAAGTAGTTTAAGTCTTGGTTCTTTTAATTGTGATGATTTTGGCTCACATTTAACAAAAACCCACCAATTCACTATCTCAACAAATCAGAATACTTCATATACCAATAAAAAAAAAAAAAAAAAACATACTTCTGGAAAGTATGTTCATTTACTGTATATGTACTCAATACTTGGTAGGGGCTCCTTTTGCTTTAATTACTGTTTCAGTTCGGCATGGCATCAAGGTGATCAGTGGAATTCATAGATTCTCTATGGGGTTCAGTTCTGGTGAGTTTGCTGGCCAGTCAAGCACAACAACACCATGGACATTTAACCAACTTTTGGTGTTTTTGGCAGTGTGGGCAGGTGCCAGATCCTGCTGGAAAATGAAATCAGCATCTTTAAAAAGCTGGTCAGCAGAAGGAAGCATGAAGTGCTCTAAACTTTCTTGGTAAATGGATGCAGTGACTTTGATTTTCAAAAAACACAGTGGACCAACACCAGTAGATGACATTGCACCCCAAGTCATCAGAGACTGTGCAAATTTAACACTGGACTTCAAGCAACTTGGGCTATGAGCTTCTTCACCCTTCCTCCAGACTCTAGGATCTTGGTTTCCAAATGAAATACAAAACTTGCTCTCATCTGAAAAAAGGACTTTGGACCACTAGGCAACAGTCCATTTCTTCTTCTCCTTTGCGCAGGTAAGACGCCTCTGACGTTGTCTGTGGCTCAGGAGTGGTTTAACAAGAGGAATACGACAACTGTAGCCAAATTCCTTTTGTGTGGTGGCTCTTGATGCCTTGACCCCAGCCTCGGTCCATTCCTTGTGAAGTTCACCCAAATTCTTGAATTAATTTTGCTTGACAAGCCTCTCAAGGCTGCGGTTCTCTCGGTTGGTTGTGCATCTTTTTCTTCCACACTTTTTCCTTCCATTCAGCTTTCTGTTAACATGCTTGGATACAGCACTCTGTGAACAGCAGCTTCTTTGGCAATGAATGTTTGTGGCTTACCCTCCTTGTGAAGGGTGTCAGTGATTGTCTTCTGGACAAGTGTCAGATCAGCAGTCTTCCCCATGATTGTGTAGCCTAGTGAGCCAAACTGAGAGACCATTTTGAAGGCTCAGGAAACCTTTGCAGATGTTTTGAGTTGATTAGCTGATTGGCATGTCACCACATTATAATTTGTTGAGATTTTGAATTTGTGAATTTGGTGGGTTTTTGTTAAATGTGAGCCAAAATCATCACACTTAAAAGAAACAAAGACTTAAACTACTTCAGTCTGTGTGCATTGAATTAATTTAGTACACAAGTTTCACAATTTGAGTTGAATTACTGAAATAACTGAACTTTTCCACGACATTCTAATTTATTGAGATGCACCTATATATGCGTGAGCTGCTGAATCATTGAATTTCCCTGAAGGGATGAATAAAGTTTCTATCTATCTATCTATCTATCTATCTATCTATCTATCTATCGTTATTGACAAAATTTCAGAAAATATTGAGATACCTTTTTTTCAGTTCAAACCAGTTGCAAAGAAGACAGTTGTAAAGAAATATGTGGGTTTTGATGTGAGAGGACAAAAGTTTTGTCCCAGAATATTTGGAGAGAAGTCGACATATTGTGACTAAAGCAAATAAAGCAACTGCCAAAACTACAAGCACATATGCAAATGTAAAATATGTAAAACTTTTGTTTAACTAGAAGCCTTTCTGAAGCTATTGCTAATTAAAAGAATGCCCCTAAAGAAATGGTTAGTCATATTGAGAAGTGTAATTAAAATGATGCAGAGTGACATGACTTCTCAGCATGTGTGAAATCCGCAGTCCAAACTAAATGAAACGCCCTAATATGCAGTCCCCACAGAGCTATAGGACAAAAAGTGACAATGACACGCAAATGTGTCTGTGACCGTACAAGATACAGCTTGAGGCTGCCCGGTGACACTGCAATGCAGTGGCCAGCTGCATACCGGCATTAACAACCAACAACACAGCTGAATCTAAAAATATCCATTTTATGAATGTACAGTATGTAGCATAAGATGAAGTAAAACAGACAAAAAGGAGCAAAACTAAATATTCCATTGTGAAACTCTAGCATCCAAGCAGATATCTAAGCATATAAAGTCTAAAACCACAGCAAAATGTTACACCATTAAATGTTATCTAGAATTTAACAAAAAAAGAAGAAAAAAAAACACCATATACTGTAGATGACGTAAATGTTTCGCTTAGGTTCGCTTACTGTAACAGTGTAGCACATGAACCATTGCACACTTTTATAAATACCGCTAATCTCAGGTATTTCATAAGATCAGAGGCCTAACCTGTTAGTGGGAATAATGAAAGGAGCACACAGTCATGCAGCTTTAGCATATACCATTCAATCGACTCTCCCACTCTGCAAATTACCAAATATATTTATAAAATGACAAGTGAACCTGAGAGAATTTTGTGACAAGTGAACTTCAAATAGCCTCGTTTGTTCTGCTTCAGCAGCTCTCCTTTCTCACACAGTACATTTTTCATGCTTTAATATATAAGCAAGCCAAAAGCATCTTCTATCATGCTACATATCTGTGAATAAATATTTCACTCATTGTCTATAAAGTGGCCTTGTGCTAGTGGAGTTAACATAGACTAAGGTCATTTTTAAGTCATCTTTAAAAAAACATTGTTTGAAGCAACTCAAATGGAAAGTTCATCCCCCTAAAATTAAAACTGTGTTCATTAACTTAACATTTTTCCAAACATGATTTTCATCTGTGGAAAAAAGAAGAAGACATTTTTGGACTTTTCACCTTTGGAATACTTCATTCTAAAACATAGGTAAAAGGAAGGTCCATCCATAGGCTCAATGATAGAATCCAACAGCAGGGTGAAGTCAGAGGATGCAGAAAACTGAGTCGGGCCGAGTACCAAAACAAACTTGTAGCCAATCAGCAGAAAGGGGTGTCTACTCATGATGGGGAGGAGAGAGCACTCAGTGCACAGGACAACATTAGCCAAGCCAAGCGGCAACAGAAAGAGGAAAACATCTGTGGAACAAGAAGGCTTGTGATAAGGCAGCAGTTCCCAATCCCAGTCCTCACGCCCCACCGCTCTGCATATTTCATCTCTCTTAGTTAACACACCTGATTCAGATCCAGCTCATTAAAAGAGAGCTACATGCATGAATTGTGTTCCGATTGATACGATCCCTACAGTGTTCATTGCTCCCTACTTCCTGAGCAGGGGAAATCCATTGACGTTTACTTCACTTCAGAACATTAATTCATGAGGAGCACGCAAGGACTGGGATTGGGAAACGCTACAATAAGGCAAGAAGTAGGACCCGTGTAAATTTCCAGCGGTAGTGAGAACTAAAGGAGGGGAAAGGCCTGTGATCGGACGCCAAGGTTGCTTTGTTTCTTCTCGATAGGTGAGTAACATTGGTTTTGCTTTGTTTCACAGAACTAATATATGTTGGCTTTTGCTTGAATATGCTCGTGTGTCATGTTCGTTTGTTTGTTCATCTGCAATCGGTGGCTGGCACAGCAGATTCCGCCATAATAGTTGCCTGGGTTGCGTACGTATAAGTGGGGCAGAGCTATCAAAATAGGGGTGAGACACTTTTGGGGTAGGGTCATGTTTGTTTTGCTAATTTCAAATATCAACATTGGCTACCAGAAATCACTTACCCTACCTTTAAGTCGGTTGCCACATACTCATTCATACAAAAAGTGCAGAGAAGTTTAAGCAAGGTGGTGTCATTTCCTCTTTCTTGAGATCTTTACTCCAGATTAGTTCTATTGTTTTGTTGCATGGCATGTGTTGTGAGAGTTCCTGAAGTTTGGTTTCATGGGGGGATCATTTCAGGTCATTCTTAAACACATGCTGAAAACATGTTACAAAGATTGTGAACTATGTAGTACTGAATTGTGGAGTTAAGCAGTTTATCACTATTTTTTGTGTTCGGGATTTTTTTGGCAGGCCTGAAATCATGTCTTGATGATGCACTGGAGCCACTGAGCATGGCCCCTCCCATAACACTTTAATAACTGGAGCGCATTAGAACCAATGGTTCGCAGCACAATTGCAAGTTTACTGTCATTACCGTTATACTACAGCCTACAGTTTGCTAGCTAGCTATGCCTTTGTCATGTTAATGCATATTACCTGGTTGCAATAATCCATTCGGGCTGTAACGGTATTTGACAGATGAGAAAGGTGGAAGCTTTCCCTTTTTCAAGATTTTAATATTTTATTTACTTGCCGATTTTTATCATTCAAATTTGACTGGGTGATTAATAACATTTTTCTGTGTTGTGACAAATTCAGAACACATATTTAATATTGTTTTACACAGACTTCAAGCACCGTGTGAAAAGCCCTATTTGAAAAAGGCAGCGGCTATTTGTACTAAGTGTAAATAGCAATTAGATGCTAATTACAGTAAGTGAAAATAGCATATTTTTTAACGATAGATGCTGTTTACACTACGTGCAAATAGCAATGGATTAGATTCTATTTATACTGTTAAAATAAAAGGATGTTCATCTATTTATTATACTTATTGCAAATAGAGGCAATTATCTGCACCTTAATGTTGTAGTTTATTATAAAATAGTATTCAATAAAAGCATATTGAGTGTTAATTATAGTTTTAATTCAAGTTATTAAATGGATGCTGCCTTACTGGGGCAATAAGCAATCCCTACACCTACCCTAACCATACCCAATACTTTTGAACTTTTAGATTATGTCCTTAATTTCCTTTCCAATTTTATGTGTGACTCAAATCCGGGTCGATCGCATCGAAAAGACTACGGCCTATGTTTTACCATCTGCACTACTGGAGCTGAAGCGTCACAATCGTCTTTTGTAGTGTTCCATCACACACTGGTGGGCGGAGTTAGTGTAAATAGCCTCTGCCAACAAGGCAGGTTATTTGCACTTAGTGTAAATACACACTCTGATTGAGAAAAGTCTTTTTATGTATTTATTTATTTTTTACAATGAATATCAGTGCTGTCAAGTGTTGTTCAAAGCCACTCTGTATATAAAACTAGTATATTCTAGGGACCTATTACCAGTCAAACTAAAACTTACAAAAAACATTTTAATGAGCAATAAGCACCAGATGTAAACAAAACATCAGCATATAACCACTCGAATAAGACCTAGCAAATGATTGACGGCAAAAGTAACAACATTTTAAAAGCTCTATTTAATGCATGACTCAACATCATCAGCATATTCTAATAAAAGTAACAGTACTAATATTGTGTGACAATTACCAAAGCATGTAGTCAAGTACACAAACTCAACTGCAAAAAAATGTAGATCAGTCTTGTTTTGATATTGGTTATCAGCATCGTTTTTTTTTTCATGTTGCATTTGAGGCATTACTAACCCAACATTAGATTTTTGGTTACAAGTGCTTTTGTAAAAATGTATTCATAGCCAGCATTATTAATTAAAGCAAAATTGTCACATAAAAGGGAGGTTACCCAGATAAAATGAGAAATATTCAGCTGGTCATTTGATCTCAAAAATCAACTCCCATGAAACGACCCGTTCCATTTAAACTGAATCTGCTTTTAATAGCCTACTCATTGGTGTCTTCACCTCATGTGAGTCTACATGATTTTAAACAAATTTTTCAAAAGCTCCGGGGGTAAAACTTTTTAATGAGGAAATAATTACCGAGTGCACCTTTAAATAAGTGAGGAATGAAGAATGAAGATAAAAACATCAAGCTGAGCGTTCGTGGATGAATTATTGACGATTTAGTCAGTAGCAGGGTACTTATTAGGCCTCTAATTTCTTTATTAAACAGGTGAATTTAGCTTAATCTAAACAGCATTAAAAGTCGGATTCCCAAAAGTTCTTACTAATCCCTGTTGGCAAAACTAACACCATCCTTTACACAAAAACTTTCTCTGTCTCTCTTTTTGTGTGAATGTTCTTTGAAAATCTACTCTTTGGTCTCCAGCTCTTCAGTTTTCAGTGTCTGTATGATAAGAAAGTGAGGACACTCACTCAACTTTAATAATGCTGGAGGTGCATCACTCAGACAGTCTGTCTTTGTGAATAATACTTGTGTCATTGATAATGCTAAAGGTTATTGCCATGCTTGACCGCAAGTTTAAATTACCTGCCTCCCTGCCTGAGACTTATCTGAAAAGAGCAAGGGTGTTATAAGTCACATTTTTTCCTGGTGACATTTGGCCCTCTACTGACTTGATAGACCATCACCTTCTAGGCAGTGCTGACATTGCTCAGTATCATTTACAAATGAGGAATTTCCTCAGACAGACTGCGAAAGACATTCACATGTTTAATTCAGAGGATTAATTACAGTACAAGTCTGAATATCTGTTTCAATTCATTCTAAAACTGACACAGAACAGAAGGAACTGTTGAATAAAGTCATTATCTTTTTGTTTTCTCTGTGCACATAAACTATTCTCATAGCTTCATAACATTACAGTTGAACCACTGATGTCCCATGGACTATTTTGATGATGTCCTTCCTACCTTTCTAGGCCTTGAACGTGGTTCTTCCACTGCTGTCTATGCAGGGTCAGAAAGCTCTCAGATTTGTTCTGAAGATGAACAGGTTTTACTGGTTTGCAACGACATGAGGGTGATTAATTAATGACAGAATTTTCATTTTTTGGGTAAACTATGAGATTATCCGAGACTGTGTGATTGTCATAATTGTAAATCCAGTGTATAAACTGTGTCAAACATAGTCTTAATGCCTGGTAGGAAACCAAAACATGTCGGTGGACTGTTAAACAGCATACTTGTGCACTCTGATATGAGTTACACGTAATATGTCTTGAAATCTAAAACTTCCAACAGGGAGGCTGAAATTACCAGCATGAAATATGCATAAGATACTTTAATATGTTCTGGCTTGTTTTCAAAGTTAGGTAAAAAATATCCACTCAAGTCAGGTGGGAGTCAATATTTCATGAGAGTAGCCCAGAATGACCTGGCATCCCTGGTATGTTGTATAACAAGCACCTGGTGGGATGAATTCAAAGGAGAAAAGGAGAAATGGAAATACAACCCCTCCGGAAAACATTGCAATGTTCTAAAGCCCTGTTATAGTACTTTTCTCTTTTTATCCTGGAAAATGGCTTAGGTGGATGTGAGCACTGGGGCCATTTGCAGACTGAAGCATACATGGCATCCATTTTGGCTTGTGAATTGTGGTTCATTTGGGTTATGACTTTATGTTTAAGGGCCAGACACCTTTGCTCTGTTAAAAAAACCCAACTGAGTTCAAAAGCGTATGCTGTTAGCATTTTGCTAACCTAACAATATTATACATGAAAATTTGTGTAGAAACAATTTTCACAGAGACTGCTACTAAATTTCATAAATAATTACAAATAATCTGCATGTAACACATTAAATTAAATGTTAAATCTGAAGTACAAAGACTTGTATTTGATATAGCATTGTTTAAATACTATTATTGTATTTATTTATATTTAGAATTATCTATATTTTATATAGGTATGTATGTATATATTTTTTAAAAAAATGGTCATTTTTATTTTGTATTTCTATAAAGACTTATTTTGTTTTTATTTCAGTTCAGTTTTTGTAATCTTAGTACATACTTATTTTATTTCAGTTTAGCCAAAGCAACATTTTTAATTTTCAGTTCTTAAACAGAATTTCTTAAAGATAATATTTATATTTTAGTTCATAGTTTTAATTACCAATACCAACACTGCATAGAAATACTGTGTAAAACAGTACATTTTAGCTAAATTTGACTATTTAAATTAATATTATTAGGTGCTGGATTTACTAAAAGTTACTGGGTTAAAAACAACCATTGCTGGGTTATTTGGCAACCCAGCACTGGGTAAATATTGGAGAGAAAACATGCAAGGTTATTTTGACCCTACTGGATATGTTAAACGTTTTTACTCAACATGCTGGGTTGTTTTAAGTCATCTATTGTTTAAAACTTACTATACTGCTGGCTTAAAATTAAAATCACACACAGAATTACTAGAGGCAACAGCAATAATCAGAATATGAACATTTATTAATAAGCAAAAACAACCATGGACAAAAATATAAGACAAATTTAATTTATTTGGGTGAATACAGCATAGTTTTTGAATATTGCATACAGTGCAACTCGTTTAACAAGGATTTTTCATTTGTTTATTTATTTTTTAAATGTAACTTTTAAAAGAAACATTTTAATTCAAGTGTATTCAACCGTTCGCTGTAATCCCTTAAAACCAAAATAGTTCTGATACTTGTGCGAAGGTGTTGCCGAAATCTAATCCAGTGATGGGCTACTGTTCAGCGGGGGAACTACGAACCTCAGACCGTGACTGTCTTCATAACCTGCTCATAAAAAAACACTACTGAGATTAGAGAATATATTTTAACATCAAGATAAATAAAATTCAGTAGCCTATTATAATGGAAAAAATTAGTTTATGTTATGCAAGGCAAAAAGCTTTTCCATCATGCGACACGACCACTGCTGACTGACATCTCGTCGTTGAATGTTGCGTTGTGTAAAATGTAATTGACAGCAGAGTAAAGGCTTTATAAATGAAATAACAGGTATACAAACCTTTATTTGACCATTCGAAAAGAGCTTGATTGACAGGTAATCTGACCAATCATAACGTCGAATCCCCCATTTTGCCCAACAAACAAATCAGACAGGAGAGTGCTAGTAGATTAACTTCGGTGAACTTAAACTTGATAAAATGTGTATTGACATCTTTCCAAAGTTGAAATAAAATACATTCTGATGTTTATTTATGTTTGTTTCAAGCTTTGAGTAAATATGAAAAGACGATCGGCAATACAGTGATCTTTCACAACACATTAAAGAGCCACAAAACGGTATTTATTGTCTGAATTTCTTACAAAATCACAAAATTTGAAAGCTAAGACTTTGTTTCATACCAGAAGTAACCTGCTCTGTCTTGCTTGTTGACGTGTTGTCAGTTTCCTCTTTGCTCCACAGTGTATTTTTTACTGTTTGAGGACATGATACAGTATGTAGTGTGAGAGCAGCATGGCTTGTCGGACATAGCAACAGTAACAAAGGGGGGTGGTGGTCTTTGGAAAGGGTCAATTAGGCAGTGCTGAAAATCGCTTTCTCCTATAGAGGATGCAAAAAGCCCTACACTCAACAGCTCAAAGTCAACAGCTGGGTTGATGTAACCCCATGCTGGGTTGTTTTGTCGGAGGGAGGGGTAGGGGTGTATAGTTTCAGCCGCTAACCCAATGGCTGGGTAACACAATAACTAGCCAGCACTGGAAAAAATCAACACAACATATGACCCAACAGCCTCAATCCAGCGGATGGTATAAAAAAATAACGCAGCATTTTTTAGTGTATAAATAATACATTTTGTATTTCTGTTCAATAGTCTTGTCTGCCATTTAGTGAATCTTTTTCACTTACCCCATTGCAGGGCATTCTGGGATTGACTTATACATTAAGGATACATGTGATTCTGTCAAAACAAGGTATTTTAAAAGAGAGAATAATATGCTGCTTGCATTTTGAAACATTTGGGACTATGCCTATGATGTGTAAAAATGCTGTCGGAGTTGGCATCTCACTAGATTTTGGATCAGAGCTGGTGCCGCTGGTTTAATTCTGCATGCATGCTTATGGAATATATATAATGCATACTAAAAATAAATTAGGTCAGTTAAAAAAAATTGGTTCAGCTCTCACTGGCTGCAAATATACTGAACATAGGCAATGGCTTCTAGAAGAACCAGTAAAAAACCCAATTTATCTCAATCTGTCCTATAAGGTCAGTCACCTTCAAAACGTTGTCAATTTCCCATGACATTTCTTGCTATTTCATGTGTAATTTAGAAGACAGATAAAATCTATTTTTTTTTTTAGACAGAGAGAGAGAGAGAGAGAGAGAGAGAGAGAGAGAAATTTGTAGTGAGTCAAAATAATTTGGAGTCTAAAATAACAATACAGTGGTATGAGCTTCCTCCTGTGAAAAGTTGCCATGGGAACACTGATTCATCAAAGGTCATATCTATTCCTACACGGTCATATCTATTCATCATGAAAAACTTCTGGAAATTAATAACTGATAGGAACGATAAAGGTCATATTGTTTCACAAACAAAAGAATGGGCAAACTGAATTGTTAAAATATGCAATGAAACGTGCACTTTGAAATTATCTGTGATGCTTGTATTAAATCATTTCAACTACAAATGTTTTTGACACTTTTCTAAACTTCACTTGTTCACCTTCATTAGCCACTGCCATAATTAACTGTCAGCAGCTCCTCCAGGCCACCAAAAAAAAGAGCATTTCTTGTAGCAGGCCTCAGGCTACATGATTAGATTTAGCCTATCAGAACTAAAAATAAATAAAATCATCACCAACTTACTACGAACTTTGTAAAGGTCAAAGCACTTTACACAGAAACACCTGCATGCAAATGACGCTAACACAATGTATATGTTTCATTAATTTTTTCAGTAGTTTGGGGGAAAATGACAACAGCTTTAAATATCCAGTGATCGCATATTAAACGCGGCCTGAGGTGTTTGACCAGGATGTCAGCGAGCCTAAATCAGTTTTAGAGTGTCGACTTAAGACCACAGAATGCAAAGTCACACACAACATATAAAACAGCCTGGGCTGCTTTTCCCAAAATTGTAGCTCCATTGGTTTAAATAGGTCTACAATGTAGGCTTATGATGCTTTTGGGAAATGCAGCCCAGGTCTCATTGTTTATATGTAATATTTACAAGCGCAAAACATAAATTTTTTGCATATTTTTATTGATGCTGAAACTTACAATTTTTGTATTTCAATGTCTAAAATATAAAAATTTATATATATTTTTAACTAAAGCAAAACAAAACAAAATAAAAAGACGTTATGAATCAGTTTGATTTTCCTGCTGTAATACCTGTTATAACATTTCGTAAAGCAGCAACTTTTGAATTTGTAACAAGTGCGTCAGCGCAGGTTTTGACGCTATAATCGCTGCTCAGGATGGAGATGGAAATCACTGAATAAAGGCTTTGATTTGGTTCTCTTCCTCGCAGTATGGATTCTGAAGATTTGGATTACAGCGTGTCACACCCTTGTGGACTGTTTTGTTGGTTTTGCCCTCCTGTGTCCTTATTTGGTCTTTCCTGTTCCGTTTCTAGTTATGACGTCATTGGTTAATTGCTCTCACCTGTCTTTGTCTCTTCAACGTTCCTTGTTCATTGTCCGTTCTTTATGTTGGTTAATGTTGCTATATGTTAGTTTCTGTCGTGTTGGCATGTGGTTTTCCCTGCTGTTCCTGTTTGTTCCTGTTCCCTTTTTGGATTATCTTATTAAAGCATGTTTATATTATATCTTCTCGTCCCTGCGAGTCCTTCCTGCACACAACCCATAACACAGCGCACAAATAAAATTGATTCCTTTTGTAATTATGTTGTGATTTTGGTGTATTTTATGGTTCTATGGGTGATCTGGATTACAGCGCATCAATAAAATTCACTCCTTTTGTAATAACGTTATGTTTTTGGTGTATTTTATGGTTCTGTTGGTGATTTGAGTGATTTGGAGAACAGCGCACAAATGAAATTGACTGCTTTTGTAATTATGTTGCATTTTTGGTGTGTTTTATGCTTCTGTTGATGATTTGGATTAGAGTGCACAAATAAAATTCACTCCTTTTGTAATTATGTTGCGTTTTTAGTGTATTTTACACAGTTCTATTGTTGAATTGGATGATTTGGATTACAGCACACAAATGAAATTGACTCCTTTTGTAATTATGTTGTGTTTTTAGTGTATTTTATGCTTCTATTGATGATTTGGATTAGAGTGCACAAATAAAATTCACTCCTTTTGTAATTATGTTGCGTTTTTGGTGTATTTTACGTAGTTCTATTGTTGAATTGGATGATTTGGATTACAGCACACAAATGAAATTGACTCCTTTTGTAATTATGTTGCGTTTTTGGTGTATTTATTTTCAGTGTTGGGCAGTAATGCATTACTTTGTAACGCGTTACTGTAATTTGATTATTTTTTTTAGTAACGGAGTAATTTAACGCGTTATAATTTCCAAATTAGTAATTAGAGTATAGTTACAAGCATGCATTACCGCTGCGTTACATAATTGCCGACATAATGTGTTTTATCAGCTAGATTATAAGAAGGGTGTTGGCTAGCACACGCGACGTCCTTTACCTGAGAACTACTTTGACTGGTAAGCGCCTGTGAGGCGGATACTACCAATGAAAACATAGTCAGCATGGAGAGAGGAAAGCACGTGTTCTGTAGCTGTAAATACAATCATTATTTTTAGTTTATTTTTGTCAAAGGCAAGAACATTATTGTGCGTTGTCAATTAGAGGGGAAGAAATCCTGTTCAACCATGAAAAACTCCGTATCCAATTTAAAACCTGGATGCATGGCACATTAAAACTTATTGAGAACGTACCAAGTGCGGAGAGCAACGCGTCAGCTTCTATTGTCGTACCGCGCCCCTCTCTGTTGCGTCGAGTCCAGCGAGAGTGGTCTCTTATCCACTGGCACTGGACTCGACGCAACAGAGAGTACAAAGACTTGATGGGCGAGTGCGAGGGCGAGTGCGAGTGCGGGTGTGGGCGGGCAGAGACTCACGTGTGTGCGGGATCCGACAGAATAAAATGATTTGCCGGACTCCCGCAAAATAGAACTGTCTAAACATAAAATATCTAAAACAAATTAACTGCTATTCATGTATTGCACAAAAGCAACAAGAACCACTATATAAAACAAAAAACGATTAACAGGCGTAAGCATAGGCAGAGTTCCTACTTATAACGTGTTTGCAGCGTTGAACAATGTTAATTTCTGAAATTCAATGGACAATCAGAGAATCCACTCACCGCTCGAAATGCCGTGCATTCTGCAACCACACATGTAGCAGCCTATTGCTTTTAGTTAAAATAACAGTGGTTTGTGAATGTTGATGCTTTAATAACAAGTATTTTTTGGAGCGTTTATGCTGGGATGCAACACACAAACTTAATATTTCACGTAAATTTCGTGGATGTACAGAAAAAAGTAACGTAACGAGTAATGTAACTAATTACTTTTGAAATAAAGTAATCAGAACAGTAATTTGTTTAGTTTTCAAAGGAGTAATCAGTAATCAGTAATTTAATTACATTTTCAGAGTAACTTGCCCAACACTGTTTATTTTGGATTTGGATTACGCCGCACAAATAAATTTGACTCCTTTTGTAATAATGTTGCATTTTTGGTGTATTTTATGGTTCTACTGGAGATTTGGATTACGCCGCACAAATAAAAGTGATTCCTTTTGTAATAATGTTGCATTTTTGGTGTATTTTATGGTTCTACTGGTGATTTTGATTACAGCGCATGAATAAAACTGATTTCTTTTGTAATTATGTTACATTTTTGATCTATTTTATGGTTCTCTTGTCAGTCATAGCATGTTGGAGAAAGCACTTTTTGTGTCTCAAATTCAATATTACATGATAAGTAATGGTTAAGTAATGTAATGTAGAAGTGTAAGTAATGGTTGCAGAAATGTTATTCATTTTAAGGGTTTAAAGTGTTGTCTTGTTTAACATTATGTATTCTTCAAAATGAGTTGGCAGCAGAAATCACACAGAACAGAACAAAATGTTATTATTTTATATTAAGTAAATGAGTAAACTTACTTTAATAATTCAATTGAAAATATAATACAGTTGATATGACAACTGTACACAATAGTAATAAAATTAATGCCGCAATTTCAATGTTCATAGGGATTCATTTGTAAGTCTTGTAAAGTTGTTCACATGTAAATAATTTACATTTTAGGTGTCGTCAATACATCAGTATTGTACATTTAAATGCTGAAAAATACATCAGTATTGTATGTTTAGATGTTGTAAATACATCAGTATTGTACAGTTTAGTGTCTGTAAAAATATATGTTTTGTTAAAACAACATTTTACATAAAATACATACGAAGCATCATGAGATGACTCTGTATAAAAATTTAATCTAATAAACTATATGTTTTTAGGGAATTAACACTTTTATTAGAATAAAGACACATTACATTTATCAAAAGTGACCGTAAAGACATTTCAAATATTACAAAATATTTGCTGTTGCTTGAACTTTCTATTCATAATGATGACTTGGGAAAAAAAAGTATAAATTCTTCCCCCACCACATCTCCAATAATGTTTTAGCTTTAACATATTTGTTTTTGTTTAGATTTTTATTATTCATGAACAGCAAAACAACTTAGAAGAGTTATTTTAAGAGGTTTTTAATTAGTCAATTACAATGTAGGCACTATATTTTTGAGTAAAGCGCAGCAATTTTTGATTTGTGGTGTAGTAACCTTAGCATAATGACAGTGACACTAACTCCCATCAAGCTATGTTTTTCTCTACAATATTACCCAGGCTTCAAAGAGAACTACCCGATAAATGGCACCGGCTCCCATAATCAAAACAATTTACTACTAAAATTGCTTGCGGATTGACATGCAGAAGCAACCCGTCTGTGATGTGAGCAAAATATATCCAGTATTAGCATCTGAAAAGCGCTGTAGTTGCCAGCCACCAGCAACTGGGCATTTGAGAGAGATGAGAGCTAGATTCAGTTCCTCAGCAGCAAGCTGATGAGATGTCACATCTCCACATGAATATTTATGGGGCTCGTGGTCGTGGGCGGCCTGGGAGTATCACAGCGTTTTACACAAGACTTGTGTGGCGTGTGAATTAGTTTATAGCGCTTATATGATGACGTCACATCTGATTCATTTTTCTAACAGATGGAAGTGGTCTAAGGTGGAACATCGAAATGTCCGGTAGGAATAAAAGTATAAGAAATCCTTAAACCCGTGTCTTTGCCATTAACTGGTCCCTGGAGGCTCAGTATAGGGTTAAAGTGAAACACTATTCCTCCTCATTAACACTTAATACTGAACTCTCACTTCTTAATATTTACTATTAAGAAGAAAATGGCTCAGAATACATTTTTATCATATTATCATAGTAAATGTTTACATAAGTGAGACTTTACGTGCTAATTAGGAAGACTATATAGAGAAGAGCTCAAATACTGCTCAAAGATCAAATACTGCAGATAACTGCAACTCCAACCCACACCAAGACTACGTCAGATTATTTTACACTCTTAGTTTAACATTCTGCCAATTTACAAGTATAATTTTTGTCACTGCTTTTAGTACCTTAGCACACATCAAAATACCCTTATTAGTGATAAAATCCCTTTGTAGTGTGCTTTTCTTCTTATGCTGACTGGTCTCAATGTGGGTATAGCATTCAGCCTAATAAAGAAAAATGCCGCAAAATTTCTATAAAAGAGAGATAAAATTACTATAAAATTACTAATATTACAATAAATACATTTTCTAGAATATTTTGCTTTTAGAATATTCAAGAATATTAAGTTTTAAATAAAATGATACTACTACTACTACTTTTATTATTGTTAATAATAATAATAATAATAAAATTATAAAAGCAGCAGGAGCTGCGACAACAATAATGATAACATCATTATAAACTATATTTTGCAGTATATTTTGAACAAATACCTAGGTCTTAAATAACAAACTATTATTGTTATTATTATTATTATTATTATTATTATATTTTTATTATATATTTATTATAGTATTATTTCTTACATAATGCTAATGATCATAATAACATAGCGATTATATACTACAATAAACTATTATATTACAATAAATACATTTTCTAGAATATTTTGATTTTACAATATTCTACAATAATTTTTTAAAAAGAAAAGAAAAGTTTTTTAAAAGATACTGAAAATGATACAAGATATTGATACAAACCCTAACTATTTTTTTTTCTAGAATATTTTGCACAAATACCTATATAATAACTATTTGTATTATTGTTGTTGCTATTCAGTTTTTTCATGTTATTTAAGACAACTACAACAACAACAATAATAATAATAATAATAATAAAAGTGTTGTATTTATTTATTACGTATAATGTATTTATTATAATAGTTTATTGTAGTATATTATTGTTATGGTTATTATGATTATTTGTATTATTTAAGATGCAAAATACTGTTATAATAATAATAATAAATATTATTATTATTATTATTATTATTATTGTTGTTGTTGTTGTTGTTGTTACTAATTTCTACAATACTTTGCACAAATACCTACTGTAACGGGGTGAGTGAGACGAGAGGCGAGCGGATCCATGTGCACGCTTTTATTGAAGGGACGAGACAGATACATAGTCGAAAAACAGGCAGGGTCAAAGCAAACGGCAAACAGGTGTGTCAGAGGCGAAACGAGAGAATAGTCCTTAATGACGAGCGATAATCCAAAGGCAGGCGGCTAGACAGTCCAAACGAGATAACCAGGCGGGAAAAACAAAACACAGGGAACTAGGAACAGGAAACTAGGAAGCGGTAACAATAATAAACAACAATACAACAATCCGTGACTTGCATGGGGAAGGACCGGGGCTTTTATGGTGCTGCTGAATGGTCACATAAGCTGACGCAATCAGTGCGGTGGAGGATGGGAGATGCAGTCCAAAGTGCAAAGTAACAGTCAGAGTGCAATGGAAAGGTGAGAGTGACATCTGGTGGTGAGCGGTCCGCAGAGCACCGACCAGATTCGTGACATAGCCCCCCCCCCAAGGAGCGGCTTCCAGACGCTCGAAGGAAACAACAGTCCAGGGGAGCGGTGGGGCGGGAGCGAGACAGGGCGAGGGCTGGAGGGCCAGGTCCATGTGGAGGGCCTGGTGATTGAGGCAGGACCGACAAAGCAGGTACCCTCCAGGGCGGAGGCGGAGCAGGAGCCCTCCAGGGCAGAGACAAAGGCGGAGCAGGAGGCGCAGAAGCCCTCCAGGGCGGAGCCGGAGGCGGAGCAGGAGGCGCAGGAGCCCTCCAGGGCGGAGGCGGAGGCAGAGCCAGAGCAGGTGGCGCAGGAGCCGCAGGAGCCCTCCAGGGCGGAACAGGAGGCAGAACAGGAGGCGCCGGGGCCCTCCAGGGCAGAGCAGGGACTTGCGTCATGGGCTGGGACCTGGGGAGAGCAGGGATAGAGGAGACCAACAGAAGAGCAGGAGGAACAGGAGCCCTCCAGGGCAAAGCAGGAGGCACCGGGACCTTCCAGGATGGAGCCGGAGGCAGAGCAGGAGGCGCCGAGGCCCTCCAGGGCGGAACAGGAGGCGCCAGGGCCCTCCAGGGCTGAGCAGGAACCCGCATAATGGCCTGGGACCTGGGAAGAACAGGGACAGAGGAGGCAGACAGAATAAGGGGAGAAGCAGAGAGACCAAAGGATAAAGCCGCCTCCCTAGGAGGATCTACAGCCGAAGCTGACACCTCAGGAGGCATTGGCGCGGCTTCTCCGACAGGGAAGGCCTCTGGAGCTGACTCGCGGTCAGACGGGACCTCTGGAGCAGACTTGAGACCAGACGGGAGCTCTGGAGCAGACTTGAGACCGGACGGGAGCTCTGGAGCACGGGCTGCAGAGACGGGAGCTCTGGAGCAGGCCGGAGCTCTGGAGCAGGCTTGAGATCTGACGGGAGCTCTGGAGCAGGCTTGAGACCGGACGGGAGCTCTGGAGCAGGCTTGAGATCTGACGGGAGCTCTGGAGCAGGCTTGAGATCTGACGTGATCGCAGGGGCGGACTCGTGAACAGACGTGACCTTCGGAGTGTAGTGTGTGGCCCACATACTGAGAATGGTGATCGCCATCACACTGGCCGACATGATGTGACTTGACTCTGGGCGGTCAGACGAGGCGTGACTTGACTCTGGGCGGTCAGACGAGGCGTGACTTGACTCTGGGCGGTCAGACGAGGCGTGACTTGACTCAGGAAACGCAGCTGCAACTTGACTTGACTTGGAAACTTGACTTGACTCAGGATACGCAGCTGCAACTTGGCTTGACTTTGAAACTTGACTTGACTCGGGAAATGCCGCTGCAACTTTATATGGCTCTGATATGGCAGCTGTGACGTGACGGAACTCTTTTTTCACCGCCATCTTGTGAACGGGCTCCGCTGTCGCCGCCATCTTGTGAGCGCGCGCCGGCGCCGACGCCATCTTGCAAACCGGCACCGCAGTCACCGCCATTTTGTGCACAGGCTCTGTTGTCGCCGTTTTGGTATGAACGTGCTCCGGTGCGGCCGCCATTTTGTGAACGGACACCGCTGTCGCCGCCATTAGAGCAGCGCTATCCGCGGCCGTCGTCATAGCTTGAGCGCGTTCCAGCACGGCCACCATTTCACGAGCGACCCAGGCGGAAAACATGTTTGTGGGATCGTGCTCCGGCATAACCGCCAATCTGCGAGTGGGACGCGCGGTCGCCATTACCGCGTTGTCGCGTTCCCTCTCTGCGACCCCCACGGTGCACGGCGAACCCACACACAACAACGCACAGTTCAAAAATGCAGCCAGAGATGAGCGCGGACCCTCGCGTCTCAGCCTCGTTTTTAAAGGATCGTTTAAGCCATCACAGAATATTTCCATGATTGTACAGTCCGGGAGGGTGAAATAATTTGAGATGGCCAAAAACTCATGGATATGCTGTTCTAGAGTGCGTGGTCCTTGTTTGATCCGGAAAAGAATCCTGTCTGTGTCCATTTCTGTCGATTGTCCGGGTATGAAGCTGCTGGATCCTTGTGTGACGGATTGTTCTGTAACGGGGTGAGTGAGACGAGAGGCGAGCGGATCCATGTGCACGCTTTTATTGAAGGGACGAGACAGATACATAGTCGAAAAACAGGCAGGGTCAAAGCAAACGGCAAACAGGTGTGTCAGAGGCGAAACGAGAGAATAGTCCTTAATGACGAGCGATAATCCAAAGGCAGGCGGCTAGACAGTCCAAACAAGATAACCAGGCGGGAAAAACAAAACACAGGGAACTAGGAACAGGAAACTAGGAAGCGGTAACAATAATAAACAACAATACAACAATCCGTGACTTGCATGGGGAAGGACCGGGGCTTTTATGGTGCTGCTGAATGGTCACATGAGCTGACGCAATCAGTGCGGTGGAGGATGGGAGATGCAGTCCAAAGTGCAAAGTAACAGTCAGAGTGCAATGGAAAGGTGAGAGTGACATCTGGTGGTGAGCGGTCCGCAGAGCACCGACCAGATTCGTGACAACCTACATCTTAAATAATATGCATTGCATTGATATTGAAAATGATACTACTACTACTACTGTCATCATCATAATCATCATCGACTATATTTTCTAGCATATTTTTGCATAAATAACTTGCATAACATGAAAATACTATACTACAACTAATCCAAATATTACGACAATTAATCTAAACTAATAATAATAATAATAATAATAATAATAACAGTTTTTCTAGAATTTTCTAAAATATATTTTACACAAATAGTCTACTGGTCTTAGTTCAACTTGACTTTGCAGTGGCTTTTAAAGACAAGACAATCTCAGACTGAAACGAATTAAACACCAAATATGATTTGTCTCAAGAAGCAGGGAGAATGTCTAAAGACAAGCATTAAATCTAAACCTCATGCTTGGCACTATCCAGCAATGCCCGGCCCACAGATATACCCTTCCAGCTGGTACAGAGATAAGCAGGAGCATTTGCCCATATGAAGCAAATAGGTTCGTTGAGAAAATCAATATTGGATGCATTTGAATCTGTCTATTCTGTGGAGGTGTTTTCATCAAGCCACTCTGATGAAAGCAAAAGAACCAAATGAGAAAGAGGTCCTTGAAATATATTTCCTCCTCCAACGAGACAGACTCATACAACATCAGCGAGTGCTTTTAATTTCCAATAACAGTGCACTGAGAAGAGCTTTTTAGCCATGTAAATTTTAACCACATTTATCATAAAATAAATAAATAAGCAAAAGCAAATTATATTAAAAAAATTAAGTCAAGTAATTAAAGTGTTAAATGATTAAACAAGCACATATTCTCAGCCATATCAATAAATCACTCTCTATTATAATGACCTGAAGTAATGATATGTAAAAAAATAAATAAATAAATAAAAAATGAAAACCATTACAACATTATATATGCATTACTGTGAACAGACTGTTCATGTTTGCAAATGAAGCTGTCCTGACGTATACGAGACCTCATGGGTATATGAAAGACATAGCAAGCAGGCAAAGAGAATAAACACCCCGATATTATAATCCCATTTAAAATGCTAAGCAGATCTATTTAAACCATTTGCCCGCGCTGACAAATCATATCCTTTACAAAATCCTACGTATAAATATTTTAAACACGCCGGCAGGAGATGATTACGGCTACAGCTTTAATGCAGCGCAATTGCATCTGGTTAGAAAGCGTTCGCTCGTTAAAAATGTGGGGGTAGAATGAGAGGAGTTCCTGACCTTGGTGGATGTGCTTTGTGTCCATCAGTATTCCATTATGTTTGTGCTCCTATTTTTATGGTGATTGGAGCACATCAATCACATTTAAAATTCTAACAGTCTTGCCCACCACTGTGAGAACAAATGAAATGTCACAGGAATCTCATAGCGATCTTCTGGGGAATGTTGAGGCCAATGGATTTTGGGTAATGTGATGTACTATATATATATGGCCTGATACTCTAATGGTTCAGGAGCCTTTACATGGTATTTGCACCTTTGCTAGTTGAATGTGAATGTGGAAAGACCATTAAACATCCTGCTTCTGTTGTACGCCAAATGTTATCAGTCTTTTGAATGTGTATAATGCACCAACGCATTACTCTGAGATCATTGCATATGCTTTAAAGTTCGATATGCATATACATACACAAACGCATGATGCTGATGGATGAGATGACCCTATAAGATGACATTTCATCATTTACATGTCATCAGTAATTCAAAAAAGCCCTTTTCCCAATGCAGACAGAATATCAAAGGAGTTTAACTGTACGCAATAAGGTCACCTTGCGATTTGCAATCGATCAGTGCCAGTTTCGGTCTCTATACCAGGTGAGACGTCACTCTAAAGGGCAATTATCATTCCCGAAGTGTGCAGTTAGGCTTTCAGAGATCCCTTGCTCATTCTGATTTCATCCTCTTTGTTTAGCATGTACGAGGAAACATCTGCAATGCTGCTGCGACAGTCGGCGTGTTTGTCTTTCTGGGGGTTTTCATCAGCTCGTTATTTCTCCACGTCGACTGGTGATGGCCAGCCGTAGGTGAACTGAATGTGCGGACGGCCCGGTTCCTGGGCAGTAGGGTGAAAGACAGTTGGATATGTTTTTAGAAGATGGACTACGACTCATACATGGCAGGTGAGCTCATGCTTAGCAGCAGACATTTCCCAGTGCTGAATGGCTCACAGATCTGCCTAAGGCTACTTGAATACAAATGCCATCTGCATCCTCTCCTTTCCTCACTCCCATAGTGCGCAATGTATGTTTTTATCAGACTTTATACAGAATTAGCTGTCCAAGAAGAGTGTTGGAGGAGCCTACTGGGCTGTAGCTTGCCAAAGTTTAAGCTACTTGTAATAGTTTGAAAAGTTGTTCGCTTCAGTACAGGGTACTAAGAAGTAGCTGACAACAGGAAACTTGTTTAAAATGATATAAATCAGATTAAAAAAGCTTTCTGACCCTTATACACTGTAAAAAACAATTTGTTGAGTCAACTTAAAATAATTTGTAACCTGGCTGCCTTAAAATTTTAAGTTCAGTCAACTCAAAAAAAAGTTTATGAAATGTTATATTATACTAAGTGACAACTTAGATATTTGAGTTCAATCAACTTAAAATTTTAAGGCAGCTGGGTTAATTACCCATCTGTTAAGTTTAGCAAACACAAATATCTAAGTTGTTACTTAGTACAACTGAACTTAAAACTGTACACTGTAAAAAATAAAAAACAATTTGTTAAGTCAGCTTTAAATAATGTGTTACCCTGCTGCCTTAAATTTTTAAGTTCAGTCAACTAAAATAAGTTTAGTCAACTTGAAATGTTAAGTTGTACTAAGTAAAAAATGATATTTGTGTTTGCTAAACTTAACAGATGGGTAAGTAACCCAGCTGCCTTAAAATTTTAAGTTGAATTTTAAGGCAGCCAGGTAACTGTCACGTTGTTGTGGTGTGCGAGGAACGAGGAGCAGACGAGAAAGTCCAGTGCACGAAAGTTTAATAATACATCCACATAAAGGCATGAACGAACAGGCACAGCAGGGAAATCCAAATAAACGCACTGTAAACAACATTAAACTGAAGACAATACAATCACCAACAAACCAAACTAGACACAACCAAACTTATATACACAGGGTAACCAATCAGGGGAGGACAGGTGTGAACAATGAAACAGTGACGAAGTAATTGGAAATGGAAACGGGAAGTCCAAATATGGGCATACACAAGGGAAACATACAAAATAGTTCACAGGGTCTGACAGTAACATTATTTTAAGCTGACTCAACAAATTGTTTTTTACAGTGTAGACAGCAACGGTACTATCACGTTCAAGGCCCAGAAAGGTAGTAAGGACATCGTTAAAATAGTCCATGTGACAGTGGTTCAATCTTGTTTTTATGAAGCTGTGAGAATATTGTGCACAAAGAAAACCAAAACAATGACTATTCTTCCATCTTGCAAACAACTCAGCTACTGTATCTACCAAAAATGTATTTAAAAGTGTCTCTATTTTTAGTAAATATATATTTTATTAGGACAGCTATTAGTCAAAAAGTTAAATCACAAATACATAATTCCTCATTATTACAAGTTCTATCTTGGAATACTCTTGATACTTCAGATTTCAAGCAGATTTTTCTCACCGTCCTGTTATGCATGGTGAATGAATAAGGCTGCGTTGCTGGTCTTTGACTAAAGTAGATCCTTGAATCAGTTGCTTTGGGCTGCGTCTCTAAGGTCTTATTAGATGGACTTTGTGAGAGATTTCGCTGTGCTGCAATACCCTGAATCCAATAGCACCGACAGTCCACTACATGTTTATGCGGATACAAAAACATTGCTTTAGGACAGAATCCGCAAATTGGCCACAGCATGCCAACAGTTGCTGAGGCACTGAAAATGCTTCTACAGTATTGCGTATTTCAAATTTAAAGTGGACATCGGATGCAAAATTCACTTCTACATGGTGTTTGCGTATAAATGTGTCTTAGCAGTGAGTGGACACAACCACCCTATAAAGATAAAAAACCTAAACCGTCTAAATTATCAAGCCATTTGGATTTTCAGAGCAGTATGATGCCATATTGCTAAGCCCTCGCCCTTAACCGCTGACAGATTGTCCTGTATTAGCATATTTCCACCCTCAGCCAGTTGTACGCTGTCTGGCAATTGCTCTGCACTTGAGCAGCTGTAGAGTGACTTTTGTAGTTGGATGTAAAAGTGAACATAAAAGTCTTCATTTTCTCCTGACATCAGAGCCACTGAAGATGCAGCGGATTAGTTTTGTTTTTGATGGTAACCTGCCACCGAATACACACACAAAAAACAGCTCGCTGTGAACGGAACTGTTTTTGACGAGGTAAAAAAGTGTTGTTTTACATGACCATTGAGGAATTTTAATCAAAGTATGTTGCAGACATGTCATGAAGACCTTAAAGAATCATAGCAACTTGGGCATATGATGTCCCCTTTAATATGTTTTTTTTTTTTTTAATATAACTTTTGTTAACCCTACACACTGTAAAAAACAATTTGTTGAGTATACTTAAAATAATTTGTAACTTGGCTGCCTTAAAATTTTAAGTTCAGTCAACTCAAAAAAAGTTTATTTAACTTGAAATGTTAAATTATACTAAGTGACAACTTAAATATTTGAGTTCAATCAACTTAAAATTTTAAGGCAGCTAGGTTACTTACCCATCTGTTAAGTTTAGCAAACACAAATATCTAAGTTGTTACTTAGTACAACTTAACATTTCAAGTTAAATAAACTTTTTAGAATTTTAAACTTAAAATTTTAAGGCAGCAGGGTAACACATTATTTTAAGATGACGCAACAAATTGTGTTTTTTATTTTTTACAGTGCAATACTTAAATGCACTTTACCAGCTAAATTACTCTTAGAAAGCAATGCCATTGAAATATACAGCGCTACTGCACAAACGGTAGTTCGAAGACAACATTCTAAAGATGGTGACGTGCTTGTTTCTCTGGAGAATGAGGCCAATAACAGTTAGAGGGAAGGCTGAAGTGAAACGTGACTTCAGAACTGATGCTCATGTTCTCTAGCATGACTTAAGTTGAGATCAAAGAACATCTTATCAGAAGCACACAGAAGTTCACATGGTCAATAATTCAGTAACAACAAATTTAACCTAGAAATAGTGCAGAATTTCTAGTTATTTCCAGGTTTAAATTGAGGAAAAAATATCCAGCACTTTCAATGCAGTCTCAGACAAAGAGAAGAAAAGATTACAGATACACAACACATTTCTATAAAAAAAAAGTTCTGTTTATAGTTTATACAAAAATGTAATGTTAGGCAGCACAACTGTTTTTAACATTGATAATAATAAGGAATGTTTCTTGAGCATCAGATCAGCATATTAGAATGATTTCTGAATGATCATGTGATACTGAAGACTGGAGTAATGGCTGCTGAATAAAAACACATATTTTAAAATATATTCAAATAGAAAACATTCTTTTAATTTTTAATACTATTTCACAATTTATTATAGTAAACACGATTACAATTTTTACTATATTTTTACAGTAAAAACAGTATAAATGCAGCCTCTGTGAGCAGAAGATACTGCTTTCAAACACGTTAAAACCGTCTTCAAACTTTTGAACATTAGTTTATGTATATATATGCATATTTTATAAAATTCGCGAGTTTTTGAGCCCTCTAATCTCTTCAGCTGACATTCTGTTTGATCTTCCCTGCTTCATTACTAGTGCAATTTCTAACAGCAGAGAATCAGGCCAGTCCAAATCTACAGCTTATAATTGGGCCTCAACTATAGCTAGCCAGATGCGATATTACCCCACTGAATGAACTGCTCCTAATACCTCGCTGCTTTTCTGAGACATGCTCTTTGATGACACCATTGGAACAACCGTTGTGCACAGATGACAAACGGGTTTCAGCGTAGTTTTATTTTTCATGCCAATTGCTGTGGAATGATGCCGTAATGATAGCACTGAACGAAAGCAGGGCTCTGCCCTGTATTTTTCCGCCTATTGGCCGTTTATCACAGAAAGCAGCCAGTGTCCACAAAACCAAATTCCATTCCTGTATACAGTGTAAGGTACACAACGTAAGCCCAGCAAACAATGCAAGGTGATCTAACGTGTGAAGCACTGTGGTAAAAGGGTGACAAGATGGCTGATTTAATCGTGTAGCCAGTGCGATGTCCCCCGTGGTATGTGACGTGTCCTTATTCTGTAGCCAGCTAGAGGCAATTATCTAAGCTTAGCCTCACGCTTACGATTTGCCCTCTTGGCATGTGCCCTTCCACTGTTTGCTTTCAATGTTCTCTATTTGCAGAGAATGTGTCGTGGAAATGCATTGGCACAACGTGCCGATGATACTGTAAGTTGTTATATGTCGTCTCATCTCTGGTGTGGCTGATTGTGATGCATGATGCATCAGCTAAATGCATCAGCTGAAAGAAGCGGTTTGTCTGCACTGTTTCTCTGGTCAGCCTTGATTGCTGTGCTCTGTAAGAAGCATTGTACCATCACCAAACCTGCTTCATCATCCCTGCAGCACACGGAGCCTCATGTAACCGCCCCATTCCTACCAAATATTAATACACTTGTAGCCCCTTCTGCAGTTGCTTAAGCTGTAAATTATGCTTAAAATATAGCGCTGAATAAAAATGATTACTGAGTAATTGTAAGGAGATTGTAAATCTACGCCACCAGCAACTGAGTGAAAGAAAATCACCACAGCAGAAAATCACAGACGAAGTCTGTGTACCATTAAATAATAATAATGATTTTAAACTGCACTCTTGAAAATAAAGGTGCTTTAAAAGGTTCTTCACAGTGATGCCATAAAATAACAATTTTTGGATTCACAAAGAACCATTCAGGCAAAGGCTCTTTAAAGAGCCATCTCTTTCTTACCTTTTAATAATCTGAAGAACCTTCTTTCACCACAAAGAACCTTTTGTGAAACAGAACGATTATTCAGATGTTAAAGGTTTTTTATGGAACCATTTAGACAAAAAAAGTTATTTTATGGCATCGTGAAGCTCCATTATTTTTAAGAGTGTGGTTCAAAAACAGCACAATCCTTGTAGTCCAATTAATAAAAAAAAAAGTACTATTTTAAAATTTTTTATTTTAATGACTCAAAAACATACATTGCAACCAGTGTCCGCTGTCAAATTCAAGGTCAAAAGAAGAAAAGAAAAGTTTTGCAAATGCCACGTACACACTGCAGCTAAATTCGGCTGTCAAACCACCTTTTAGTCAAACCACCTTTCAGTGGTTGCATTCTGCAACCAAATGAATCCCTAAAGAATCCCTAAACAAAAGCATTTACAAAAATTCTATGCATTGTTTATTGAACCAAACTGAACAACAAACTGTTAATGACATATTTAAATGTGTACCAGAGGTGTGTCACTTTTCTGTATGCACTGGTGCATACAAGAAATCACAGGCAATAGATCTTGACTCATTAGTGTTGCCACATCTAAAAAAAAAAAAAAAACAAGTCCATAATAAATTAAAACAAAATATTTTATCTGGGAAATAAACCACATGGCAAACTTTTTTCCCCCAGTACCTGCCTACTTGACTCCATAAAATGAATCTCTTTATGCGCCAAGCCCACACAACAAGCCCGAAGATGCTTAATAAGCATCACTTAATGAGTGGACATGGCAACATTTCAAGAACACACTCTGTGTAGCAGCCTTCCAAACATAAACTAAACATGACTGTCAAGGGTGGTTAGACTAAAATCGCTGAACATAAGTCTGTGGTTATGTAATATTACTTTGGTCAAAAATAGCAGATATCAAAATGAGTGATAAATGAGAATAAGAAACTAAGAAATGCTACATGCATTGTAAAAAGTAATCAATTGTATAAAAACACTTCATATTCTTCACTGTGTAAATTAATATATATTTCTTCGGCCACTTTATTTATTTTAAGGTCCAATTCTTGGCATTAACGAACCATTAACTACAACTTTGCCTCAATAAGATCCTAATTTGCTGCTTATTAGTAGGTAGTAAAGTACTTGTTAAGTTTAGGTATTGGGTAGGATTAAGGATGTAAAATATGGTCATGCGGAATATGTGATTTGTAAGTATATTTTGTTTTGGTTTCGTTTCATTTTGTTTTGTTTCCTCACACTTCTACCCACGGTACTACCTGTGCAGATATCATCAATAGCATGGGTTGAAATTTGTATGTGTTAACCTTGTATGGGACAACCTTGGAATATGTTGATGTGATTATAATAAGGTATAATAATGTTTGGGCCATACAAATTACGTGAGTTTTAGCAAACATATAAAACATGCTCGGTCAGATTTAGAAAGATTAAAAATAGGGGAGAAATATGGGAAAGTATTTAAACGAGATCACAGTGGGATAGAATGGTAAAATACAGAAGAATCCCGGGAAAAACATGAGGGTTGACAGGTATGTAGTGTGTACACTGCCAAATACATATAGCACAACCAATGTAGTCCAATTTGAGAACTAATTACACTTCCAAAGTGGTTCTTTGTAGTAAAACAATTCAAAAACAAATCATAAATATACAACTCAACCAACGTAGTATGACTGATAAACAAGTGACTTTTTTAAACTGGTTCTTTGTAGAGAATCAAAAACATATAGTGGAACCAGTGTAGTCCAATTTGTGAAGTAATCGTTCTTTTAAACTAGCTCTTTAAGGCAGTCTAAAACATACAGCGCAACCACTCTCAAAAATAAAAAAAGGTACAAAAGCTGGCATTTAGGTACTAATGTAGAAAACCTGCCCACAAACGAACAGTACTGACATTAGAGAACATATTTTAACATAAAAAAAATAAACTCAGTACTATACCAAATAAAATCGATTTATTTTGTGCAAGGCAAAAGGCGTTTCCATCATGCGAAGTGACGCTGCTGACACAGCTGACTGACATCTCATCCTCATGTTGCGTTGCGTAAAATAATACAATTTACAGCACAGTAAAGACTTTATAAATGAAATAAAATGTATACAAACCTTTATTTTGCTAAGGAAGTGCACCAAATTGGCGGTGCTCAGAACTGCTCTCTCCTAGCAGATTCAAAAAGCCCACGCTCTGACTGTAACTCAGCAAATGGGTTGTTTTTTTCAGAGACGGGCTTAACCTAGTGATTGGGCAAAAAAAATAACCCAGCATTAAAGGAGAAGTCCACTTCCAGAACAACAATTTACAAATAATTTACTCACCCCCTTGTCATCCAAGATGTTCATGTCTTTCTGTCTTCAGTCATAAAGAAATTATGTTTTTTTAAGGGAAAGGGTCCAACTTTATATTAAGTGGCCATAACTACTATGTACTTACATCAAAAAATAAGTACATGTACATGTACTTAATGTGGTCATATTGTATTGCAAAACACTTTTGCTGTTATTGAGGTGGAATATGGGTAAGTTTAAGGGCGGGTTAAGGTGTAAGGGATGGGTCAACAGTGTAATTATAAATGTAAATGTAATTACAGAAATTCATTACAGATGTAATTGTAGCACTAGCTCTGGGATGCGCGTCCACGACACTACGAATCAAGTCTAAGTTCAAAGTGTTCGCTTTGTAAACACTGGGTCTGTAGTTCTGCCTACATTCCGTGTGACCTTTCGACATGATCCAATAGTACGTAGCGTCGTGGATGCGCATCCCAGAGCTAGTGCTACACGAGCTTTTGTGCTTAAAAAGTATACAAATTTTTGTTTTCCGAAAAAAAAAAATTACAGATCGTATCTCTAGATAAGACCACTCTTCCTCGGCTGGGATCGTTTAGAGCCCTTTGAAGCTGCATTTAAACTACATTTTGGAAGTTCAAAATCGGGGGAACCAATGAAGTCCATTATATGAAAAAAATCCTGAAATGTTTTCCTCAAAAACCATAATTTCTTCACGACTGAAGACACAAAGACATGAACATCTCGGATGACAAGGGGCTAAATAAATTATTTGTAAACTGTTGTTCTGGAAGTGGACTTCTCCTTTAAAGTGCTACCATGTACTCTTTAGAGGTAAATAAGGTACAAAGGTGTACCTTTTGAAAATGTACCGCCCCAGTGACAGCTTTTGTACCTTTTTTTTCTGAGAGTGTGTAGTACAATTCACAAACATATCAGTATTTTAAACTGTTCCTAATTAGAGAAACAAAAAAACATATCATACACACAAACAACCAGTGATTCACAAACAAACATTTACGAGTGAGAATTTCTTTCATATTATACAGAATATTACTTTGAATTTGTCTAAAAGTATTTGAATCTAATCAAATCTAGATGTAATAAAATCTACAGCTTCTGAAACAATTACTGATTCAATTCTCATTTAAATCAGTATCACAGCCCTATTACTAGAATGCATTTGTTTCTGTTATTCACTTCATAATGTCACATAATGTGCATTATTTATTTATAAAGAAAAGAAAAGGAAAAAAAGAAGAAAAATAAAGATATGCATGGTTACCCAACATTTCAGCCCTGCTGCGGTTCTCCTGGAGGCATCATGTTTGCTGAAGTTTGTTTGTATTCACTCAACTGCATCCACCTGGGTGTCAGTCACAATCCTGAGTGCAAAGTATAAAAATAATAAAAAGAAAATGTTGAAAATGTTTTACCATATAATAATTATATCTGAATGGTTAAAGAATGGACTATTTTGTATTATTTTTAAAAATGAATTTCAGTGTATGTAACGATTTAATATTTACTTCATCTTCCGGTTTGAGATGTTATTTTTATTTAGTTTTATGTTACAAAACAGCCAAGCTTCATTGCCCTTTGCACAAACACAGGTTAACTCTCTGTAATCCACTGCTTTATTGTTTTGCCCAACTGCTGCAGGCGCTTCATATGTTTCGAAGAAAGATTATGTCATGAAGCTTTTGCCTCAGAGTGGTTTGCTTTCTATTCTTGGTGTAAATCAAGTCACATCCCAGCAGTCTGAATCACCAGGTCTTGTCAGTCTAACACCTACCATACTACAATATTGTGCAATCCATTAGGGAACCTTTTGAAGTTGGTGCACTTTTTACATCTTTCCAAAGCGTTATATTAGTTTCGACTCAAAAAGGAAACTGAAGCCGTATGCCATATGCTCGTCACAGTGAATGGCATACATCAACACATTAATATTCTCACATGCAGACTGAATCTATAAAAATAGCTCATTCTGCCAACCGATGCTTTCACTTCCCCGGCGCTTGCCCCCATAAACACATCTGAGTACATTTAATACATTTCGTTCAAGTATCATAGAGTTTCTCCTCAGGTGAGCGTCATGTAAAATAATAGTGGATGGAGCTCAGGGGATTTCAGTCCCCCCAGTCTAATCCCATAAGCCAAGTGTGTGGTCAGAAATGAGGTCAGTTGGAATCTTTTCCTCTACATAAACCAATTTACTGTGTACAAGTGGCACGAACGCATCAAGACTCATTGAGTTCCAGCAAATCGAGTTTGTGAGACTTAGCAGGTTCCTCACCTTACTCATAAAGCAGCCACGGTCAAGTGCTGTGGTCGTGTATCTAATGAGACTGAATGGATGTAGGCTGACTGTGTGTGGAGTGACGAGGCCGAAACAAATTAAAGAGCTCTCCATGTAAAGGGAGTGAAGGGAAATAGACTGGCAGAGAAAATAGACTCCTCTCATGCATTCCAATGATGGCACCTCAGCGGTCAAATTATCACACTAGATGCAGGCCGCTCCGCAAGCACGGCAGGGTTGATGGGGTCTGAAGGTGGTCTACTTCACTCCTCCTGTGCCTCTCAGATACTGCGCTTGGACTCCAAGCCCTTTCTTCTCTCAAAGGAACTGAATCGCAGCAAGCTCCATATGGATTTCCTCTCACCAGAGAAATGAACCATCGTTGTCAGATGCCATCTGATGGAAGGAGCACAGGGGAAATCTTAAAATTACTGTGTTTTTCCCTGTCCTGTCTGATAAATTATATGTGGTTTTTCATCAGCAATGCAACGGATTGTCTTTCAAATACCCTTATTGAGATGATATCCCTACCCATCTGTCACAACTTTATGCTGAATCTCCCACTGCGGGTAGGGCGAAACATTTTTGACATTGAAATCTTTGCTGCACAATAAAGCGTTTAATAATGTTCATTAATAAGTGAATGAGCGAGGATAACTGCCAAACAACCTGTTATTGTCAAATAGCTCAGAGCCCCACAATACTCCCTAAGCAAAACAATCACACATTTGTTTTCCTATCAGGGTGGACAGTTTCAATGACTTCCTTTTTTTCTTACACTGAGATAATTATATTTTCTTTCTCTTGTCCCTATCCACCTATCCAAAAAAAAAAAAAAAAAATTGAAAGAAAATTCAGCAATGGGGTAATGGGATTCTGGGAAATGAAGTGTTGAAGTGTTCTTTAACCTTGATATATAAAATGAAAGGGATAGTTCACCCCAAAATGAACATTACCTCATGTTTTACTTGCACTCAAGCTATCCTAGGCGTATATGACTTTCTTCTTTCAGACAAATATAATCAGAGTTATATTAAAAAATGTCCTGGCCCTTCCAAGCTTTATAATGGCAGTGAATGGGTGTTGAGATTTTGAAGTCCAATGAAGTGCATCCATCCATCATAAAAAAGCTCCACATGGCTCCAGGGAGTTAATAAATAACCTCGGAAATGAATTGATGCTTTTTGTAAGAAAAAATTCCATATTTAAAACTGTAATCTCTAGCTTCCGCTAGCTGTTGTACGCGTGTTCACATGAGAGTGGCGCTATAGTAAAAATACAGTAAAAGCTGAACATTTATTACATTTCAAAACTACCATTTTCTATTTTGAAATATATGGTGTATAAATGAAATTTATCTTTATTGCCATTGTGATGGCAAAGCAGAAATTTGCTTTGCCATCATTTCGACTTTATTCTCGTAATTTTCAAAAATATTTCGACTTTATTCACAATATATGTTGACTTTATTCTTGAAACATTTCGACTTTATTCTTGTAAATTCTAATTTATTCTCAAAATATTTTGACTTTATTTTCGTAGTTTTGGCTTTATTCTCAAAATATTACGACTATTTTACAAATATGAATGTCTTCAGAGGAAGAGTTTGTCAGATTTATCTCACTTCTGGGTACAAATTTGTCCCCAAAATATGGTTAAGTAGACACACACACACACACACACGTACGTTACTCTGCTAATCACTCAAAATGACAAGCAGCACAGATGTTATTTGAGGTGAAATTCCTGAGATATAGGAAACATTGCCTATCATGTGTAATGCCAAGCCAGCAGAGGGAGCCATCACCCGAGTACTGACTGCGCGCTCCCTCTCGCCTGTCGTCGAGAGAATTCATCGTTTTCTGAACTCGTTAACCTCACCATCAAGATCGACAATCTCATGAGGCAGACACCTAGGCAACGTACTAACAAGATTAGTCATCGCAATTCCCTGATCTGCGGTCCAGCAATTGAACAAACATCTGCCGAACCCATGCAACTTAATGCCTCAAGGCTGACTGAGGAGCAACGAACAAGACGTCGACAAAATCATCTGTGTTTTTACTGCCTTGAACCAGGCCATCGTAGTATGGGATGTCCACTCAAGTTCAAGTCTTCCTCAGGGGTAAATATCCAAAATTTCTCTGTTCTTCAATACAAGTCACTTACATTGCCAGTCACCATAAGAACTGATACTCTGTCTCTTGATCTGACAGCGATGATTGACTCTGGGGCCCCACTGAATCTCATCAATAGAGACATTGTCAAGAAATATAACATCCCAACCCAACCATGCATTCCACCTATCCAGATTAAAGCTATCAACGACACTCTCATCGATCACGGCAACCATTACCAAACCAAAACTCTGAAACTTCAAATTGGTCTGCTTCACCAGGAAAATATCACCTTGTATGTGGTCGACTCACCCAAATACGAGGTCATCCTAGGATTTCCCTGGCTCTCCATCCATGATCCTGCCATTTCCTGGTTTCAAGAGGAATTAACTCACTGGTCACAATTCTGCATGAAGAACTGTTTTTCCATCCAGCCACAACCTTGTCTCACCAAAAGCATTGAGAGCCCAGACACACAGGTAAAAATAATCATCCCCAGTCATTATCAAGATTTATCTGAAGTTTTCAGCAAGACCAAAGCCACATAACTCCCTCCACACCGTCCCTGGGACTGCGCTATTGATTTGCTTCCAAACGCCATGCCTCCCAAGAGTAGAGTTTACCCATTGTCCAGGATGGAGGATCAGGCTATGGAAGAGTAAATTGAAGAAGCTCTAGATTCAGGTTTCATCCGTGCGTCAACATTCTTCTTCGTGAACAAGAAGGACGGTGGTCTAAGACCCTGCATCGACTACCGTGGGCTCAACAACGTCACGGTAAAGTTCCGCTACCCCTTGCCTTTAGTACCCCCGGCTCTAGAACAACTGCGGGAGGCCACCATTTACACCAAACTAGACTTACGAAGTACATACAACCTCATCAGGATCAAGGAAGGTGACGAATGGAAGACTGCATTTCTCACCACTAGAGGGCACTACGAGTACCAGGTGATGCCGTATGGGTTAGCCAACGCCCCAGCTGTCTTTCAGTCCTGCATTAATGAAATTCTCAAGGAGTTCATGAACAAGTTTGTTATCGCCTACATTGACGATATTCTGATATATTCCAAGACAGAAACAAAACATGTTACCCATGTGCGTGCGGTATTGTCCCGTCTACTGGAAAACCTACTTTATGTCAAGGCTGAAAAATGTGGGTTCCACGTCCACCAAACATCATTTCTAGGATATCAAGTCAGCCACCAGGGGGTCAAGATGGACTCAACTAAGGTTCAAGCAGTCATGGATTGGCCTCAACCCACTACCATCAAGGAGCTTCAAAGATTCCTGGGCTTCGCCAATTTCTACCGCCACTTTATCCGAAATTACAGCACCATCGCTTCTCCTCTTACCTCACTCCTAAAAAATAAACCCAAGAAACTCTGCTGGACTGAAGAGGCAAATCAAGCTTTTGTCACACTCAAAACAAGTTTCACTTCAGCTCCTATTCTGAAACACCCTAACCCTGAGTTGCCATTTGTTGTGGAGGTGGATGCGTCAAATTGTGGAATAGGAGCCATTCTCTCTCAACGTCATGGTCAACCAGGCAAGCTTCATCCATGTGCCTTCTATTCCAGGAAACTCACAAGTGCAGAAAGGAATTACGACGTGGGAAATAAGGAATTACTGTCCATGAAAGCCACTATCGAGGAGTGGTGACACTGGCTAGAGGGCGATCGTCATCCTTTCCAAGTCATCACCGACCATAAGAACCTTGAATACATCAAAGGAGCCAAAAGACTTAACCCTCGTCAAGCTCGATGGGCCCTCTTCTTCACTCGTTTCAATTTCACAGTCACTTACAGACCAGGAAGCAAGAACAGTAAGGCAGACGCTCTCTCCCGTAAGCATGATCCTCCTATGGATTTTCTCCCACCTGAACCCATCCTTCCACCCACCGTCATTCTGGCTCTAATCTCATGGGACATCATGGAAGAAATTCAGCACAGGCACGATCAAGATCCACCACCACCACAATGTCCCCCAAACAAACACTATGTACCTCAAGAAATGCGTCACCAAGTACTACAGTGGGTCCACACCTCCCTCAGTGCAGGTCATCCTGGTATATCACGCACTCTACACCTGTTAAAGAACTCATTCTGGTGGCCATCAATGACCAAAGACACAACCGCATTCATCAAATCATGCCAGATCTGTGCCCAATCCAAGACCCCCAAGGAATTACCTTCAGGCTTACTTCAACCACTACCTATTCCACAACAACCCTGGTCTCATCTCTCCATCGATTTCGTCACTGACCTGCCACCTTCCCATGAGTTCACAACCATTCTAGTAATCATTGACCGTTTCTCCAAATCATGCCGTTTAATTCCATTAAAAGGTCTACCCACAGCCATGGAAACAGCCTTAGCCCTCTTCAATCACGTCTTCCGCGTCTATGGTTTACCTGAGGACATTGTAAGTGATAGAGGAACTTAATTCACATCACAAGTCTGGAAAGCCTTCTGCAAGCAGCTTGATATTAATGTTAGCCTCACCTCAGGATATCATCCTCATAGTAATGGCCAGGTGGAAAGACTAAATCAGGAGATCGGCCAATATCTACGCACTTATTGTAGTCGAGAACAGCATAGATGGTCAGAGTTTCTCCCCTGGGCCGAATATGCCCAAAATTCACTCATCCATTCCTCTACAGGCCTCAACCTCCTTTCAGTGCGTCCTGGGGTTTCAGCCCCCCATGTTCCCGTGGTCGGGTGAATCTTCCTTGGTTCCATCTGTCGACGATTGGATTAAGTGTAGTGAGAGGGTGTGGGACAGTGCCCATGTGCATCTCCAGCGAGCTGTACGGAATCAGGAGATCCAAGCCAACAGACGCCGCCGTCTGCACCCTCCCTACCAACCTGGACAGCGGGTCTGGCTCTCTACAAGGGACATCAAGCTGCGGCTGCCTAGCAGGAAGCTCAGCCCTAGGTATGTAGGCCCTTTCAAGATTCTTAAGAGAATTAATGAAGTAACCTACCAGCTTGAGCTTCCTGCTAACTACCGTATCTCTCCCTCCTTCCATGTGTCTCTCCTCAAACCGGTCCACCCGGAGGCTGACCCCGGCCAGATGGCCCCAGAACCACCGCCACCCCTGGATGTAGACGGCTTGCCTGCCTATCAGGTAAAGGAATTACTGGACTCTCAGCGTAGAGGGGGTCAGCTCCAATATTCGGTGGACTGTGAGGGCTATGGACCTGAGGAGAGGTCATGGGTGGCCGCCAACGACATTCTGGATCCATCTCTCACGGAGGAGTTCCATCGAGCCAGACCCGACCGTCCGGCACCACGACCACGGGGACGTCCTCGCCGAGCTCCAGGAGTCGCTCCTAGAGGGAGGGGTTCTGTAATGCCAAGCCAACAGAGGGAGCCATCACCCGAGTACTGACTGCGCGCTCCCTCTGCTGCTTCTACATTCACTTCCTGTTTGGGACTACTTAAGCTGTGACCATGTGCTTGCACATTGCGAAGTATTGCCAGTTAACCTGCCTTACCGAGCGTTTTCCTGATTATTCTGTTTGTTTGCACGTGTATGATTCTGCCTCGTTCTCTGACTACTGATTTCTCGGATGTGTGGACTGTTTTCAAGGTTTGACTTCATTGCCTGGTTTCTCACTTACGATTCACGGATTACCCATTGGACTGTCGAAAGATTGGACTGCTTTATGGTTATCGACCCTCTGCCTGTTTACACGTGTATGTTTGCTGCTGTTTGTAATAAACCTCCACACATGGATTCTAACGCCGCCTCAGTGTCTCCGTTACATCATGGCACACTATGGCCCCATTTAAACCTGGTCTGGATTTTATTACTGCCAACAAAAACTCTTTAAAGGAGAACTCCACTTTCAGAACAAAAATTTACAAATAATTGACTCACCCCCTTGTCATCCAAGATGTTCATGTCTTTCTGTCTTCAGTCGTAAAGAAATTATGGTTGTTGAGGACAACATTTCAGGATTTTCCTTCATATAATAGACTTCAATTGTGCCCCTGATTTTGAACTTCCAAAATGCAGTTTAAATCCAGGTTCAAAGGGCTTTAAACGATCCCAGCCGAGGAAGAAGGAACTTATCTAGCGAAACATACTGTCATTTTTTTCGAAAAATAAAAATTTATATACTTTTTAAGCACAAAAGCTCGTGTAGCACAGGCTCTGGGATGCGCGTTCTTGAATGATTTGTTCATTTTGAACAGATCTTTAATGTGAGTCTGGAAGAATGAGTCGTCTCTGGAAGTGATTCGTTCAGTCACGCATGCGCAACATCCTATTAGGTTGTGTACTGGAATTAGTTCACCTGTTTCAAGTCTTCTGGTTTTTCGAGATGTTCATTCATCTTATGGGGCTATCACGTGATGAATGAACGACTCAAACCCAAAAACTTATCAGATAAGAGGTGAGGTGAACTAATCATAGACTAAAGACCCAGGTAAACAATGAATTAATCTGTTCTGTTTCTTATAGCATTATAGTTTTGTATTGTTTGTAGTGTGATCAACGTTTGTGTAAGCAGTAGATGTGTTAGGGAAGTAACACGTTGAAGGATCTGACGATCCTCAAATGCAAACTGTGTGTGTTTTGCCTCAGGGCAACCATACGTTTGTGTGTTTTGCTTTCTTTTTATATATTCTTCATTTATTCTTCATTCATTTATTCATTTATAATCATTAATCATTTCATAATTTTATTACTCCATTTAATCATATAATAATTTATAATAATCATTATAGTCATTTATATATTCATTTTACTGATTCATTAATTGATTAGTCATTTATATTACATTATAGTTGTTTTTTATGTTTTTTTTGTCTGCTCCTTTTTACCATCATACTTCAACTTCTTGGCTGATAGAAGACTGTTAATAGTGTTTTGGGTATTTTGAGTACCAGACAAGACTTCCTGTTAACAGGGTTTGGGTATTAGACTACTCTCCTGACGAGTTGTTCTGATACTGATATTTTCTGACGGGATCTGGCGTCCGGGGCTGGATCTTAATTGTCTAGGCATGGAGACAGCGATCTAACAATGTAACATTTTAATTATATTTTGCTAAAATTAACGAAATGACTCGAAAATAGATTTGTTCATTTTGCTGAATGAGACTCAAAGGTCCGAGTCGGTAAAATGATCCGAACTTCCCATCACTACTACGAATCACGTCCACACTACAACTACAGTTCATCGTCTCTGTACTCCGGCTCAAAAAGGTAAAGAATGGCAAAAACTCCATCTTATTTTCTCCTACAACTTCAGAATCGTCCGATATCGTTGTAGCTTTTTGTTTGTAAACAGCTTTGACTTACTTGCACTTTCTTAGTCTTTGCGCGTTCGCTTTGTAAACACTGGGTCTGTAGTTCTGCGTGACCTTTCAATGTGATTCAATAGTACGTAGTGTCGTGAACACGCATCCCGGAGCCTGTGCTACACGAGCTTTTGTGCTTAAAAAGTATACAAAATTTTATTTTTCAAAAAAAATGGCAGATTGTTTCGCTAGATAAGACCCCTCTTCCTCGGGTGGGACAGTTTAGAGCCTTTTGAAGCTGCATTTAAACTGCATTTTGGAAGTTCAAAATCGGGGGCACAACCGAATTCCATTATACGAATCCTGAAATGCTTTCCTCAAAAACCATAATTTCTGTACAACTGAAGACAGAAAGACATGAACATCTTGGATGACAAGGGGGTGAGCAAATTATTTGTAAATTGTTGTTCTGGAAGGGGAGTTCTCCTTTAGAAGCACATTTTTGCTTTCAAACATACTTATACATGTTCAAACATCACCACAACTGATGTTTTAAGCAAGAATGCTCTTTTTTTTCTCTTCAGCCACCTGTATAAACCTGTTGTTCTGACTTTCTCCGAATGTGGCTTCAATCATCAGATCATACAGCATTTTGGAACTCATTCTTAACCTCTGCTGTAATCGGATCACTGAATGTTAATACCAGGTGCAAATGGCACATATATGTTCACATCTGCCTCTTTCGATACACTATGTGTGTGAGCAGTTGAGAGATCACAGACTGTATCCAGTAGAGTCTCGACTCACACCTGGAGGCCTGGATGATCTCAACGCCTTGATGGTTTGGCCTCCACTGAAGCTTGCAGTACTTTAGAGACTTTCTGCCCCCACACACTTGGACCCCCCTCACTCCAAAAAAAAAAGAGTCTCTGTGTTATAGCCCACCATGTGCTGTGAGGATTATCTCTTAGTCTAACTCAGGGTGGAAGCTTGCCATGCCATCTGCTCTGAGGATGATCAGACTCGGGGATTCACGCCAATGCCTGACCGGCAGTAAATTAAGGTAAAGTGTTTGTGATGAGGAAACCCAGAAACACAAATAAACGCACTCTGTATCACCCAGCATGTTTTTTAGCCACACCATTAGTGTGTTCAATGGTTTTGCATACGTAGGTTGTAAGTAAATGGAAAACTGGACCGGGATTAGAGTCTCAGTTAATGGTCCAATTACAGAAGATAATGGTGCCTTGTTTAACTGCTTACTAGGTTGTAGGTAGAGATATTTAGTGGCTGTGGGTGCCGTTTGATTGTGTTGCATCTTGATCTAAACTGCCCAGAGTCAGAACTCTTGTACTCCATTAAGCATAAATGGCTTTAAAACCCATTTTGCTGTTTACACACTGAACATTAATCTGTGCTCACCTCAAGCTCTTCATTTTGTTTGCTTGCTCCAGCTGAATGTGTCTGCAGTTGAGTTCTTTAAAATTCTTGGACCACATTCTTGGGTGTTTCTTAAAAAAAGGCAATGGTAATTCCATAACGTCACATGCTTCAGATGGACATGAGCACGTTTAATCAAATCACCTTTATTTATATACCGCCTTTAACAATACAGAATTGTGACAAGGTGGCTGTACAATATTAAATAGGAAATAGTACATTAACAATGCAAAGGGCAACAGTAAACACTCAATTTTCAGGTAAAGGTAGTTAATCAAATACAACAAAATAAAATACAATATTGTGTGAAGATAAAGTGAAGATAAAGTGTCCCCAACTAAGCAAGCCAGAGGCGACAGCGGCAAGGAACCAAAACTCCATCGGTGACAAATGGAGAAAAAAACCTTGGGAGAAACCAGGCTCAGCCAGGGGGCCAGTTCTCCTTTGGCCAGACACAGAGGACTCACCAGGTCCCGTGGTCCTGTGCCGACAGCTGTCTAGGTGACGAAGTCTTCACTGGGGATCCATCTCTGGGGCTCATCTAGTCGATGTGGTCTCCGCTGACATTCAGTGCTGTAGAGGTCGTCTCTAGGTGCTGATCCACCGTCTGGGCTGGGTACGGACTGGATCCGGAGGACTGCAATGACCATCTGATCTGGATACGGACTGGATCTGGTGGTTAAGGTGACCTCGGAATAAGAAAGAAACAGACTAATATTAGCGTAGATGCCATTCTTCTGACGATGCACTGAGTACATCGGGTGTTATGGGAAGTGTTCCCGGTTCCGGTTGACCTTATTAGTGCAGCCTAACAATCCTTTAACGGATTTGAATTATAGAAATGTGTTAATGTGTTATGTGTAAGCAAGGTTAAAGAGATGGGTCTTTAATCTAGATTTAAACTGACAGAGTGTGTCTGCGTCCCGAACAGTGTTGGGTAGATTGTTCCAAAGTTTGGGTGCTAAATAAGAAAATGATCTGCCGCCCGCGGTTGATTTGGATATTCTAGGTATTATCAAATTGCCAGAGTTTTGAGAACGGAGCGGACGTGAGGGACTATAATGCGATAAGAGCTCACTCAGGTACTGAGGAGCTAAACCATTCAGGGCTTTATAAGTAATTAGCAAGATTTTAAAATCTATACAATGTTTAATAGGGAGCCAGTGCAGTGTTGACAGAAACGGGCTAATATGATCATACTTTTTGGTTCTAGTAAGAACTCTAGCTGCTGCATTTTGGACCAGCTGGAGTTTGTTTATTAAGCGAGTGGAACAACCACCCAATAAAGCATTACAATAATCTAATCTTGAGGTCATAAACGCATGAATTAATGTTTAAGCATTTGACATTAAGAGCAGAGGTCGTAATTTAGATATATTTTTGAGATGGAAAAATGCAGTTTTGCAAATACTAGAGATGTGGTTTTCAAAGGAAAGATTGCCATCAAATAGCACACCTAGGTTCCTAACTGATGACGAAGAATTGACAGAGCAGCCATCAAGTATTAGACAGTGTTTTAGGTTATTACACGCTGAGGTTTTAGGTCCAATAATTAACACCTCTGTTTTTTCAGAATTTAGCAGTAAGAAATGACTTGTCATCCAATTTTTTAACTCAACTACACAATCACTTAGTTTATCAAATTGGTATGTTTCGCCGGGCCGCGAAGAAATATAGAGCTGAGTATCATCAGTATAACAGGGAAAGCTAACACCATATTTCCTGATGATATCACCCAAGGGTAACATGTAAAGCATAAAAATTAATGGCCCTAGCACTGTGCCTTGTGGTACTCCATACTGCACTTGTGATCGATATGATACCTCTTCATTTACTGCCACGAATTGATAGCGGTCAGATAAGTACGATTTGAACCATGCCAATGCACTACCACTAATGCCAACATAATTTTCAAGTCTGTTCAAGAGAATGTTGTGGTCAACCATATCGAACGCAGCACTAAGATCCAGTAGCACTAACAGAGAGATACAACCACGATCGGATGACAAGAGTAGATCATTTGTAACTCTAATAAGAGCAGTCTCAGTACTATGGTACGGTCTAAAACCTGACTGGAAATCCTCAAAGATATAATTTTTCTGTAGGAAGGAAGATAATTGTGAGGATACAACCTTTTCTAATATCTTCGACAGAAATGGGAGATTCGAGATAGGTCTGTAATTAATTAATTAGTTGGAGTCAAGTTGTGGTTTTTTTAATGAGAGGCTTAATAGCAGCCAGTTTGAAGGCTTTGGGGACATATCCTAATGACAGTGATGAATTAATAATATTTAGCAGCGGATCTATGAGATCTGGAAGCAAGTCTTTTAGTAGTCTAGATGGAATAGGGTCTAGCATACAAGTTGTTGGTTTAGATGCTTTAACAAGTTTATACAAATAATCCTGACCTATAGTAGAGAATGAGTGGAATTTTTCCCCAGGAGATCTATAGGACACTATCTGATGCGATACTGTAATTGACGACTGCATGGTGACAATTTTGTCTCTAATAGTATCAATCTTGGAAGTAAAGTAGTTCATAAAGTCATTACTGCTATGCTGATGGGCATAGTCAGTGCCTGTTGGTTCTTTATTTTTTGTTAACTTAGCCACTGTATTGAATAAATACCTAGGGTTATGTTTGTTATCTTCTAAAAGAGTCGAAAAGTAATCAGATCTTGCCGATTTTAATGCTTTTCTATACGATAGGGTACATTCACGCCAAGCAGTACGAAAAACCTCTAATTTTGTTTTCCTCCAGCTGCGCTCCATTTTCCGGGCTGCTCTCTTTAGGGCGCGAGTGTACTCATTGTACCACGGGGTCAGACTGTTTTCCTTAATCTTTCTTAGGCGCAGAGGAGCGACCGTATCTAGAGTCCTGGAAAAGAGAGAGTCAATAGTTTCTGTTACATCATCAAGTTTTTTTGAGCTATTGGACATGCTGAGGAATTCAGATAAGTCAGGAAGATTACTCAGAAAGCAGTCTTTTGTAGTAGAAGTGATGGTTCTACCATACTTGTAATAAGGAGTTGAATTTACAGTTTTATTTATCTGGTGTATACATGAGACTAGATAATGATCAGAGATATCATCACTTTGCTGCAGAATCTCAACGGCATTGACATCAATTCCATGTGACAGTATTAAGTCTAGAGTATGATTTCTACAATGAGTGGGACCTGACACGTGTTGTCTAACTCCAACAGAATTTAAAATGTCTATAAATGCTGCTCCCAGTGCATTGATTTCATTATCGACATGGATGTTAAAGTCACCTACTATTAAGACCTTATCTGTAGCTAACACCAGCTCAGATATAAAATCAGCGAATTCTTTAAGAAAATCTGTATGGTGCCCTGGTGGCCTGTATACAGTAGCAAGTACAAACGTCATGGGGGATTTATCATTAACACTTGTTTCTCTGGATAATGTTACATGAAGCACCATTACTTCAAACAAGTTATACTTGAAGCCCGCTCTCTGAGAAACACTGAAAATATTGCTATAAATTGTAGAAACACCTCCCCCTTTACCTTTTAGACGTGGCTCATGTTTATAACAATAATCATGAGGGGTAGACTCATTTAAGATAATGTAATCATCTGGTTTTAGCCAGGTTTCTGTCAAACATAGCACATCTAGGTTATGATCAATGATCATATCATTTACAAAAAGCTCTTTTGTAGAGAGGGACCTGATATTCAAAAGGCCAAGTTTTATCATTTGTTCCTCTGTATTATGTACATTTTTTATTTGTTGAACGTTGATTAGATTGTTACTCTTAAATTGGTTTGGACGTCTTTTGTATTGTCTAGCTCGGGGAACAGACACAGTCTCTATAGCATGATATCTAGGTGAAAGGGTCTCTATGTGCTGAGAATTAACTGATTTTGGTGACATGAGGTGGCTAGCAGACGGTCGGATTAGCCAGTCTGTCTGCTTCCTGGCCTGGGCCCCAGTTAGTTAAGTGCAAACTCTAAGACTATATGCCATATTACTATAGAGAAGAGCGGCACCACCCCTGGAGGGATGAAGCCCATCTCTTTTTAACAGGTCAGGTCAGCCCCAAAAACTTGTCCAATTGTCTATGAAACCTATGTTATTCTGCGGGCACCACTTAGACATCCAGCCATTTAGTGACGACAGTCTGCTATGTATCTCGTCACCACGATACACAGGGAGAGGACCAGAGCAAATTACAGTGTCTGACATCGTACTTGCAAGTTCACACACCTCTTTAACATTATTTTTAGTGATCTCCGACTGGCGAAGTCGAACATCATTTGTGTCGATGTGAATAACGATCTTACTGAATTTACGTTTAGCATTAGCCAGCACTTTTAAATTTGCCAAGATGTCAGGCGCTCTGGCTCCCGGTAAACATTGGACTATGGTGGCTGGTGTCTCTATTTTCACGTTCCGTACAATAGAATCGCCAATAACTAGAGCACTTTGATCAGGTGTCTCAGTGGGTGTGTCACTGAGTGGGGAGAACCTATTTGATGTTCTGATCGGAACGGAAGAGCGGTGTTTTGACCCGCGACTATGCTGTCTCACAGTCACCCAGTTGCCCTGCTGCAAAGGCGAAGTTACCGGAACCGAACAATGTACGGGACTTACTGAGCTAGTCGCATCCAAAGCCGTATCTGAGGCCCTCACATTCTTACTATCCTTGATTAAAGTTTGGATGCGTGTCTCTAGTTCTGAAATCTTCTCTGTCAGCCTAACTATTTCCCTGCATTTATCACATGTGAATCCCTCGGTGCCGACAGAGATAGATAAACTATGCATATGACAGGTGGTGCAACCGTAGTTGTAGAATGATTTCAACTCACCACTGTTGTTTGATAAACTTATGAAGAAAAGCAGGGGGAGAAAGCAGCAACGATTGTAGAGGCGGATAGAAAAAGTAAAAGTGAATGGCAAGCTAATCGGCTAACACACTGCAGGCACACTGCACTTGCGGTTGTAAAGTAAAAACGAGCGATCAACGAGAGCGAGGGAAAAAAGGAGAAGGAAAGCGGTAGTAGACGTGAATAGAGATGTGAGTGGGAACGCAAATGGCAGGCTAACCGGCAAACGGAATGCTAACGCACAGCACGGCGTTGCACTCGCGGTTATAGAATAAAAGTGAACAATCGGATTAGTTTGATGGATAATATCAGAAATCTGGTGGGAAAAAGCTATATTTTATCACTTTAAACAACAGAAAGTAATAGTAAAATAGAGATTTCTTCAGAAAAACGAAACTCCAGGGAGCTACAAATGCACACCACTCTGCAACACGAGACCCACCAACATGAGACCCATGTTTAATTTGACTAGAGAACTGCTGCAGGGCTGTTCACCACTAAATGTGCCCCTTAAGATGACATGTTAGAAAAAATAAAATATTCAGTGCAAATCAAGAGCCAGATTTACTAAACAGGGCAAATTAGGATTAGAGCATAATTCCATAAAGGTGCCAATGGGAAGGGAAAAATTCTGTGGGTGATTTACTAACAATGCGCACATTGAAGAACACAGACGCAACATCTTATTTCCATATCGCCTGCTTTAAGACATGCTTTTTACAGGTGTTAAATAATGGCGCAAATATTTGTTTTTTTGTTGTTTAATACTCTCCTACCATAAATTTTGCGTCTGAAAGGGAAACTCCTACAAATGCATATTCAGGTCAGGTGCAAAAATAACCCTACATTCTAAAAAATGCTGGCTTATTTTTTTAACCCAAATGCTGGGTTCAGCCCCTTGGGTCATTTTCTTGGGTTGTTTTAATATTTTTACCCAGGTGCTGGGTTATTATTTTTAATCCAAATGCAGAGTTCAACTTGTGGGGTCATTTTATTGGGTTATTTTTAATATTTTTTACCCAGGTACAGTGCTGGGTAGTTTTTCTGTAACTGGGTCATTTTTAAAGGAGAAGTCCACTTCCAGAACAATTTACAAATAATTTACTTACCCCCTTGTCATCCAAGATGTTCATGTCTTTCTGTCTTCAGTCGTGAAGAAATTATGGTTTTTGTGGAAAGCATTTCAGGATTTTTCTCCATATAATGGACTTCACTGATGCCCCGATTTTGAACTTCCAAAATGTAGTTTAAATGCAGCTTCAGAAAGTTCTAAATGATCCCAGCCAAGGAAGAAGGGTCTTATCTATCTTATCTATTTCTTTTTTGGGGGAAAATATAAATTTGTATATTTTTTTAAGCACAAAAGCCAGTGTAGCACTAGCTGTGGGATGTGCATCCACGTACTGTTGAATCACGTCGAAAGGTCACACGGAACTACAGACCCAATGTTTACAAAGCGAACGTGCAAAGACTAAGGAAGTGCGCTGTCAAACGCTGTTTACAAACAAAAAGGTACATCGATGTTGAACGATTCTGAAGTTGCAGGAGAAAATAAGATGGAGTTTTTCGCCTTACTCAACCTTTTCGAGCCGGAGTACACAGACGTTGAACTTAGACGTGATTCATAGCGTCGTGGACATGCATCCCAGAACCTGTGCTACACAAGCTTTTGTGCTTAAAAAGTATACAAATGACAGATCGTTTCAACAGATGAGACCCTTCTTCCTCGGCTGGGATCATTTAGAGCCATTTGAAGCTGCATTTAAACTACATTTTGGAAGTTCAAAATTGGGGTACCAATGAAGTCCATCATATGGAGAAAAATCCTGAAATGCTTTCCTCTAAAACCATAATTTCCTTATGACTGAAGATAGAAAGACATAAACGTCTTGGATAACAAGGGAATGAGTAATTTATTTGTAAATTGTTCTTCTGGAAGTGGACTTCTCCTTTAATGCTGGGCTATTTTTTCTGCCCAATCACTAGGTTAAGCCTGAGTTACAGTCAGAGCGTGGGCTTTTTGAATCTGCTAGGAGAGAGCGGTTCTGAGCGCCGCCAACTGGTGCACTTCCTTAGCAAAATAAAGGTTTGTATACATTTTATTTCATTTATAAAGTCTTTACTGTGCTGTATATTGTATTATTTTTTTACGCAACGCAACATAAGAACAAGATGTCAGCTGCGTCAGCAGCGGTCACTTCGCATGATGGAAACGTCTTTTGCCTTGTACTTGGTATAGTACTAAGTTTATTTTTTTATGTTAAAATATGTTCTCTAATGTCAGTACTGTTTGTTTATAGGCAGGTTTTGGAGTCAGTCAAGGCATCTTTCAGCTATGAGTGAAACACAAGGCCACGGTCTGAAGTTTCTAGTCACCCCCGCGAACAGCTGCCCTTCACTGGCTCAGATTATTGCTTTTGCCTCTATAATTCTATGTATGATTTTTAATTTTCACTCCATTTTAATCCAGCAATATAACAGTTTTTAAATGATCGTTGACTTAAATAATACAACCCAGCATGTTGGGTAAAAACATTTACCCAATGCTGGGTTTGCAAAGAACCCAACTTGGGTTGTTTTTAACCCTTTTTTGTGTGTGTGCAACCCTAACCGTATAGTAATGTAGTGAAGTGTAACCAATGTATTCATATGTAGAAATGAAGTGAAAATAAATTAAATTGAGTTTTTCCCATAAACTGCTGCCACTATATCAAAACATGCTACATTTTATAAGTTGCTTGGTTTCTGTTTCTGCAGCATTGCTCTGGATATTTTCGTCCACACTGAAACCTAATTGGAACAAAGTTGCACTCCTCATGTTTAATATACATGAAACATGGATGCAGAAAAAGATCATTTTTAAACGTGAATGTACTAGACAATTATATGTAGATGCAAGTATAAATACTATAATATGCCCCTATATTTACTAAACAGGCACTTTACAGGTAAGGGATATGTAAAATATTGTTAAAGACAGATGTTAGGTAATCTAACCAATAGCCTAGCAGATAAGTAGAACACCTGTTCACATAAGTGTAATCTAAGAAATCTTTCAAATCAAACATTCATGTATGCACCACAACAAAAATCTACACTGTAAAGCCACTTCCCCCCATAAAGACTTGTGTAAATACTTCAAAAGTCTCTTAAATTGGGCCAAAACACATCCAGAAATTCACACATCAAAAGTTGTTAACTGATTAACACACAGTATGTTAAAAATTAGCTGTACACAGTTGGAAAAGTGAAATTGCGAAAAGATCTCAAGAATTCCCCCAGCATTCAACATTCACAAGCAAGGTGAAAACAAGTGAATGTGACAAAAAATCCTCCAGCTCGTTCACTGAAAATCTCTATATCCCCTGAGGGTAACGCAGCAAAGCTGACTACGCCGACTATGTTTAGCACTGGTGGGACCCGCATTAATCCAGCAATTTAAAGGGGGAGGAAAGCCAATCTCCGGGAGGGATGTAACGGCGGACGAGCAGCCTCTGACACCCACAGGCACCCAGTACCGAGAGCATCAGTCCTGAGCGCATATGAGCATTACACCAGCCACCCTCACTCTCTCTCTCTCTTTCTCTCTCACTTCTCTGTCCCCTTGACACTGCAGGGGTGAATACTGAATTCAGCGAGCGCTTTGCTCTCCCCCTCATTCTGTTTTCACAGAGCTCTGCACAATGCTCAGATGAGAGAGGGAGAGACAGTGTGTTAGAGAGAGAGAGGGCAAGTTAAAGAGAGCCAAAGAGAGAGCGGGAGGGCGAGCGCATTACAGAGAGTGATTGAGGAGAAGACCAGAAAGATAGCGTGTGTGCGAGACCGAAGAGTTTATTGCAACACCGACTGGAGGTCTGGATTACGCCGCTTTAATCCTCAGGAGACTTTGTGGGACGGTTGGAAGGTATGTGCTCATTTTTCTATAAACAACCTGTTTTAAAGTGTCCACAAAGAGAATTTCTGCCCCATTAAATGTGAAGAGAAGAATTAAAAAAGAAGAATTAAACCGGGAGCTAGGAGAAAACTGAATTGCAGATGGAGAGCTTCTGCAATTGTGTGATCGTGTGATACTTAAATGAGTACTGAAATGTGAGTCAGTCACTCTAGAATGAGACACATCCTGTAAAAGACAAGCACTCATGTAGACATACGTAATGTGTGAGTGTGTTACTGAGATCTAACTGAAGCATGTGATGGGCTGTTGAGCAAATGCTGGGGTCAGTTCTTGGAGATGCACTGGTGATAGGTAAAATATTTATCCTAAGTGAGTGTTATAATGAATAAGAAATGAATTCTTCCCACATTCAAGTCAATATGAGGCTTACTATAAATGTAGGGAGAGTTACCAAAAAAATTAAAATTCAGTCATAATTTACTCACCCTAATGTCGTTCTAAACCTGTCTGACTTCATTCTTCTGTGGAACAAAAAAGAAGATATTTTGATCAATGTTTCAAAGCTTTTTTGTTCATACAATCAAAGCTTCAAAAAATCTTTATGTTTAACATAAGAAAGAAAGTCATACAGGTTTGAAATGACATGAGGGTGAGTAAATGATTTTTTTTTTACTTTGAGGTGAGCTATCCCTTTAAGATTTCGCACAGATTGCGTATGGTTCAAAGATGTTCTTCATGAATTTTAACATCAGGCATTTTATCTTCAGAGTGACTGGGATGGAAAACGAATTCGGAATAAAAATGGCAGTCAAACACACATACTGTCATACTGTCAGTACAGAACCTTGTTTTAGGTAGCAAACAAAGAAGTTCACTAAACAAATAATGACACTGCACATGCCGGAGGGGAGAAAGACTCTGCGGACAGACCCCCTGAATAAACTAAGTCTGTCTGAAATCTTCAGCCATTTCCTGTATACTACAATTAGAATGACAATGTCCTGCCAGAGCATTAGTGTATCTGAGTTGCCTCATGCCACTGTATATAACAATGATGGATGTTTGAAAAGGTTTTCTGTGATGGTTTTGTGTCTGCTTTTTTTGTATTCTTCCATGTTTGTGTAATTATCCCATTGTTTGCTTATTAAACACGGTGTAATTTACACATTTGCATTTGACAAAGGAATCTATTCAATATTCATTCGCCGCCAAATTAACACACAATAACATTTGTTCTCCATTTCCCAATGGCACAGCTTTCAACATCTCACCTCTGCTGATAGTAGTCCGCATGGAAAGCCATTGTTCGAGGTCTTAACGTCAGCCATGTGTGTGCAGACCTTCAAACGCCAGTACATCAGTCTAGGTTGTTCTCCAGGGCTTCATCTGGAAGGGCCAATAACTCTGTGAATATGAGATTAGACACAGTGCTTCATTGGATCTAAGACTCAGAGGACAACAGCACAATTAAACACATCTCTTTATTTACCACAGCCTACATTAATGTGGTGGCTAAATACAGACTGAGACAAAAGCGATGAGAGAGAGATCTGGAGAAAAGAGATATTTAAAAATATGCTCATATTTTTACATTTATTCTGTTATTATTTTATAATTTTCTTTAATTTACAATAGCTACTATCATGTCCTTACTATTATAATAACAGTTAATTATGCATAATTACATGCAAGTAACCCTAAACCAAATCCTAACCCTAACCATATAGTAAGTGCATGCAGTTAATTAATATTACTCTTCTGACTCTAACTGAATATTGGCATTTAGATGTCTTTAAGCGAGTACTCGCCTTTCAACGAAAATTTAAGATCTTCGCAATTTAACATCGCAAAGGCCTTTAAAGTAGACTGACCAAATATAATGTAAATGTCATTAAATCTCTAACCGTGCCACTTCCTGTTGCCAACAGGTGGCGCTATGACTATAACTGAATATGGGCATGGATGTGTTCAGGACAAAACTCTTATCCAACATGTGAAGTTTGGGACAGATTGGACATTGTATGCCTGAAATATAATAACTTCCTGTTTCATTGCAAAACATTGAAGTTTGTTAGGCCGCCACAGACACGCCCTTCAACGAAAACTCAAGATCTTCGAAATTTAACATCACAAAGGGCTTTAGATTAGACTGACCAAATCTGGTGTTGATCTGTGTAAATCTTTAGGAGAAGTTTGTTTAAAGGGGTCATCGGATGCTAAGTTCACTTTTTCATGTTGTTTGAACATTATTTTGTGTTGGCAGTGTATGTACAAATCTACCCTATAATGATAAAAATCCATGCAGTGGTTTTTAATTAATCTGTAAAAATAATATTCCCTTTTTCAATTCGAGCCATTCTCAGATGCCGGTCGGTGTGGCGTCACACCCACAGAGGCCGCTCCCACGATAGTTGATTGACATGAGCTCTTACCTTAGACCAGCTGTCACAGTCCAGTAACCTTCCATGATTTGATGCCAGAGCAGGGATGTTAAGTTAGATAAGAATATCTCCAATTGAGGTGTTGTGTTGCTGGATGTAATAATGAACATAGTGGTCGTCATTTACTCCCGACATCTGAGCCGCTGAAGATGCAGTAGATTACATTTGCTTGTGAAGGGAATGCGCCTCCCGATCTACATATATCCGTCTATGTTCGCGCGAATCATTCGTGATCCAGCTTCACAAGTGAGTATAAGCGTTTTTTTTATGAATCTTTGCGATCGCCTTTCCTTATAACGTGGTAGTTAGGAAGTTTAAACCATTGAGAATTTTAAATCAAAGTATATTAGAGACTTTTCATTAAGACCCTAAAGAATCATATCAACTTGTGGAAAATGGGCATCCGATGACCCCTTTAAATACAATGCCTGAAAATGGCAAAAAGTGATGCAAAACTTGCTGAGAAAATTCAAAATAACAGACCTCCTGTTGGGTTTCGGACTTCATGCTCAGAGAATTTTTTTGTAGGTATTGGTGTGTTACATGTGTTTTGTACATGTATGTGAAACATAGCTCGAGGGGCACTTTGTTGAAATTTTATAGGTGGCACTATTGAGCCATTTTGTCACACCTACTTCTGAAACCCATATCGGGTATCAAATTTTCACCACATTTGGTGTGTGTGCAAAGTTTCCTGAGTTTTTGAGCATGTTTAGGTACTCAAAATTTGATTCATTTTGGGGTATGAGAAGAAGAAACTAAGCAGTTTAAATTGAGTCGTCACACCATTGGTACTTGGGGCGTAAATAGTTAAAAAAATAAAAAAGTAAATAAAAAAGTACATTTTCTTAATTCTATGTAATTCTTAAAGGGACAGTTCACCTAAATGTCCTAAAATCTGTATGACATACTTTCTTCTGTGGAACACAAAAGAAGATATTTAAAGGATTAGTTAACTTCCAGAATATTTTTTTTTTTTGATAATTTAATCACCGCCATGTCACCCAAGATGTTTATGTATTAAGAAATTAAGGTTTTTATAAAAACATTCCAGGTTGAACTGGTTTCAATGCAGCTTCAAGGGCTCTACACGATCCCAGACGAGGAATAAGGGTCTTATCTAGTGAAACAATCGCACATTTTCTATTAAAAAAACAAACAAAAAAACTTTTATTTACTTTTAAACTACAAATACTAGTCTTGCACTAGCTCTGTGATGCATTTCGTTATCACACTGGAAAGGTCACGTGCGGTTAGTTCTTCGTCTGTGTACTTCGTTTCAAAAAGGTAGGGTAGGGCGAAAAACCCCATCTCATTTTCTCTTCCAATTTAAAAATCGTCTGACGTAGTTGTTGTACCTTTTTTGCACATTCGCTTTGTAAACACTGGGTCGGTACTTCTGCCTATGTCACGCATGACCTTTCCAACGTGACTACATAATGCGTAAAGTAGAGCTAGTGCAAGACGAGCATTTGTGGTTAAAAAGTATATAAATTTTATATTGTATTTTTTTTATCACAGATTGTTTCACTAGAAAAAATCCTTATTCCTCGGCTGGAATTATGTAGATCCATTTGAAGCTGCATTGAAATTGCAAATTTGGACCTTCAGCCCGTTGATCCCCATTGTAGTCCATTATATGGAGCAAAATCATGGAATGTTTTCCTCAAAAATCTTAATTTCTTTATGACTGAAGAAAAGAAAGACATGAACACCTTGGATGACATGGGGGTGATTAAATTATGAAGAAATTTTTATTCTGGAAGTGAACTAATCCTTTAAGAACGCTGGTAACCAGCTTTGATAACCACTGACTTCCATTGTGTGAGGGAAAAAAAAAATATATATATATATATATATATATATATATAATGTATTTATTTGTTTATTTTCCATAGAGAAAAGAAAGTCATACAGGTTTGAAATGACATGATGGTGAGTAAATGGTGATTGATTTATTATTATTATTATTATTATTATTATTATTATTATTATTTTTTTTTTTTTTTTTGGTGAACTATCCCTTTTACTGAGTAGCAGCTACACCACTCCACTATTGCTGGATGTTGGTCAAAATTCGATATCGGCCATGAAACTCAAAGTATCATAAATCACTCTACTGTTCCAAACACAGCAGAATAAGAAATCATTATGACACGGTACAGGGTGTATATGGAACAAATAGCTTTAAAGGGCCATGAACGTCTGCTCTTCCAACACCATGAGGGAATTAATGCTCAAATCAACCTGAATCAGAACCAGGTTATCAGAGCAAGCACTTTATTAAAAAAAGAACACACAGTCCGGACATACAGTCCTGTATTTCTGAGAAATTGATCTAGTGAAATAACAAGCAAAAGCCAAAATTACAAAATATATTGCACATTTATTTGCAATTTACTACACAAGTAGACAATGAGGTTTATTTGGTGCTCCCAAATAGTGTGACCACATCAAAATTGAGGATTAAAAATTGAATTCAAGTTATGATGCAAAAGGCATAACAAACATTTTAGATGACGCTGTATTTGTGGTCACAAGTCAAATTTGTGATATTGATCTTGTGAACTCTTTGGACAGGGATTACAGATATTAAAGCTCTTTGATGCTCTTTGGATCATCTCAAATCATGCTGGATGATCATCAGGTTTGACACAAACTTGTGGTGATGATGCAGATCAAATGATGCTGTCAGTAAAGCATAAAACGAGAAAACCAAATACTTAGACACCCTGGAATGCATGTTCATTTTTGTAATCGTTTCAAAAAAAAAGAAAAAAACATCCTTAAAAAATTTAAATATAGTTTGTATGTATCTATACACCACATGCCTTGTTGCTTTATAAAAGCCACATTATGTGCTTTGAAGTGATTCACTTTATATAAATTCCTTTTTAACGTTAAGATTCAAAAGAACAACATATAAGCCTATCACTGTGTACAGTGATACAGAAGAAAAAAAAACACTTTCATCTACTGCAAAAACAAAAAACAACAACAACAAAAAAAAACATACTGTATAGAATCACAGAAAAAAGGATCCAAACACTGCAACAGCTAGAAGCTCAGTTAAATAAAAATATTTGCAAGTGTGGGTGCTGAAAATCATTCAGCCTTGGGGAGGAAAGCATACCCTGTTTTGGGCAGCACATGATATCACAGAGAAAAAATAAAGAGCAGTGAGAAGCATTTTTATGGGCCACAGTAAGATTTCTCCAGTATAACATGTTTTCATAATTTATACTGTGATGTTCAAAAAAACAGTTTCTAAAAAAAGGATGGTCATTATGAATGGATGACAGGCACAATTAAGCAATTTGTGAGGGTTTAAATATCAGTGAAGGCTCACAGCGGTGTGAGATGAACAGATGGTTTGGCCAACACTACAGTTTGTAATAAATCATACCTCATCAGCCCATTCACTAATTAATCATGCTTATAGAAAGCCTTGTATGACATACATAAGACTATGTTTTTGCTTTATATATATATATTTATTATTTATACACACCAGTCAAAATGTTTAGGAATATTTAAAGACTTTTTATGTTTTTAAAGTCTCATGCTCACCAAAGCTGCATATTTAAGCAAAAATACAGTAAAACTAGTAATATTGTGAAAATGTATGACAGTGTAAACTAGTTGTCAACATTAATAACAATAAGAAATATTTGCTGACCACCAAATCAGCATATTCAAATGACACTGAAGACTGGAGTCATTCCTAAGATGGGTAAATGTTAATGCATCCTCTAAATGTGACGATCATTCATGCAAGAAAAGGAGCAGTAGAGCATAAGAGGACAGACATACAGTAATATTAGCAAAAAACATAGAGTTCAGAAACCCATGTGCTCAAAAGTCACGAAATGCACAACTTGCATGCGCACCCACACATCTATTTTCCAAATGCCCTGAGAATCAAAAGACTTGGCCCTGTGAAGTGCACTTCTAGGTTTTGCCGGGCTAACCGTGTTGTTTCTGTCATGCCCTCTTGTTGAGCACAAATGAAAAAGGGATTTGAATGTTTTCTCTGAGGGGCTACAGTTGGCCAAGGGCATACATGAGGAAACTTATCCAATTTCAGCAGTGGTGTTAGGGCAGAAGGATTGAATAAATCCACAATATGATAAACAAAAGTAAAAACCACAGCCATCAGTTTCACTCTTGAATCTGAAACAAAACAGCTCAGAAAAACAGACAGATCTATATATGTACTTTGACATGTATAGTGGGTAAAGGCATCAGTGTACCTTTATACAAACAAGAAACTGAAGCTCCAACAAACCAGGGTGGATGCCATATTTAATTTGATGAATTGGATGTATTGCTTGAGGTATCTATTTACAACCCACATTTTCTGTTTCTCCTTCACTGGAAATTTGCAGAAATACATATGTTTTTGTGTTTCTCTAGCTGAACGGTCGATACATAACAGTACAATATATTGACTCTTATCTATCCCTCAAAACCTTATTCCCTCTTGTGTCAAATGCAATATTGTCTGGCCCTGACTAATGTCTTATTCTTCCGTAAGTGCTTTGAAGGGAAAACAAAATACTAATATCCTCTCTGACACACACAAGCAGTTACTATTTACAGAGAAATCCTCCTAATGTCTTGTAAATTATGAATTGCAAAACGAGGCTGTGTTGATATTCTACAGAGCCCCTAAAGGGACATGTTGGTGGAAAAAAAAAAAGAAATGGGGTGAGTAAGTTCACTCGTGAAACTTCACGTTCCCTCACAAAACCAGATGAGTTCGGACAAACACTTCCTGTTTACTTTACAGCTTGCAGTGGTTTATAGAGTTCGTTCACAATGTAGCATTTCATAGAGTTTTATTTTGAACTTGGACTCAAGTATAAAGAAATACAGTCAGTGTTTAGATCAAGGCACAGTGTTGGGTCGGGACATTCTAAAACGATTAATGTGAAACACTCCCTGTTGAAAAAAACAGCATATGCTGGTTAGGTAGTTTTTGATGCTGAGATGCTGGTTTTAGCTGGTTTATGCTGGTCGTTTGCTGGTTTATGCTGGTCCTTAGCTGGTTTATGCTAGTCATGTGCCAGCTATGGACCAGCTAAAACCAGCATCCCAGCATCAAAACCTAACCAGCATATGTTGTTATGAGCTAGAGGACCAAATTCATTCCACACCTTATTCAAGCATACAGACAAGCAGAATAGCCCAGAATACGAATGTAGCTTGCTAAATTGCATGTTTCCCATAGAAAAAAAAAAAAAAAGATAAAAAAAACACTTAATTAATAGACTAAGACAGTGGTATAAAAAGATTTAGTTCGGTATACAGTTTATTAATAAATACATACAGGAAAGCATAAGCCCATATGAACAGAAAGCGCTAAGCACATTAAGCATTTTCCTCCCATAAAGAGAACGCATCTTAATGAAGACGGTAATAAAAAAGAGCCAATATGCTATAGAAATTATTAAAATTATATTCTGTGTACATGCAAGCAGATGAGCCCAGAATATCTGCTGAACTGCATGATAAGCGTTTTCTTCCCCATAATAAACTGCACTTAACATGGCTTAATATATGAACACAGTTTAATTTAAGACAGTGAGAAGTTTAGTTTAATTTAATAAAAAAAAAAAAAAGTACAGGCAAGCAACGCAGTAATCCATAAAGATATTGGTGAGAGTTTATAACGTTAAGAGTTTATAATGTTTATCTAAGGGGGGGGGTATTATCGGACTGATAATGCCGATAATGGCTTTAAATGTAAATGTCCGTATTGGTCCGATATGAAAAATTATGTCATATGTCTTGTTCATAAAATGAATACATTTTACTTACATGTGCTCAGGGTGTGCTATCGATTAGATCACCTCAGCAGTGTGGCTCATTCTTGAAGCAAAGTTTTGCCTTGATGATTAGATTCACTGTTTTGGATCCCTGCATTTAAACTGAAAATGTACTGTACAAAATGACCTGTTGGGTCTGTGATAGGATAAACAGTAATAGCAAGCGTCCCCCGGGTCCTAATGCCCGATCTGTAAGTACTTTTAATTTTCAAAGCTTCAATGTACTGTCATTATAAAAGAACTTCATTATTGTTCATTCATTTGCTTACAATTTCTGCACAGGAGAGGTGTTGTTTCCAAACAAAAGGAAATATATAGGTATCTGCAAAAATGAGTTGAAAAATATCGGCATATCAGATATTGGCAAAAATCCAATATCAAGCATCCCTAGTTAGTACTATTCATTAATACCAAATGTGGGCCTGCAATGTCACTGTTTTAGTAGATTAAGCAACAATAACAAAGCCATGCCTTAAACTATAAGCTCTGGCTAGTTCTTTATACTTAAGTCCAAGTTCAAAATAAAACTCTATGAGCTGCTACGCTATGAACGTACGGAGCTGTATGAACCACCACAAGCTGTAAAGTAGACAGGAAGTGTTTGTCCGAACTCAACTGGTTTTGCAAGATAATGCAAAAGTTTTGTGAGGGAACGCAAATTTCTTTCATAGAGAATGCAAAAGTTTTGTAAGGGAGTGCAAATATCTTTGTGAGAGAATGCAAAAGTTTTGCAAGAGAATGCAAAAAATTTGAAAAATATTTTTAACTCTCACTCCAAATTGTTTTTCCACCGCCATGTCCCTTTAGGGGCTTCATCATATTCAAACCAACAAGATTTCACTTTTTACAACATTTCAAAAAAACAAAAAAAAAAACGTCATTTTGCGTTTTTTAGAGCTGTGCCAGATCTTTTGTTCCATTTTGTTTCCATAATAAAAATAGGTCCATATTACATTGCGTAACCAAGCAGCACAATTTGCAAGCTTATGCAGTATTTTATGCCATGACCCTGGATCACAAAACCAGTCATAAGTAGCCTGGGTATATTTGTAGCAATAGCCAACAACACATTGTATAGGGTAAAATTCTAGATTTTTGTTTTATGCTAAAAAAAAATCATTAGGATATTAAGTAAAGATTATGTTCCATTAAGATATTTACTAAATATATCAAAACTTAATTTTGATTAGTCATTTTTTATCAGTGGGTGATGATTCAAGACCGTCAGAGTCGAATAAACTGTTATGTGCAGTCAGTTGAGTGAATGAACGAATCTCTCTCACTCATAACATCCACTTGTCGCCATCTACTGGTGTATAGTAACCTCCACAATGTTTAAGTCCAATGGTCACAGGCTATCCTCTCTCCATACTGCAGCCTAGCTAATCCATGTGTCAAACTTAACAGGCTTTCAGTTGGATGAGCTTTTACGGAGCTAACATGATTGGTAATTGGAATCACTTTTAATCATGGGGGAACTCTCAACTTTGCATTGTTGAATGAAGTTTTAAGATTTAATTATATGATTTCCTTCATTTGCATATCATTCCCTCCTCTGAATAACCCAGGCACACTGCCGCCAGGCTTGTAAAACAGTAGTGAGAGTATATTTAAGAGTATCTTTTTATATCATTTACCACTTTCAGTGGCGATATATAACTGTGTGTATTCTTCCTCTGAGACATCACTTGGTTGTACATCTCTAGTGTGGTTGTGAGTCCTCAGCCTCTGCTTAACAGCCCTCTCTTTCTAACATGATATGACAGCGTAACTTCAGCGAATCTGCTGGGTGATGCATGCTAGTCGCATGTTTATTCAGCAACAGACCCAGAGAGTAAAGTTCACTCACTTCACCTTACATCACGTCAGCCTGAATACACCAGTTAATTCATTTACCACAGACTGGCAGTAAACTTTCATAGGCAAAGCAAAAAAAAAGAAAAGTGCAAAATAATGAGGGCATAGTTTTAATGTGTGATGACCTTTGGACAGACACCGAAAGTGCTCTTTCTGGGTGCGCTGCACTTGAGGTCTTTGAGCTTGTTAAGTGTTGAGACAATTGCTGAGGTTTCTCCATGGGGAATAATAATATTGCTGCAGAGACACAATGTCCTGCCAACCATAAGACATCTCACTACTACGGCACACAAGAGGTCTTCAGGGATTCGTATTGCAATCATTTGCTCTGCTTGGTGGTCTGTCTGGCAATTGATGTTGCACTAGCTCATAGTATTAGTTGCCCTGCCCTCTTTATCTCCATGGATTTTTTGCATGTTGCAGCATAAAATCACTTTTAACTAAACATATTTCATCTCCAATATTGTCAGATTCGTGCATGTTGCAGAAATATTAAACCAATATATTAAGTTGGGGCAGAGTATGTACTGTAACAGGTATGACATTAGGGTTGGAGAGGGCAGGAGGAAATATGTCCTGTGAGAATATAGGAAAATATTGTTTTATCTTGTCCCCCCCTTGCTAGTGCTGTGAAATAACTGCAGTGTTCTTTCAGAAGTCATGTTTTTTTCTTTTTTCTTTTTTTTGCTTGTTTTACTGTGTCCTACTGATCTGAATCTGATCTTAATTTATTTAACATATGATCCTGTAACTAGATAATATTTAGCATATGTACACTCATGATAATGCCTGCAGAGGATGATCCCCTATCTGAGAAAAATTGCTTTTATACAACAGTTGAATAAACAAGAAGTCAATACTGAGAAAATTGCATTTTAGATACAATATTGTCACAGCAGATCTAACCATTGCTCCTAGCAACAGAGGAGTGAATTCTTTTGAATCAGATGAGCAAACTATTCAATGACTCACTCGTAATGAGATTTCATTCATGACAACTCTCAGGATAGATTGTAAAATCTTTATTAAAAGAGAACTCCACTTCCAGAACAACAATTCACAAATAATTTACTCATCCCCTTGTCATCCAAGATGTTCATTTCTTTCTGTCTTCAGTCGTGAAGAAATTTTGGTTTGTGAGGAAAGCATTTCAGGATTTTTCTCCATATAATGGACTTCACTGGTGCCCCGATTTTTTTAAACTTCCAAAATGTAGCAGCTTCAAAGGTCTCTAAACGATCCCAGCCAAGGAAGAAGTGTCTTATCTAGCGAAACGATCAGTCATTTTTTTCGGAAAATAATTTCATCCTTTTTAAGCACAAAAGCTTGTGTAGCACAGGCTCTGGGATGTACTACGTACTATTAAATCACGTTGAAAGGTCACGCAGACGTAGGCGGAACTACAGATCCAGTTTTTACAAAGCGAACATGCGAAGACTAAGAAAGTGCAAGTAAGTAAACAATAAGGTACAACAATGTCAACAAGTTGTAGGAGAAAATAAGATGGAGTTTTTTGCCATACACAGTACACAGACGATAAACTTAGACGTGATTCGTAGTAGTGATGGGAAGTTCAGATCATTTTACCGACTCGGAACTTTGAGTCTCGTTCAGCAAAATGAGCAAATCTTTTTTCGTGTCATTTTGTTCATTTTAGCAAAATATAATTAAAATGTTACATGTTACTTCCCTGACACATCTACTGCTTACACAAACGTTGATCACACTACAAACAAGACAAAACTATAATGCTATAAGAAACAGAAAATATTAATTAATTGTTTACCTGGGTCTTTAGTCTATGCTCACCTCACCATTTATCTGACAAGTTTTCGGATTTGAGTTGTTCGTTCATCACGTGACAGCCCCATTAGATGACAAACGACTCGAAAAACCAGAAGACTCAAATTCCTACTAAATGAATGAATCACTCCCCGAGACGCCTCGTTCTTCCCGATTCACATTAAAGATTCATTCAAAATGAAAGAATCGTTCAAGAACGACCCATTACTACTTCGTAGCATAGTGGACGTGCATCCCAGAGCCTGAGCTTTTAGGCTTAAAAAGTATACAAATTTTTATTTTTCTAAAAAAATTACAGATCGTTTCGCTAGATAAGACCCTTCTTCCTTGGCTGGGATCGCATTTTGGAAGTTCAAAATTGGGGCACCAATGAAGTCCATTATATGGAGAAAAATCCTGAAATGCTTTCCTCAAAAACCATAATTTCTTTACGACTAAAGACAGAAAGACATGAACATCTTGGATGACAAGGGGGTGAATAAATTATTTGTGAAATGTTGTTCTGGAAGTGGACTTCTCCTTTAATGTAAATAGAATGTGCATAGGTTTGAGCTTGGCAGATTTGATCTGCTACACTGCTGCTGTAGAACAAGTGTCTACTTGTGTACTCTCTCTAGTCTGGTTTGTTTGTCTGACAAAAATGGCATATTCAGCATTATGATTGGACAGATGGCAAACTCGGGTCCATTAGTGCGCAAGTTTCATGGCTGAACTATTCTTTAATGTTTTTTGGCCCTGAATGAATTCACATTTGTGAAAGTGGTTGAGTTAATGGTTTAATTATTTACATAAAGACAGTTGCTGTTCTTTCAAAATAGCATACTAGCATACTATCCTCCATTTTTACTTGTCTTGGATAAAGCCTAGTTCTAGACTAAAATGTAAGCCTGAGCTGTTTCAACTGAAAGACACTTACTATGACTGATCTTAAAATATATCATTCCCTTTGTTTTGTCTCAAGATGCAAACCAGTAATGTGTTTTCTAAGGCACGTTAATAAAAATTATTTAAATGTCCTAATTGAACTATGGCCTAATCCTGGTTTAGGCTAAGCCCTGTCTATGATACCAGTCCTATATAGTATTTTATTGCCTAATCTAAACATGGCAGAAATCGTAGGCCTAGCAAAAGTATGGTAGTATCTTAAATAACTAGTCACTATCAAAATATGTGACCCTGGATCACAAAACCAGTCATAACAGTCAATTTATTTTATTTATACATCATATGAAAGCTTTTCATTGATGTATGGTTTGCTATACTAGATTGATATTTGTCCAAGATATAACTATTTGAAAATCTGGAATCTGAGGGTGCAAAAAAATCAAAATATTGAGAAAATCACCTTTAAAATTGTCAAATGAGGTTCTTAGCAATGCATATTACTACTCAAAAATTAAGTTTTGATATATTTACAGTAGGAATTTTACAAAATATCTTAATGGAACATGATCTTTACTTAATATCCTAATGATTTTTGGCATAAAACAAAAATCAATAATTTTGACCCATACAGTGTATTTTTGGGTATTGCTACAAATATACCCCAGCGACTTAAGACTGGTTTTGTGGTCCAGGGTCACATATAACTACCCACTTGTTTAATTCCTAAATTAATCAGTGAATTAATTGTTTGAAGGAATGTTTGAATGACTCACTCGACAGCAATTTCATTCATGAATGAATTAGTGTTTTTTAAATGAATCTCTAGAGCAAGCAATTGACTCGTAAGGAGATTTACTTGTCGCTGCCTACTGGTGTAATAGTGTAACTTATAGAAAGAGTCAGTAAGTTAACTGTGGCTTTATTTTAAGCGTGTGGGGGTGGAAGTGCTGTATATTTGTCCAATAGTTCCTACATAAGATGTATATTGTATACTTAATGCATACCCCAATGATTTTTTTTTTCTTTCTGATTTGAGAATATTTTTATTGTGCATTTATATTAGAGTAATAAATAAGCTCCATTACTTGTACTGCAGCCTCTCATTGATTCACTGATTTGAACACATGCAGTAACTTTAGAACCAGCTGGGAATCTTCAATATTGTTTAAAGAGGTTTTTGCCTAACATGGCCTCATTAGTTACCTCTAGTCATGCGATTGTATTAATAAACATAAAATATTTCCATCTGCTACGCAATCAAAATTTGAAAGCTTTTGGTCTGATATACCACCTTAATTCTCATAACACTTGGTACAACAGTGATGAATAGTCCTCTTGTACATAATTATACAGGTTCTCTCCATTTAGAGGGTGATTAAGAGGAGAGTTGTCTGATTTGTGACCCTCAGCATCTGGACTGGCTTTTGCTTCCTGTGACATACCATCTGTGTTGCCAGGTCAAAAACAACCCTCCTATTCAAGTGGGACTGCCTCATTTTCAAGACTAATGCACTGAAAATGAGCACAGAATTGCACATCCACCATTCTCCTGGAGGCCTGCCAACAGTTGTTCAACTCTTGCCAAACTCCCTCGTTCTTGCAGTCTTTTTTTACATGCTTGTTTCTCAAACCTCCCAGTGCTAAATGTGCTAAACGAACTTGAGTGAGCCAATTTGCTCAGTATTTGCAAAGCCCTTCAAGTGAGATTACATTATAGCTGAACAGACAAAGATTTACACTGCAGAGATGAAAACATAACAGACAGTGTGGTTATACTCTGCTTTCATTGCATGCCAACATGATACCCAGACACCTCAACAAATCCTCATAATCTCATTGATTTAAAGTGCCGTTATTTCTTTTCTCCTGCAGGTGGTTCACTAAAATTTCAAGCGCCCCAGGAATTCCATGGATGTTAGCTGTTCCGTACCGCCGAGGCTTTGTGGAGTTCTTCATACTGGATTCATCGCTCCTTTGCCGTCACCATAAAAGTCACTCGTATCCATCTTTGCACCTAAAGGTTGTTCCAATGCTCATGGGGAACTGCCTGCTGCTGTTCCTCTGGTGCCTCTTAGACAAAAGCTTCGTTTCTCCCCTCCACTCTTCATCCCAGAGCAGGATGGGGAAGGATCAGCACAGGAACCTGATGGCACATAGGAAACATGGCATGATGGGAGCTCACAGAGTCAAGAGGGGATGGGTGTGGAACCAGTTCTTTGTTCTGGAAGAGTACATGGGATCTGATCCACAGTATGTTGGAAAGGTAAGATGATATTGATTCTCAGAGCTGATGTTTAGGGTCAAAGGTATTGAGAATGGATGGGGAATAAAACTGTTGGGGGTGTTCAAAGGCTTGAACTAGACTAGAGCTTCTAGTTTTTCTTTTATCTTCCCTTCTTTGTTCATGACCAGCTGCTGGAAACTAAATATTCTATGTACCACATAACACGGTTCATGAGTTGAGCAACCAGATGTTGCAATGGAGACTGTAGGAAGTGGTAACCCATAACAAGATAAAACATTTTTTTGCAGTGCATTGGAATTTGCAGAAAATGTTGCATATTCATACCTACATACATATCTTTGTATACATTCAGATGCATTCACACAATGATTGCCGCAGATTTCCAATAGCAGCAAATGATGTGAGATTCTCTCCGATGGTAATTTATTCAAAGCAGCAGAAAAATGCATTAAAGTGTAGTGACTGAGTGCATGCAAATAAAGCATTTTCAGAATCTGCAAATTAGGACGTATATGACAATCTGACATCAGTGGATTTGTGGACCATCATCTTTCTGTCTGTGAGATATGCTCTGATCCACCAAAACTGTTACATGTCAAACATAAAAATGTGGATATTATAATCTGAAACCATTTAATTAGTATTCACAGCGAAGGGAAAAGGTTAAAAGGCTTCTGCATTGTATCCCAGGCTGAAAATTCACTATCAAGGTCCTCTACAAAGGGGGTTGAGATTGAGCACCTTCAGCTTAAATGGGATCAGGGCTAAATTGAATAGTCTGCAGTCAATGCCAGTGCAATCAGTGTGGTCTAACTGAGCGCTGTCTGTGCGGATGTACATTGGGAGAGGGGGGCTTGTCACAGACGGGTTCTCAACAACATGCCACTTCTACTTCTGTTGCTGTATCACATTGAAAAACAACTCATTCTTTTTCACTCAAGATCAGTCAGACGACACGGTCAAGCCTTCCCTGTAACCTCTTATTTATATAACCCCAAGAACAGCTGTAGCAAGAGCGAATAAAGCTTTAATTACAAACAAACATGTTTGCCTGTCACTATGAATAGAGTTTGTTGGCTATAACCTCCTTTAACTCAGGTCACTGGAAGAATATTGCTTACAGGCTACTTATGAATTGCATGGGTGATGCTCACGTTGGCATCAAATGAGCAAGATGCTATTTAAAGAGTAATTGTAAACAGATTGTGACATTTTATGTTCACTGTTATTTTATAAATTTTTAACAATTGTTAAAATTGTCTTAAAAAAAAATCCACTATAATTTTATAAATAATACTGTTTTGTGTCACGGAATGTAGTTTTAAAAGGGTTTTTTGTTTTTTTTTTTGTTTTTGAGAAGGTGATAATCTACTTGTTTAGACTTCCAATATGTGGTTTGTTGATAAAGAGAATGTCTATTTGAAAATTTGCTTTGATATTTTCGGAGATGAGAGCTCCAGGGCGTCAGCGAAATTCAGCGCTCATAAACCCGTTGAGAGCAGCCTTACCTCAGACGCATCTTCTGGAATTTGCCGCTAGCTCTGATGTCTCATGAGATACAGTTCATTTTGAGAAAATCTAACGGGCAGTCTTCAGTCTCATTAATCTATTATTTGTTCCAGAGCAAATAGTTTTGGCTGAGGGCAAAATCTCATCACTTTATGTAACTTTAATGCTGTATATCAGAGTGCTGCCTTTGTACTTTAGTATGAATTGCCTAGCAACTTTTATAATGGCTGTTGTAGTTTTTTATATATATAATAAAGGTATTTAATAATAGTATTTAGCATTGAAAAACCAAATGTGGTCATGATGGTGATTTTAGTTACATTGCTCCGCCATTAGGTTTTTATAAATGAGTCAGCCGTAATGACTTTTATATTGAAAGAGACTGAAACAGGGTTATAAATGAGGAAGTTATTTTTACTTTCAACAACACCTTATAAGAGGCAGCCAACATATGCACTGAGCAGCGCTTTGGTCGGAAATCACCCTTAACAGATGAAAGGATAGTATGACAAAGATATTGCTTTCCTCAGCAGACATTCAAACTAATGTTTTATTGTGATTATGAGATTGAGCTGAAGAATGAATGCTGTATCAGATGCAGGTAATCAAACTCGCTCAGTCCATCTGTCTTTCATGTAATACTCTACATAATGCAGTGAGCTTTTAATACAGTTTTAATATGTTTTCAGTAACTCAAGGTTCTTTCATTACTAGTTTTAAAATTACATTTTTTAATTAGTAAAGGAGGCTTGGGCTCAGGTTTTTAAAGACATTCCATTTGTGTTTTTATGTATTTACACACTCGTGCCATCGAAATGTTGTATAAACACAATATCACACAAGTAACCGTGCAATATGGCTGTATATCGGCATGCCTGTCGTTGTGGCGTCACACCGATTGATGTGTTCTGTTGCTGGATGTAATAATAAACATAGTGGTCGTCATTTACTCCCAACATCTGAGCCGCTGAAGATGCAGTAGATTACGTTTGTTTGTGAAGGGAATGCACCTCCCGATCTACATATATCCGTCTATGCTCGCGCAAATCATTCATGATCCAGCTTCACTTACAGCAGAAGGGAGTATAAGGTTTTTTTTATGAATGTTTGTGATCGCCTTTCCTAATAATGTGCTAGTTAGCAAGTTTAGCGGCTAAACGCGGCTAAATGTGGCTAAAGTAAACAGGCTTGTCTTTCCACAGAGAGAAGATGGGGCGGGGTGAGAAGAGCTTATTTGCATTTAAAGCAGCCTTGATCAGAATGAAATGATTTTTGCAGAGCTGATTTTGGCAAGGTAAAAAGGGTGTTTCGTCAAACTGATTCAAATGGTAGCTCTCGAGTTTGTGAGTATTTATGTTTTAAAAGAATCTGCTCAAAAGAGTAATTTGCTTGTGAATCAAAAACACTATAACAATACAATATTATCAGTAGCACCACTGCTAAAACAGGTTGCATGATATTTTGAGAATCAAGGCTGTTAAAATGAACACTGCAGTTCATCTGGAATTCAATATGTTCAGCCAGCTAGTTAATTTAATTTATTTTATATTTACAACCCCATTTATCTGGCACAAAATAATGGGAATGTCAATTAGAGAGTGTCAATGAGAGTAATACTTCAAACACATACATAAACATTCTAATCAAAATGTTGAGATGAGCAGCAGCTTCTGACTAAATATTTTATTTAAAGGACATAAGATATTCCATATGTCTGTGAATATGCATTTATATAATTCATTCAATATAATAAGTCACATGAACTAATTGACTAAATAACTGTCTGAATGAAACGTTATGTTAAAATGAAACACTACAAGAGATGTTTGATTTTTGTCTCGGTTTATTTGACTGTGAAGCAAAATTAGATTTTCTAAAACCATCTTTTCAGTGGTCTGCGCACTTGTCAGGGATCATGTGGTTGTGTTCACATTTATTTAAAAGAATTGGACTAAAATAACAATTGCTCCAGGGTTCATTTTAATCGAGCCAAACATGCCAAGTGTGAACACACAGCTTTAGTTATTTCCCAGCTCACGTTCACATGTTCTTCCTAACACACTAAAAACTTTAGATATTTTTCATTAGGTCATAACACTTTAAACTTTGCGATTGTGGCTTCACACCTGCCATAACTGTAATGATTTCTTGGGGAAGACTGTGATCAGAGGTGGCATCATGGGAAATTATAACACATTCCATCTTATAATGTTTGAGCTGCCAACACAATGAAACTGGCATCACACAAAAAATGTTACCTCAAAGTTACATGACAGGAAAACTCTAATTAGAGCAAGCAAGAAAAAAACTGGAACGGGGAAAGAAGTAGTTATTTCGCTGTGTGCTTTGCACATCATAGGCTACTCTCAATACAGTTATATCTTGTTTAAAAATGAATGGGTCAGTTTGAATAAATGTCAGTCTGTCTATCCATCAATCACAACAGTATTTGAAGAGAATGTGGGGAGCTTTGTAAAACAATCAGTTCTTTCTCAGCAGAAGGATATTGTAGAAAAATACTGGATTATATAACTCCGAGTCGTAACTGGTAAAACAGCCTGAACAGCCTATTTGCAGGTTGTGGTCAAATATATAATTTTTCAGATGTTGTCACAAGAAAGCCTTTAATTGGATTCTAATTTGAACTCTTTGCAGAGTTATTACAGTTATTTTGCTAATAAATTACAGTTAATATTGCAGATACACCAATAATTAGACCCAAGTAGAACAAATATAAATTGTGATTTCAAACTAACCATATTCATTTCAAACTGTCAGAGAATTTCTTACATTTTCTTTAATGCTAACAAAATTACCAATGCACTTTTATCAAACATTTCTGCAAGTTTTATTTTTGTCTTTATTTTTCCATGTGAAGCAAGTTACACTTTTTGTTTGCCCTTTGCAGTGAGGATATATTATCCCACTGTCACATTTTCTTTCCAAGTATGACCTTTTCAGGAGGAAATAACTCTTCTTGAGAGCCTTGCCTTTTTTTTCTTGGTGTTTTACTGTCAACACTAAGCATCCTCCTTACCTCTGAACACATTTTGTAAGACCATGCACTGCTGTATGTCCACTGGAGGTCACTAATTTAGGATAGTGTATTTTTAATTTACTGCCCTCATTGGCATTCATAAATGTTTAGTGATATAAATAACTATCCGGATACAGATTAGCTCTATCAAGGCTGGGTTGTAGCTCATGGATTATCTGCTATCTGCTAAAGAGAATCATTTGATGGCATGTTGTACCCTAATGTTTTATTTTTATTAGTTATTTGGCAGGATGACAGGATTTAGAAGTACAGAGTTCCTCCTCCGTTTGAACATTGTGGATCACATGCATACATCATTGATTTTTTTTTTCTTTTCATAGTATTAATTCCAGATCTTATTCCAAACTTAATCCTTCCTTCCCAGTCAAACTCAGTTCACTCCATCTGAAGAATTTGCTGTTTCCATGCACTTACTCTTGAAAAGATAACGGTTTCCTACGGCACTTTATAATCTTAGAGTCCTTATGTTTTGTAATCTTTTATTTAGCAGATTTTTATCTCTTCTGAAATAGAGAATTCCATAAAACCTTCGGTAAAGCCATTATATTTCCGGCCGAAGAATATATGTGCTGTAAATAAATCAATGTTGTTGAGCCGCTATCAGAAAATAAATAACTGAGAGTTATCCACATCAATCCTCTTTGGACATCCTCAAACTGTATGGGTAATAATATTCCACCCACTCTATTAGCCAATGTGTAGTCACATGATCAGAGACTGAAATACTGTAGGATTGGTTTGGATAGGCCAAATTTGATTTACTGTAAGTAAATGGATTAAAATAAATAGTCTCATTGGATATGCTAGATTTATGTTTTAGAGATGATTATGTCTTGTAATACTAATGTCTGTGGTTTTTGTTTTTGTATTTGCATATATTTGCATATGTTTACAGGTGAATTGCATTAATGAGTATTTACTCACCAGCTCCTAGTGAGATTTCTCATTGTCGCTTTTTGCATTTCAGCTTCACTCTGACCTGGATAAGGGAGATAGTATGGTGAAGTACACACTCTCAGGTGAAGGAGTTGGCTCTATTTTCACCATCGAGCCAAGCACTGGAGACATCCATGCCTTAAGGAGCTTGGACCGAGAAGAGAAGCCTTATTACACACTGAGAGCACAGGCTGTGGACGTGCTCACGGGCAGACCCTTAGAGCCCGAGTCGGAGTTTATTATCAAAGTCCAGGACATCAATGACAATGAGCCAAGGTTCCTGGAGGGCCCATACTCAGCCAGCGTCCCAGAGATGTCACCCGTCGGTGAGTTCACTTCTCATTATGTCCCAGATGGTTGGGTGTTTGATACTGTGAGAAAATCCTGGCCTCAAAGCATTTAAGATGAGAGCCGTTCAGTCTTGATGTGATGATCTGAACTCTTCCTCCTTATTGTCCACATACATATTCAAGGTCGGTATAAGGCGTTAGACATTAGTCTGTTGCTCCTAGTAATGAACTGCACTGATTTATCCCTGCTAAATATCCCAGCTTAAGGTGGTTAGTTGGTCTCCCAGCCTGGCCAAGCTAGTTAAGCTGGTCTGTTTTGATGGTTTTAGAAGAATTTTGGGCACGTTTCATCTGGACAGGCTGGGGACCAGCTGGCCAGCCAGTCTGATAACTAATCCCAAATGCTTAATCTTACAGCAAATGCTGTGGAACACTGTATCCCCCCTTAGGAAAGCATTCACAACTGCTCTGACAGTTTTTTTTTATATTTTTAGACAACATTTTGAATTGATTACTTTGAAGCCCATTTTTAGATTTGCATTCTAGTGCAATACTATGCAGCCAACTCACATTTTTGTACATACATTTGCAGGAAAATATATGAATTGGTTAGTTTAAAAAGTATGACAAATAAAACTAAGAGAATAGGAGAACTGAGCAATATAGTCACAAAAAAAAGGTGGGTTGTTGAATTTAATGCAGATGAAAACAAGTCTGTTAGGGATAAACTTACAGTCTTTACAATAAAACTCACTATATAAAGGTCCTAGATCTTTCGTAAAACTGTTTTATGGAGTTTTTGTCCGCAGTTCTGTGTCTTTCTTTTCTTTGTCATTTTTTCCTAAAGATGTTTCGTCGGCTGATCAGTATTTTGTTAAACAACAGTACAGTCCATTAAACACTGTACTTCTATCCCTCAAAGCCTCATTTTCTGTCCTGTCAAAAATTAAATATGGTGCTACCCTGGCAAAGGTCTATTGTGATGCACTTTCAAGTGTAACAGATATAATTATTTATTGGATTTTGAGATGTGGGTGTTGCACTCAAAAATAAATGCAAGCTTGCATTTTGATCAAACATTTAAAAAAGAAATATAGGCGTGGATAAACAAAAAGATCTATAACATGTTTTTACAAAATAGATGTGCAAAAACTTGTTTCTGCGGTCTTCACCAAGGGATCCCAGGGTATTAATACTGGCTTAATATAACAAAAATGATGCATATAGATATGATACATATCTTCAGTGGCTGCGGCATCATGACAAGCATTGGCATGTTTGCATCCTGCCAGGATGGCAACTAGCGTTTCTTGTCTCTGCCGTTTGTAAGCTCTTTCAGTAGCTGTGGTCTACTAAAAGCCTCAAAGTCATCAGGGTTACAGTGGAGAGAATGAGTCTTTAGGAAATTGTATTCATCCACAGGCATCTTCCTATTATTTTCTCCTCTTCTTATCACTAAGAATGCAGTGAAAACTTACATCGCTTCTCTTGTTGTCCTTCGACTGAAAATTACAAGTAAAAGTTGCACAATGTGGCATCGGATCACTATTTTATTTTCTGAGTTGCGGTAAAAATAGCAACAGGTAGTGTCAGTAGCTCACCCAGTGCAACCATTTCACGTCATTGAAATAATGGTGCCCCCCATAGTCCAAAATATGAAAGGTAACGTAAATTTTTCTTGGGTTTTCTACTACAGTTGCAATCAAAATTATTTAACACCCCAGATACTGCAGTACTTCACAAAAACAAGATTTCTGAAGATCCACGATTTTATAAGAACTGCATCTACAACCATTTACTGACATATTAAAAGTGATAATGTCAATATATAATATAATGTTTTTAAATTATAAGATGTTTTAATAGCACAGGAGTTAGCTTGGAGTGTTACACATAATACATTTAGGCCATGCATATGCTGAAGTTGAGTAGCAAATATGGTAAAGTCAACAGAGCATTTACAAAAGCTATAGAGAAGAAATAGTTTTATTTACATTAGAGAGTCTAAAGCTACATGAAGGCATCCAAGACATTACAAGTTTCTAGAGACACAGCTGGCAGCCTTATTCCTTAGTTTAAAGTGTGTTGTACTAGAAAACCTTTGAGGGTGTTGAACAAAAAAGCACAATATCATAAAATGTTTGATCAACGCATTTTTTATCTCATTGAAAATATCTGAATTTGAAGAAAGCAGCGGCAAAGTAAAAACCAAAGATTATCAGTGATCAGAAAGCTTTTTCAGGCGAGGAATGAGCCAAGATTGCAGTAGTATGGATTCTGCCACTGAATAAAAGAATAAAAAAGGTCATTGCGTCTTTTTATCTCACAATTCTAACTTTTTTTTCTCAGAATTGTCATATAAACTCGCAATTCTGACTTGAATTGTGAGATATAATCTCACAATTGTGAGTTATAAAGTCAATACTACTAGATATAAAGTCAGAATTGCAGGATATAAACTCAAAATTGCGAGAAATAAAGTCAGAATTGCGAAATATAAACTTGCAATTCTGACTTTATTTCTCGCAATTGCAACTTTGTATCTCGCAATTCTGACTTTTTTTTCTCGCAATTGCGAGTTTATTTCACGCAATTCTGACTTTATTTCTCTGAATTGCGACTATATCTCAGAGTTTTGACTTTCTAACTCTCAATTGTGAGTTTATATCATACAATTGCGACTTCATTTCTCAGAATTGCGAGTTTATCTCATGCAATTCTGACTTTATTTCTCAGATTTGTGTTTATATCTCGCAATTCCGACTTTATTTCTTGCAATTGTGAGTATATATCCCGCAATTCTGACTTTTATAGCTATTGACTTTATAACTCACAATTGTGCATTTATATCTAACAGTTCTGAGAAGAAAGTCAGAATTGTGAGATGTAAAGTCGAAATTGCGAGAAAAAAAGTCTGAAATTGTGAGATAACGTCGCAATAACCTTTTTTTTATTCAGTGGCGGAAATGGGCTTCCATACACTAGAGAGGTGACATAAGCAAACCCGCAACCTTTCGGTTACCATCCCGACTCCCTAACCATTAGGCCACGGCTGCCAATGTCCAAGCATCATTTTCTGCACAAATTTTACTTTTGGATTGAATTATTTTGAACATGAACGTTTAGAGCCAATTTGATTTTTTTTTTTTATCATTCTATAATTTCTCAGAATTACTCAAATGTGTATTAACAAACTTACTGATGCCTTTGTTGAATTGTTTTCACAAAATTTTGTTCTCTGCAGCAAAATGTCTTGCAGGTCAAGGGGGTTGAATAATTTCGATTGCAACTGTACATATTTCAGTAAGAGACACTGTTGACCATATATTAAACAATAGAAGTCTTAATACCCTGGGTTCTCTTTAATACATATATAATATACTATGTGGACAAAAGTGTTAGGATGCCTGACCATTACACCAACAGAGACCTTAATGACGCTGCATTCTAAATACATCCCTGAATAATCCCAGCCCCTGAGTGTCATTATCCCTTCTCTACCAAATGTTACAGTTAGCACAAAGCAGTCAGACAGGTAACAGTCTCCTGGCATCCTCTAAATCCAAAGACTAGCTTGGCCAGGCCGGGAGACCAAGTAACCATCTTAGGCTGGAATATTCAGCAGGGATAAATCAGTGCAGTTAATTACAGGAGCAACAGACTAATGTCTAACGCCTTTTACCAACCTTGAATATGTATGTAGACAATAAAGAGGAAGAATTCAGATCATCACATCAAGACTGAAAGGCTCTCATCTTATATGCTTTGAAGCCAGGATTTTCTCACAGTATCAAACACCCAACCATCTGGGACAACCATCCCAGCAGACTGCCAAATAGAGAAGCATGATTCATCACTCCGTAGAACATGTTTCCACTGCTCCCGAATTCAGTGGTGGCATGCTTTACTCCAGGGATTCTCAACTCTGGCCCTCAAGGTCCACTTTCCTCCAGAGTTTAGCTCCAACTTTGATCAAACTTTCTGTAACTTTCTAGCATTCTTAAAGACCCTGATTAGCTTGTTCAGGTTTGTTTGGTTAGGATCGAAGCGAAACTCTGCAGGAAAGTGGACTTTGAGGGCCAGATTTGAGAACCCCAGCTTTACACCACTCCATTTGAGGCTTGCCATTGTATTTGATGATGTAAGACAGAATGGAAACTCATTCCATGAAGCTCCCACCTTACAGTTTTTGTGCAGATACTAATGCCAGTGGAAGTTTGGAACTCTTTAGCTTTGGAATCAGCAGAGCGTTGGTGACTTTTACGCACTATGCACCTCAGCATTCGGTCACTCCACTCTGTTACTTTATCTCCTGCTTCATGGCTGAGTTGCTGCTGTTCCTAAATGCTTTCACTTTCCAGTAATACCTCTTACAGTTGACTGTGGAATATCTAGGAGCGATGAAATTTCACAAGACTTATTGCAAAGGTGGCATCCTATCTCAGTACCACGCTTGAATTCACTGAGCTCTTCAGAACTACCCAATTTTTCACAAATATTTGTAAATGCAGACTGTACGGCTAGATGCTTGATGTATACATGTGGCAGTGGGTCTGATTAAAACACATGAATTCAAACATTAAAGGGATAGTTCACCCAAAAATAAAAATCCCCCTATGATTTACTCACCCTCAAGCCATCCTAGGTGTGAATGACTTTCTTCTTTCAGTCGAATACAATCTGAGTAATATTTAAAAATTGACTGTTTTGTAATGACATTGAATGGGTGAGTAAATCATGGGCGAATTTTCATTTTTGGGTGAATTATCCCTTTAAGAGGTTCATATACTGTATATTTGTATACATGTTTTTCTTGTTATTTGTATTCTGAAGCAGCTTTACAAAAAATATTGCTTTACAACCTCCAGTGAGCAAGCTATAGGCAACACTGACAAGCAAAAATTCTTTGAGATGTTTAAGCTGATGAGGAAGAACCCTTGGAGGACAAATACGCAGCACGGAGCCCTTTCTCCTCTGGCTGACACATGATTAAACAAATTGAGACAAACATAAACCATAAATCTGTTACAGAATGTATGCTTGTTTACAATTGCAGTACAATCATAAGTACAATTGAATTTGCAATCTTTTGTCTCATGATTATAAATATGGTCTGTATTCATCATTATTATTTGCTTGCGGCAATGCTTGTGTCATTCGATTGCCTCTTATCATCTCTTTCATGTCTGTAATCAGGCACATATGTGACGCAAATAACCGCCACTGACGCAGATGACCCTACTTATGGAAACAGCGCGCGGATTGTGTACAGTATCCTTTATGGGCAGCCCTACTTCTCTGTTGACCCCAAGACAGGTGAGAGATAGTTGATTTTTTTTTGGGTGTGTGAGCGGGGGGGATGTTGCATTAAACACATGGTCTTTTGCATTCTGCAAAATTCAGCACTCTGCCCAAAGCCTTTCTACTGCTTTGCCTTTGGCATTTTATTCATCTCTTGTCATGCCGTCATCTCCTGATCAAAAAGTAGCTCCTCTGAGAGGGGAACTATTAGGATTGATTAGTCTTCAGAAGAATGTCAGGTTTGCCTTTTCATGATACAGCTCACAAAAGCATTTCAGCATAGATTAATGACGCCCTGTTCAGTTCTTCATATTGCTGTACTGTAGGTCTTTTATGTCCATTAGAAGAGTGTCAAACTATAAGAATCATTTTGCTGGCCATCACTGTAAAAACTAAAATGTACACTGACCACAATTATAAACGCAACACTTTTGTTTTTGCCCCCATTTTTCAAGAGCTGAACTCACAGATCTAAGACTTTTTCTGTGTACACAAAAGGCCTATTTCTCTCAAATATTGTTCACAAATCTGTCTAAATCTGTGTTAGTGAGCACTTCTCCTTTGCCGAGATAATCCATCCACCTCACAGGTGTGGCATATCAAGATGCTGATTAGACAGAATGATTATTGCACAGGTGTGCCTTAGGCTGGCCACAATAAAAGGCCACTCTAAAATGTGCAGTTTTATCACACAGCACAATGCCACAGATGTTGCAAGTTTTGAGGGAGCGTGCAATTGGCATGCTGACTGCAGGAATGTCCAACCAGAGCTGTTGCCCGTGAATTGAATGTTCATTTCTCTACCATAAGCCGTCTCCAAAGGCATTTCAGAGAATTTGGCAGTACATCCAACCGGCCTCACAACCGCAGACCATGTCTGACCACACCAGCTCAGGACCTCCACATCCAGCATCTTCACCTCTAAGATCGCCTGAGACTAGCTACCCGGACAGCTGCTGCAACAATTGGTTTGCATAACCAAAGATTTTCTGCACAAACTGTCAGAAACCGTCTCAGGGAAGCTCATCTGGATGCTCGTCATCCTCATCGGGGTCTCAACCTGACTGCATTTCGTTGTTGTAACCGACTTGAGTGGGCACATGCTCACATTCAATGGCGTCTGGCACTTTGGAGAGGTGTTCTCTTTACGGATGAATCCTGGTTTTCACTGTACAGGGCAGATGGCAGACAGCGTGTATGGTGTTGTGTGGGTAAGCGGTTTGCTGATGTCAACGTTGTGGATCGAGTGGCCCATGGTGGCGGTGTGGTTATGGTATGCGTAGGCATATGTTATGGACAACGAACACAGGTGCATTTTATTGATGCCATTTTGAATGCACAGAGATACCGTGATGAAATCCTGAGGCCCATTGTTGTGCCATTCATCCACGACCATCAATTCATGTTGCAGCATGATAATGCACTGCCCCATGTTGCAAGGATCTGTACACAATTCCTGGAAGCTAAAAACATCCCAGTTCTTGCATGGGCAGCATACTCACCGGACATGTCACCCACAGAGCATGTTTGGGATGCTCTGGATCGGCGTATACGATAACGTGTTACAGTTCCTGCCAATATCCAGCAACTTTGCACAGCCATTGAAGAGGAGTGGACCAACATTCGACAGGCCACAATCAACAACCTGATAAACTTTATGCAAAGGAGATGTGTTGAACTGCGTGAGGCAAATGGTGGTCACACCAGATACTGACTGGTTTTCGGACACCCCCGGAACCCCCAGTACAGTAAAACTACACATTTTAGAGTGGCCTTTTATTGTAGCCAGCACACCTGTGCAATAATCATGCTGTCTAATCAGCATCTTGATATGCCACACCTGTGAGGTGGATGGATTATCTTGGCAAAGGAGAAGTGCTCACTAACACAGATTTAGACAGATTTGTGAACAATATTTGAGAGAAATAGGCCTTTTGAGTACATAGAAAAGGTCTTAGATCTTTGAGTTCAGCTCATGAAAAATGGGGGCAAAAACAAAAGTGTTGCATTTATAATTTTGGTCAGTGTAGAACAGAAGAACAGTTGAACAGTTCGCATGACTTTCATTAAATTTGTTAAGTTTACTAAATTGTTTAAAGTAAATGTCACTACTCTTGGAAATTTGCATTAAAACTACACTGTAAAAAAGAAAAAAAAAAACGTATTAAAAAATAAAGTTGTTCTTGTTTCAACTTAAAAAATTAAGTGTTCATGCTGTCTTAAAATTTTACGTTTACTCAACTCAAACCCACATTTTCATGTAGTACAACTTAACATTTCATGTTGACTAAACTTAACATTTTAAGGCAGCATGAACACTTGCTTTTTGTTTCTTTTGTTTCTTTCCTATATTCTACTGTTTATTTGCATCTTTGTTCTAATTTTTAAAAACAAAGCTAAAAATATATATATATATATATATATTGTGATTATTAATATAGAATTTATTATTTTTTTAAAAAGTGGAGGAAATATGCAATGCTGCTCAGTAATTTTGCTTTGGATCCTTCAATAAGTTCGATTTTTTCTTCGATTTTTTTCTCAAAATTGACTTTGCTGCCTCTGTTGACTTCAAATGGGTGTAGCTCAGTCATTTCTTTGTCAATTCCAACAAGTCATAAATCATAAATGGAGATTATGTAAATAAAAAGAACTCTTTTCTGAATATTTGCTCATTGCTGACTCATTTTGGCAGTACAGATCACACATGTTCTCTGTTTCTCTCTCTTTTCTGTTTCTCTGCATCAGGAATCATAAGAGTTGCTTTACCCAACATGGATAGGGAGGTTAAAGAAATGTACCAGGTGGTCATACAGGCTAAGGACATGGGTGGACAGCTTGGGGGCTTAGCTGGGACCACAACCATCAATATCACTCTCCGTGATGTCAACGACAACCCACCACGGTTTTCTAAAAGTATGTTCCAAAGCCACTGTTTCTAGAAATGCAGGAATCATTATAGAGCGCATTGAAGCTTACAGTATACTGTCAGCATTTCTATATCAGCAGCAGTTTATCCCTGGGGTTTATCTTAATGTGAATTTAATCTGGTTTCATATTTGCTTTGCTCTTTGGAAATCTTAAACATGAGTCCATTATTTGAATAGTTTAATTCACTTAATGGCTGGCACTGATAACAAAGAGCGGCTATCTTCAAAACTGGGACTGAACAGCAATGCATGACCCGAGAAGAACCTCAGATTTACAATTGGCCATGATTAAGTCCTCAAGGGCTCTCGCTAAACACAAACAACTAAACAGAGTTGAATTTGCAAATGTGATTAGCATTCTAGCACTTTTCTCCAGAGCTGCTGAAGTGATTAGTGGATGATTATTGTTGACTACCTCTCAGAGTCATTTCTAAATGAGTCTCATGTACATTTCTGAGGGGAGAGTTTGATAAAGGCTTTTGTGAATCTCAACAGGTATCTTTCACCTGCGCGTTCCTGAATCTTCACCTGTGGGCTCGTCGGTAGGAAGGGTCAAAGCTCATGATCTGGACTCTGGGAAGAATGCTGAAGTGGAATATAGCATCGTTCCTGGAGACGGAGGCTCCATGTTTGATATTTACAGCAATAAGGACACTCAAGAAGGAACAGTTGTACTGAAAAAGGTACAGTAAGGCTTCTCATAGATTTTTTTGGTCTCAGAAAAAGACTGAGGCATGTAACTGTTTTTATATTTACACTACCGTTCAGAAGTTTTGGGTCAGTATAAACATTTATTTATTTATTTATTTATTTTAAGTTTTATATTTATACATTTTTCTCAGGCAATAATACATATACCGTTTGCATTAAAGGGATGGTGTTTTCAAAAAAGACCATCTTGTCATTCCAACCTAATTTCTTTCCTCTGTTATTTAAATATACAGTGGAGATCAAAATTAGAGAACAACCTACAATTTCCTAAATTTCAAGGTCACTGCTTAGTCCTATTAGTCCTGCTATCCTAACAGGAGTAGAAGGGCAGTTTTTAAGCATATTTCATAAATGAGTTGTATTCTAAAGCACAGTAGAAAAAACTTCATAGATAGAGAAAACTTACATATACCTCCATACCTCCAAATTATTGGTGTTATTTAAGATGGTCTTGAGTAAGATATTTTACATAAAAGATGTTCACACACAGTCCACAAGACAAAAAAAAATAAATAAATAGCTCAAATTATTAAAATAACCCCCTTTAAAGGTTTGGGAACCCTTGGTTCTTAATACCGTGTGTGGTTACCTGGATGATCTACAACTGTTTTTGTTGTTGTTGTTTTGTGATGGTTCTTCATGAGTCCCTTGTTTGTTCTGAACAGTTAAACTGAGCACTGTTCTTCAGAAAAATATTTTCAGATTCTTTGGTTTTCCAGCATCTTTTGCATATTTGAACCCTTTCCAGCAGGGAGGTCCATGAGGTCCATCTTCATGAAGACAACTGAGGGTCTCAAACACAACTATTAAAAAGATTAAAACATTCACTGATGCTCCAGAAGGAAACACAATGCATTAAAAGACAATTCAAAGATCAAGGTAAATTGTACTTAATTTGTCTTCCGGGAAACATGCAAGTGCCTTCTGTTGTTTCCGAAGGGCAGTAATAAATAAAAAAAAAATAAATAAATAAAAAAAAATCAAATATATATATATATAATATTTCAACGAAATAAGAAAAATTTCGTTCTCAAAATCTCAAAAATCATACAGTCACTGCTGGAAAGGGTTCAAATATGCAAAAGATGCTGGAAAATCAAGGGCTCTCAAACTTTTTTTGTTTTTTTTTTGTCTTGTGGGCTATATGTAAACATCTTTTATGTAAAATATCTTACTCAGGACAGTATTAAATTAAAAAATAAAATTAAAATTATAATCTTTCTTATTTTGTTACAATTATTCACATTTTCACAGATTCTGCAAGGGGTTCCCAAACTTTAGCATGCTATGAACATGAATGAGAGGAGAAGATTATCACACTGTAATAAATTTCTGCCTACTTAAACTTAAAAAAAAAATAAATAAATAAATAAATATTGTCTGGACAAGTCAATTCAGCTTAAATTATAACTTACCTAAATTTAAAAGTTCAGTCTCTATAATTAAAAAAATAAATTAATTAAGTTATAAATTAATTGATTTGCTGAAATAAAGTTGTAGGAAAAACTTACTGACTTTATGATCCTATCATTTTTATTTATATTACTTTAAGCAGGAGTGAGTGAATATACTGCAGTTCCATATGTAGCTCATGCATTATTGTACATGAAACAGGAGCTCCTTTACTGCACAGTAAGTGAATTTTTGACAGTATTTGGAAGTTTATTTAAGCAATATTTATCTGCTGGCTAAGGCTGGATGACATCAGATGCAAATCACAATGCCATTTGCATCTCTTTTCCAAACACGTGAATTCAAGGATGATAGCAATAACCCCTCGTGCTCCTTCATTCAGGGGCTTGTGTGTGTTTACCCCGAGGTGAGTCATATCTTATTACTGGATGGCCATCCATAGCATCCCGAATGAATAATGCATAAAGCCATAAAAGCGCGAATGCTTAACCCACACTACGCAATGCCTGCTCTTGGACTTATCAATTCATTATGTGCTTCGCGGTTGTCCTTAGAACATTGTTTTCCCATTCCTATTTTGCCAACATGTGGGGAAAAAAAGAAACTAGGGGTGCTGACCTCTCAGGGGATTGAAAAATACATTGTTGGAGTTTCCCCAAGAAAGAGCCCAATATTTTTATATTTAGTGGACATGAATAAATGAGTGCACCCATGGCCATCAGAGGATCTACCTCTTGATGTGATGTGACAAGTAGAAATCCCCTCAGACGCCCCGTTACATGGCCAATCACAGACTTGCTGGCTGTGCTATAAGTGCTTAGCTGAAACAAATGCCTTGGTAAAGGCGTGCGAATGAGGCTGGAGTGCTCTTATCCTCCAGGGAGTAGAGAGGTTACTCTTTCATTCAAAGCTAGTGTAGACTGTGGACACATTATGACAGTCCACTGCTGCTATTCATCTCTCAAGAGAGAGAAGATGGAGAGATGCATATGAAGAATTTGAAAGCACTCGGGGCTATGCTTTGTTTCATGGTACGTTCCACAAATATGGTACACTTTGGTGTCATTACTTTTTGGCCATTTAAAAAGCACTAGCACTAGAAAAATAATGTTAGATAAACTATTATGTAACATAAAGGTCACAGTTTAGTTTCTGACTTTGGCCTCAATAAACTTTTACAAAAATCTGCTGCTAGTTAAAAGTAAAAAATCAGGATTGTGTGCTTTATAAATACAAACATATCAATATGCTAGCAATATGTAAGCAACTAGTTGGAGCCTAAACTGAAGTGTTACCTAACCCCGTAAATTTTAGTTTGTCAGCAAATTCAAACCAGTATTGCTGCTAAACTAGCATGTCCTTACTGAGTTAAATTTACATTTGTACAGTGGTTTATCCCCTTTTTTTTTTTACCTTTTTATTTAAATCATGAGGTTTGATTAATGTTAATATTAGACGTACTAAATCAGCTATACAGTATGTGTGTGTGTATGTATTCATATTTCTGTAAATACATACATATATATATATATATATCATGAGGTTAAATTAATGTTAATATTTAGACGTACTAAATCAGCTGTGTGTGTGTTCATATTTCTGTGAATATTTTTTTTTTTCCATTTAATGTGTTACAAATAATATATAAATAATTGTCATTTTTGGTATTGGTAAAATTGGCAATATGAGGTTTATTTAATGTTAATATTAGATGTACTAAATCTGCCATACAGTGTATATGTGTTCATATTTCGTAATTTTTATATTTAATGCCTTATAAATAACACAAATAACTGTCATTTTTGGTATTGCTCAAATTGGCATTATGAGGTTTAATTATTGATAATCTTAGACGTGTACTAAGTCTCCTGTACAGTATGTGTGGGTGTGTGTTCATATTTCTGTTAAAAAAATCAATTTAAAGCGTAATAATTGTAGCTTTTGGTATTGGTAAAATTGGCATTATGAGGTTTATTTAATATATTTTAATATTAGACGTTCTAAGTCTGCTATGGAGTATGTGTGGGTGTGTATTCATATTTCTGTAAAAAAAAAAAAAAATAATAATCCATTTAAAGTGTTACAAAGAATTTATTAATAATTGTAGTTTTTGGTATTGGTAAAATTGGCATTATGAGGTTTATTTAATGTTAATATTAGACATGTACTGTTTAATACAAGTCTGCTATGGAGTATGTGTGGGCGTGTATTCATATTTCTGTTAAAAAAATCAATTTAAAGTGTCACAAAGAATTTATGAATAATCGTCATTTTGGCATTATGAGGTTTAATTAGTGATAATATTAGACATACTCTGTGTGTGTGTGTCTGTGTGTGTCTGTGTGTGTGGTGTGTATATTTATATTTCTGTGAATAATTTTCCATTTAATGCATTACAAATAATTTATAAATAATTGTATTTTTGATATTGGTAATATTGCCCTTCATTCATATTACTTAAAATGGCCTTAAGCAAATAATTAAAATGCTGTGTTGTTTTCACATTAATTTGATGATTTAGTATGATAATACATTACTTACAATTGCAAATTTTAATGTTTGACTAATCGTAATTAGTTAGGGTAATTAGGTAAATTCATCAACAGCCCTAAAATATATCAATTTCAAACTCTTTTTGTGTAATTACCTCACAATTCCTAATTTAAATATTCATCAACAGTAGATAATGAAAGGCACAGTGAAAATATATTCCCGTCCTTCATTCCCTCTTTTGTTTTCTGATTTTTTTTAAATTCCCCAAGCCGAACCTGCACAGGACAAAGTGACATAGTCCTTACATTGCAAAATGGGTGTGCCATATCTGGTGACCCAAAAAAAGTCTGGAAATGGATATGTGGGATCCTCACCGTGGGGCATGGAGGAGGGTCAATGACAATGGCCCTTCTTCCCTCTGTCCTCAATAACAGACTTCCCTCTCCCTTTTATTTCTCATTGACGAGCTGTTCCATCACACCCCTGCTCTGCTACACAGGGACTTTTCTGAAACGCTGAGGCTGAACATTTAGGGTCTCGTGACTTTAAGGGCTCAGAGCTGCTTTGAGCATAAAGAGGATCTACTAAGGTAATGGGTTGAAGGGATAATTGTCTCTATATTAACAAAAGGATTGAAAAGTGGACTTTGCTCTTGCAACATATGGGATTATCTTAATCCTCCCTCATTGAAAAAAAAAAAAAAAATACACGTACTGAACAGTAGTTTTGAAAAATGACGTGCATTCATATGAGATGAAGAACCGGGTTGTATCCGGTCATATCAGTAGCCTATAAAAGCTGTTTTATGTACATAAAGTGGGTTGCCTTTGCCTTAATGTGCTTCATGACTTCAAAATGCCTTTATATTTCTTTGAGGAAACAAGAATTTAAAGTTGGAGAGGATTCCGAATACTTCACAACTTACAGTGTAGAAGTGCAATTAAGAATTCATGAATAAATGTCAATTAGTAGGGGAATTAATTAAAGTTTTGGTATGTGCACTGTATTGAATAACAAAACAACTCTATGGACTAGCATCTGATTTGCATTCTCTTTTGAGTAGAGAGGATCCAAAATAGAGAAACGGGCCTTTGTGTTAATTCTCCGAGGAGCAGCCTCAGAAGACTCTGAAACCACTAGATAAACAGTGCCATCTAAAGGTGTCCAATGTGACTCTGTTACAGAAGCACAAAAGAACTGAAAGAACAGGATGTTTAGACTAAAACTAATGAGTTTGTAATGTAGGGGAAAGTCACGTAAAAGGAGGCAATGCTTTCATCGTGCTATGATTGGATATGACAGGTTATGATCGACTGTGATTGGTTCATGTGATAAATCCCGCCTCTTGTGTTTGTGCGTGTTCAAAAAACAGTATGAATGAACAACAATATAATGGCGTTAATGGAAAAACTAATATAAAAATAAGTAAACAACTTAGATATAACCACTTTTTACATCAAAATAAGACGTAAAATGGCCTGAAAACATGATCTGTGGGAGTTTTTAGTGAGTAATCACCTTGGTGAATTTATATTTCATTTTATTAAATAGAATATTGATTACATTGTTAATGTAAGAATATAAAACAGGATTTTAGTAATGTTATTTATTAATGTTATTTATTTAACCAATAAAATGTGACTGAACATAAATTTGGGACAGCACTGTTGTAAACTGAGCTTTAATGCTACAGGCTTTACACCATTAACAATGTCCAAAATTTGCAATACAGAGGCTGCTGTGTTCAGATCTCTGTCCTGTCATGTCTGAGGTTGTTATTCTTTCAGCATGGTCAGCGCTATGGTTCGCTCAGCCTGCAAACAGCGAGACATACACGTATCTCAACGCTAGCTTGAAATGACAGTGGCAGGCATAATTGTTGTTTGCTGTCACCAGTGATAAGACCTCCTGCAGAAAATCATTGTGGTGTAGACATAAAGCTGATGCTTTTTAAGTAGTACTAAGGTCTTTGAAAAAATCTTGGATGACAATGACAAGAGTAAGTTGTCTTTGTAATCGGTCTTTTTTGATGAAAGTGTCTCTTTTACCGTTGTTGAGGACTTATATTCCCTAAGATGTTCTGGAAGACTTATGTCTATTGTTTTTGGCTTGCGACAGACTGGGACAAATTGTTCTTTTTACACTCGGTTCAAGTTATTAACCAACCCCAGAGCAGTAAAAGTTTTTTCTTTTCAGATCAACACACTGCATTCTGGTCTGGAAATATCTGTGCGGGGCGTGCTGAAAATGAATAATTTATTTTTTAGAACTAATCTAAAAATCTGTTGATAAAGATGCTGAAGATTTATCAAAAGATGCGCATCGAGAAGTACTTCTGTTGCAAATACTTTCATGAGCAAAACAAGTCCTTTTTAAGACTGTTTAACAATGTATACTTAAGGCGTCCTCCCTGGGCGAACCAGGATCTAAGAGAGCAATTTCCTTACGGTCGTCGAGAGCCATTGTCCCGGTATGGCTTTCCGACCGTGCGTTTCTGGGTGCGGTAGTTTCCTCACTTCCGTTGACGGTCATGATCGCTGTCTCACGTGCCTGGGCCGAGCGCACGTAGAGGCAGCGTTTGTGGATGGTTCGTGCGTTCATTGCGAGCGCATGTCCATGGCCACGTTGAGGTCCCGCCTCTCGTTCGCGAGACGGCTCCCCTCGTCGTCTTCCCGAGGTAGTTCGGCGAGCCGTAAAGGCTTTACGGCTGCTTCGGCGAGGCGCTTGGGGGACCTCCAGGTGACGGTGCAGAATGTCCCGCCGGCTGATACCCCGCGGGCTTCCGCTCCACCGCGTGGTCCCGTGGTGATGCCCAAACAGACCGCTCCCCCGTCTGAAGGCGGGCCCAGCGTCTCTTTTGGTGCTCCCCCGGAGGAAGAGATGTCTATCTCAGCATCAGAGGGTGAACGGTCGGCAGACGAGGCGGGCACTTCGGCGGAGCAGCGCCCCTCTGCGGTCGTTGCTCCGTCTGAGGCGGACGCCGAACTGTCGGCCATGCTCCTCCGGGCCGCCAAGGGGATCGGGCTGGAGGTCCCGAAGGTGCCTCCTCCCGATCCTTCGAGGCTGGATGATTGGTTTCTGGGGACGAGGTCTGCGGCGCCGCCGCGCTCGCCCCCAGTCCCTTTCTTCCCGGAGGTGCACGATGAGCTGGTTAAGGCGTGGCGGGCCCCTCATTCGGCTCGTTCACGCCTTACCTCCTCAGCCCTCGCTACCCTTGATGGCGGGGCGGCCAGGGGGTACGAGGGGGTCCCTCAGGTTGAGCGTGCGGTTGCGGTGCATTTATGCCCGCAAGACGCCGCCACCTGGCGGGGCTCTCCGCGCCTCCCGTCCAAAGCCTGTAGGCTTTCGTCGGCTCTGACCGGCAAAGCCTACAGTGCTGCGGCCCAGGCCGCCACCGCCCTGCACGCCATGGCCACCCTGCAGGTCTATCAGGCCAAGGCGTTAAAAGAACTGCACAAGGGTAGTCCTGACCAAGCGGTTTTGCAGGAGCTGCGTGCGGCGACCGACTTCGCCCTCCGGGCGACTAAAGTCACGGCGCGGTCCCTTGGTCAGGTGATGTCCACACTCGTGGTCCAGGAACGCCACCTCTGGCTGAACCTGGCGCAGATGGCAGATGTCGACAAAGCACGCTTTCTCGACGCTCCCGTCTCCCAGGCCGGCCTCTTCGGCGACACTGTCGAGGACTTTGCCCAGCAGTTCTCGGCAGTCCAGAAGCAGACTGAGGCGATCAGTCACATCTTGCCCCGGCGTGCGACTCCCACGAAGTCCCCGGGTGCCCAGCCTCAGCCTGCTCGTCGCCGAGGGCGCCCCCCTGCGGCCCCCAAGAAGCAAGACCTACCTGCTCCGTCTCCGGCTGAGGCCCATGATGCGCGCCTCGCCGCCAGACGTCGTGGCCGCCGCAGGGGAGCGGCGCCGCCCGCTGCTCAGGAGCCCCCTCATACACCTAAGACCCGCAGGTCTGCGCGGCGCTCCTGACACGGGCAGCCTGGAGATGATGGAAGCTGCTCTTCGGGGGACGACAACATCTGCCCCCCCGCCCCCGGTGGAGGGCCGGGACCGTCTGTGCGCTCAGCTGCCGTCGACCTACGGGTCAGCAGTACCCACCCACTCACAGAAAGAGCAATTTTCCACATCTCTGGGCCAAGTGCCCCGAGTTCTGTTCCTGTCAGACAAGATGTCTCCTTGGGTTCGGACTCGGAGCCAACATTCGCCAGCGCGGGAACCTGGGAGGAAGGTAAGTGCTGCTCAGAGCGGCCACACTGCTCTCCAGGACGTTCATCCTTCTGGGACCAGTCCCCTTCCCCTTCCCGCAGGCCGCCCCACCGCGGTCACGTCGGTCAACGCTCCACTGATCCCACTGGTGACCAGGCTCGCAGCCTGGCTAGAGCTGCCCAGCCCGTCCCGGTGGTTGATCCGGACGGTACGTCTCGGCTACGCAATTCAGTTCGCCAGGCGCCCGCCCAAATTCAGAGGTGTCCTTTTCACCTCTGTCCACTCGGACACGGATGCCTCTGTCCTGCGTGCGGAGATTGCTGTCTTACTGGCGAAAGATGCAATCGAGCCTGTCCCTCCAGCCGAGATGAGGTCGGGGTTCTACAGCCCTTATTTCATCGTGCCCAAGAAGAGCGGTGGGTTACGACCAATCCTGGATCTTCGAGTTTTGAATCGGTCCCTTCTCAGGCTGCCGTTCAAAATGCTCACTTCGAGGCGTATCCTTTCGTGCGTTCGACACCAGGATTGGTTTGCGGCCATAGACCTGAAGGACGCGTACTTTCACGTCTCGATTTTGCCTCGACACAGACCCTTTCTACGGTTTGCTTTCGAGGGTCGAGCGTATCAGTACAAGGTGCTCCCATTTGGCCTGTCCCTGTCCCCCCGCGTCTTTACGAAGGTCGCCGAGGGTGCCCTGACTCCGCTATGGCGGAAGGGCGTTCGCATCCTCAACTATCTCGACGACTGGCTCATCATGGCTCACTCGCGAGATCTGTTGTGCGAACACAGGGACCTGGTGCTTCAGCACCTCAGCCATCTGGGCCTTCGGGTCAACCGAGAGAAGAGCAAACTCTCCCCAGTGCAGAGGATCTCTTTTCTCGGTATGGAGCTGGACTCGGTCAATATGACAGCCTGCCTCACCAACGAGCGCACGCAGTCAGTGCTGAACTGCCTGAAATCATTCAGGCACAAAACAGCGGTCCCTCTCAAAACATTTCAGAGGCTCCTGGGGCATATGGCAGCTGCAGCCGCGGTAACGCCGCTGGGCTTGCTTCATATGAGACCGCTTCAGCGCTGGCTACACGATCGAGTCCCGAGATGGGCATGGCACCGTGGCACACTCCGGATTGGCGTTTCCCCGCAGTGTCGCCGCCTATTCAGCCCGTGGTCAGACCCTGCCTTCCTACGGGCCGGAGTCCCCTTAGGACAGGTCTCCAGGCATGTTGTGGTTTACACAGATGCCTCCACCACGGGTTGGGGTGCTGTATGCAACGGGCAAGCAGCCTCGGGCTCCTGGACAGGACCTCGACTGCTTTGGCACATCAACTGCCTGGAGTTGCTAGCAGTGCTTCTCGCGCTGCGTCGGTTTCTTCCGATGCTCCGCCACAAGCACGTGCTTGTCCGCACGGACAACACTGCGACCGTAGCGTACATCAACCGCCAGGGTGGTCTACGCTCCCGTCGTATGTCGCAACTCGCCCGCCATCTGCTCCTGTGGAGTCAGACGCGGCTGAAATCGCTGCGCGCCGTTCATATACCAGGGGAGCTCAACCGTGCAGCCGACCAGCTCTCACGGCAGCCCACCCACCCTGGAGAATGGCGACTCCACCCCCAGACAGTCCAGCTGATTTGGAGTCGATTCGGCAAGGCCCAGATAGATCTGTTTGCCTCCCCGGAATCCTCCCATTGCCAGCTCTACTACTCCCTCACGAGGCTCCCAACAGCCTCGGCAGGGACGCACTGGCACACAGCTGGCCTCCGGGGCCCAAGTACGCCTTTCCCCCAGTGAGCCTCCTTGCACAGACCCTGTGCAAGATCAGGGAGGACGGGGAGCAGGTTCTGCTGGTTGCGCCATACTGGCCCACCCGGACCTGGTTCGTCGACCTCACGCTCCTCGCGACAGCCCCTCCCTGGAAGATTCCCCTGAGGAAGGACCTTCTTTCTCAGGGGATGGGCACGATTTGGCACCCGCGTCCCGATCTATGGAACCTGCACGTGTGGCTTCTGGACGGGACACGGTAGACCTCGCCGGCCTTCCACAGGCCGTGATAGAAACTATCACTCAGTCTAGAGCCCCCTCCACGAGGCAGGCCTACGCACTGAGGTGGGGTCTCTTTGTTGACTGGTGTGCCTCCCGTGGGGAGGACCCACAGAGATGTCCGATCGCAGTAGTGCTTTCCTTCCTGCAAGAGAAGTTGGAGCGTAGGCTGTCTCCTTCAACTCTCAAAGTGTATGTCGCGGCCATCGCGGCATATCACGATGCAGTCGATGGAACATCCATCGGGAAGCATCAACTGGTCGTGAGGTTCCTCAGAGGTGCGAGAAGGGTTAATCCCCCTAGACCGCACCTTGTACCCTCTTGGGATCTCTCCGTCGCCCTTCGGGGCCTGCGGGGACCTCCCTTCGAGCCGCTGGTTTCAGTCGAGCTTAAATTCCTGTCGCTTAAGACAGCGCTCCTGACCGCGCTCGCCTCCATCAAGAGGGTCGGGGACCTACAAGCCTTCTCTGTCAACGAAGCGTGCCTGGAGTTCGGGCCGGCTGATTCTCACGTTATCCTGAGACCCCGGCCCGGTTACGTGCCCAAGGTTCCCACCACACCCTTCCGGGATCAGGTGGTGAACCTGCAAGCTCTGCCCCCGGAGGAGGCAGACCCGGCCTTAGCGTTGCTGTGTCCCGTTCGTGCCTTACGGGTTTACGTGGACCGCACCCGGAGCTTCAGACGCTCCGAGCAGCTCTTTGTTTGCTTCGGAGGACAGCAGAAGGGAAATGCTGTCTCCAAGCAGAGGTTGGCCCATTGGGTGGTAGATGCCATCTCCCTGGCCTACGAAAGCCAGGGGGAGCCGTGCCCCCTAGGAGTTCGAGCTCACTCCACTCGTAGTGTTGCCTCCTCCTATGCGCTGGCGCACGGCGCCTCGCTAGCAGACATCTGCAGAGCTGCGGGCTGGGCGACACCTAACACCTTCGCGAGATTCTATAATCTCCGCGTCGAGCCCGTGTCCTCCCGTGTGTTAAGGTAACATCAGGTAATTTGCGGGAGGCCGGCAGGTGTCGGCTTGCTGCGCCATTCCCACGGGATCCGTGCGCTATCTCCCAGTATGTTCCCTCCGGCGAACCTGGGTCCTCCATGCCCCGCAGTCAGGACTAGATGCGGAGTAGTCCGCGACTGTGCTCCGACTGGGTCTCCTTCGCCCAGAAGGTTGTGGCAACATGTCTCAGTATTTCTCCACAGTCAGCCAGAAGGCTGTGTTTTCCCTCATACATCTATAACAGATTAGATGTATTCAGTTTCTTTATTCCACATGCCTAAACCACATGTGCTCCGCCCCCCCAACCCATGCTTCAGTACATCTGGCACCCCTATGGGGCCCCTCTACTGGTCCCTAGGGCGTTGGGAAGGTTACGTAGTGACTCCACTTTCCGACACGTCCGCCTGTCGGCACTTGGTGTCTTGCGTAACGCAGCCTCAGGGTTGTGGCCTTTTCCATGGGTCTGTTCCCATATGTAACGTCGTAGTGAAACGACTGAAGGGGAACGTCTAGGTTACGTACGTAACCCTCGTTCCCTGAAGGAGGGAACGGAGACGTTACATCCCCTGCCACAACCCTAGGCTGCGCTGACGCCGGGCTGCGGCTCGGCTCCTCAGCAAAAACCTGAATGAGTGGATGCGCGCCGCCATCTTATATACCCGTATGTACGGGGGAGTGGCGTTGCACGCAAACTCCACTCGCCAATTTCATTGGCCTTTTCTGTAAAGCTCGGAGGTGATTGGTCACTCAGGCGAGTTCCCATATGTAACGTCTCCGTTCCCTCCTTCAGGGAACGAGGGTTACGTACGTAACCTAGACGTTTTTTTTAGTTTGAATTTTTTTAATTTGTTATAGCTATCGTTTGCCTTATTCAGCTCTCGTTTGTTGAAACATTATGTGTTGAAGCTGATTAAGCAGTGGTAAATAATATTTGAGATTTAAATAGGCTTAAACAAAATCAGTTATTATAGACATTAGCACATGAAGCGCATTTCTAGGTTGACATTTTTAGTTCATTTGTACAAGCCACAATCATACACAGGCAATCAGGCAACTATTAGTGGAAAAACTAATCAGTAGGACATGATTTATCATTTGTGTTTTGCAGTCGCTCTTATTATCTGAGAAAGAACAAAACTAATTGAGCTAATTTCTTGCTCCATACTGTCATGCTTTGTTTGTGATTAGACAAAGACATTAATTATAAAACATTTTAAGTCTGTCTATTTCTCTCTCTCTCTCTCTCTCTCTCTCTCTTTCTCTCTCTTTCTCTCTCTCTCTCTCACACACACGCTGTAAAAAACAGCCAGGAATTTATAGGATTAAAGAGTATTATTTTACAATAAATTACTGTCATCAGAAATTTACTGTGAAATCAATGCATGCTGGGTCATTTTCTTACAATTTACTGTGCATGAACTGCAGAATAATGCTAGCATCACAGTAATCACTTGTTTTACTGTGAATTCACATTATAAAGGTGTCTTCAACTGTGCCACTGTGAAAAATTGAGTTGTTTACTACTGTAATTGTTTTGAAGTCAACACAATGGTGATTAGTGTTTAGTATTAGTTTGGGATGTTGGACTTTCTATATTCAAATTCCTGATCTAGTGATGTGAGAATTGTGACGAATGAAAACATTTGTCAAAATAATGACAAGATTGAACATGAAATATGCTAATTACCTAACTTTAGTCAAACTATTCTTAGCACACTCTGAAAAATGCTGGGTTATTTATTTAACCGAAATGCTGGGTCATTTTATTGGGTTGTTTTTAATATTTCTTCCAAGGTGATGGGTAGTTTTTCTGCTGGGTTAAGCATGTTGGTTCATTTTGTTAGGTTATTTTTTTTATATTTTTTACCAAGATTTTGGTAGTTTTTCTGTAACTTAGATACTGGCTCATTTTTAATGGGTTACTAAAAGTTGTGTTAAATTTTCTACCCAACCGCTGGGTTGAGCCTGTCTCCAACAAAACAACTCAGCTGCTACAGTCAGAGCATGGGATTTTTGCATCCTTTACAGGAGAAAGTGATTCACAGTGCCATTGATTTGTTGCACTTCTTCAGCAAAATAAAAGTTTGAATACATTTTATTTCATTTATAAAATCTTTACTGTCCTGTAAATTATATTATTTTATGCAACACAACATACAAGGACAAAATGTCAGTCAGCTAGCAGCAGTCATTTCACATGATGGAAACACCTTTTGCCTTGCATAACATAAGCTGATTTTATTCGTTATAATAATTTGATGTTAAAATATGTTCTCTAATCTCAGTACTGTTTGTTTATGGGCAGGTTATGAGTCAGGCACGGCATCTTTCAGCTAGGTGCACATGTCCTGAATGTGGAAACAAAATGGACCCCTATGGGTCATGTGACCACTTTTTTGTCATTTAATTTATTAGTACACTGTAAAAAAAAAAAAAAACAACAACAACAAACACACAATTTGTTGAGACAGCTTAAAATAATTTGTTACCCTGCTGCCTTATCATTTTAAGTTCAGTCAACTCAAATAAGTTTAATCAACTTGAAATGTTAAGTTGTGTTTGTTAAACTTAAAAGCTGGGTAAGTAACCCAGCTGCCTTAAAATTTTAAGTTGAATCAACTCAAATATCTAAGATGTCACATAGTACAACTTAACATTTGAAGTTGAATAAACTTTTTTTGAGTTGACTGAACTTAAAATTTTAAGGCAGCCGGGTAGCAAATTATTTTAAGTTGGCTCAACAAATTGTTTTTTACAGTGTATTTGACTTCTTCTTTACTGAGATAGCATTGATTAATTAAATGGGTTTCTCATTTTATTAAAAAAAAAATAAAAAAATAAAAAAATAGGCTGTTGCTTAGAGCCAACACGGTACCATAGAAGGTATTGAATTTGTCTTATATTTTTGTCCATGAGTTTTCTTGCTTGGTAATAAATGTTCATATTTTGATTATTGCTGTTGACTCTATAATTATGTATGTGATTTTTATTTGATTTTTATTTCATATTCATAACTGTTTATGGATTGATCTTTCACAATAGTGAAGCAACGGCTGATATACATCTTTAAAGAATGTGACATCAGTACTTGACATACAAAACACAACATCGGTAACACTTAAATAAAAACAACACTTGCAACATAAAGCAACATTGCAAAATAAGCAACACAAACTGCTAAAAGTGAACCAAAAACAAGTTCAATACAAATAAAACCAACAAGAATTAATAAACAGCATAATCTATTCATGCTGCGTTGCATGCTGGGAGCCTTCATAATACATATGTACTGTAGAGACACAGTGTGATGCTGTTTGTTTACAAGAAATTTTTGAGAGCAGTTAAATACAAGAGAAGTCCCCCTGTGCAATTACCATGAAAGTAATGCAATCATTAACCTAGAATATACTATAATTTCACACGAAATGTTTTAACAGTGCACATATTTTTTTTTAAATAATCATTTAAAGGGATAGTTCACTCAAAAATGAAAATTCGGTCATTAATTACTCTCCCTCATGTTGAACCAACGTTAAATAGACTATTTTAATGATGTCCTTACTACCTTTCCATACCTTGACCGTTGTAGTTCCCTTGCTGTCTTTGCAGGGTCAGAAAGCTCTCAGTTTCATCAAAAAATTAATTAGTGTTATTAGCATTTTCAACTTCAACATAGATTAGTGTGGCTTTTTAATGCTGTTGCTGAAGTTGTGAAATCTTCAGTCTGTTCGGTTGTGCTTAGCTGCCACAACTCTTTGCTTTTCAGGTGTGACTGTGCCAAATTCTGCCTTTATATGGCTGAATGAGCAGAGCCACTGGCCAAAGACTTTTCTCCTTGCTTTCTTCTTCTCTTCCTTTATTCTCCCTCCTGTGATTCCAGGGTTGAGTGAGCGGCAGCCTTTCCCTTCTGTTCCCTTTGCTTCTGATCTCTGCATGAGCCCTCTGTTGTGGAAAGCATTTTTCACGAGTTTTATGACCCGAATAAATTTGATGGTGTTTTGTTATTCTTTGACAGAATACAGGCAAAAACAATTTGACATCACTTCCTCTCTGCAGCCACAAATGAGATCAGTTAAAGGGTTTCTGACTGATGATGTCTCATTATTCATTTCGCAGCGGCTGGACTATGAGACCAGAAAGGCCTACACCTTTAAAGTAGAAGCTTCAAACGCAGTTCTTGATCATCGATTCCTACATTTGGGACCTTTTAAGGACACTGCCACAGTGAAAGTGAATGTTCTGGATGTGGAAGAACCTCCTGTCTTCAGCCGGCTGTCTTACAGCATGGAGACATATGAGGACACACCAGTGGGCATCATCGTCGGAGCTGTCACAGCTGAGGACCTAGATGTAGGCAACAGTCCTGTTAGGTATGTGAGAAGCCCACGCACACACAGATGTAGGTCAAATTGAAGCACACACACGTTTCCACGCCTTTAAATACATGTGTATACACACAACGTCCTGTGGGAACTCCTTTCAAAACCACTCTACATGAACAAGTCCAAGTATACTAGACAACGTGAAACAATAACAAACCTGTAGTCCCATGGGTTCAGTCCATTTGGCAATCTTGTTTTGAGCAGAGTGTGCACTGCTTTGATTCAATCCACTCTGACAAACTTCTGGTGCAGTTTGCAAGCGTGGACCTTATTTAATGTGGCACATTTGCTTTTTTTAGATCTTCATTTAAGCGCCTGAAAGTGTTAGCTACAATGTTGATGTTAAAAGCATCTGAGAGCTTGACACAAGTGCATTGTCTTTATGAAAACATTTGGTTTAATATGAATATTTCATTGAGGTACACAAATGGAGACAGTAGTAATTTAGAAACTCTCAGCTCTTGTTAAATATTTCACATCTGTGGATTGTCTATTTGTTCAATTTTTTTAAAGGCCTTTAAAATATTTACTGGAATGATTTGTTTAAAACCTGATTCATTTAGGAATGCCTCTGCTGCGTTTGTTGCTCTGCACTCTAAAAAATAAAGGTTCCAAAACCGTGTTTTTTGCAGAGATGCCATAGAAGAACCATTTTTGGTTCCGCAAAGAACCTTTCAGTGAACAGTTCTTAAAAGAAGCATTTTTAAAATCTAAAGAAACTTTGTTGGCTATAAAGAAACTTTTCTGCATTTGAAAGGTTCCATGGATCTTCAAGGTTCCTTATAGAACCTTTGATGCCAATAAAGAACCTTTATTTTTAAGAGTGTGAGACACGGCGACTGATTTTATGAAACATTAGAAAGCGCAGTAAAGAGTAAAAACAATTGTCAGGCCGTTGGCGCCCTCTGCTGCCATTTGTTATATTGCGTAATGCACATTAGCTTTATTGTTTATAATACATAATATTTTAACAGTTTTGTTCAATAAAAACGTATTATTACTTGCTTTGGATACTTTATTTGAACAAATTATTATTGCCTCATTGCTATTATATATGTATTTTAGGTCATTTTAAAAGCTATTGTTCACTTAGGTCTATTTTTATTACTACAAAAACAAAAAAATTATTATAATTATCCGATTACTTGTCAGAATAATCTACATATTACTCAAGTACCAAAATAATTGTTAGTGGCAGCGCTAACTTGTTCAGCAACTAAATTCTGGTAAAAAACTACATTACCCATGATTCTTTAAAAAAATTGCCAATTAGAGAACTGTAACTTCGATATTTATTGTTACATATAGATTTACTGCATTCTTAGTTATTGTTACATACAAAGAGATGGACCTTATAGACATTTGTGGGACATTAAACAAGGTAAAAGGGGCATTTCAGTGTTTGTATCACTGTGCTTGTCTGTGTCTGTGTATTCCAGACAGGCTGTTTCCATCTTTAAAGGCCTTTAAAATATTTACTGGAATGATTTGTTTAAAACCTGATTTATTTAGGAATGCCTCTGCTGTGTTCGTTGCTCTGAGACACGGCGATTGATTTTGCATTGACAGTTTTTCTTAACTGTTTTTGTTGGCAAAGCAAAAATACAGAAAGTATTGCGTGTAAAATATAAGTTGCTCAATATTGACTTATTTATTGAGCTGTTAAATATATCAAACTCCGTTTTACACATTTTTACCATGTGACGTTGTGCTTGTGACTTCACCAAATGCATGTTTGAATCAAAGAGCGGTGTAAATACAGTTTTGTAATTAAATAGCTATTTTAAGTCATCTTTGGGACAAGTTTATATCTTGGATAGTCAGATCACAATTTGATATCACACTAGAAATTAAAGATCATGTGTAATAGAGTGCAACAGTCGGGTTCCAGAAGTAAAAATCTCTTCAATTTCTTCATATGTGAACTGATTTTTAATGATAACATAAACAGACAGACAGACTGTGAGCTACAAGGCTGCATTTTTTTTTTTCCAACGCACTGTTTTTAATTATTTGTTTAGCAGCTAAATTCTGGTCAAAAAAACTACATTACCCATGATTCTTAAAAGAAGTTGCCAATTAGAGAACTGTAAATTCTAACTATTGTAATTGTAATTAAATCTTGCCAAAATAATGTTTCAGCTCTTCTTTCTCTCATTGAAGCTGTTAAAAACATAGTTCACCCAAAAATGAAAACTACGCCATGATTTACTCACCCTCAAGCCATCCTAGGTGTATTTGACTTTCTTTTTTCAGATAAATACCATCTTATATTAAAAAATGTCTTTCTCTTCCAAGCTTTATAATGGCAGTGAGTAGGTGTTGAGATTTTGAAGTCCAAAAAAGCATATCCATCCATCATAAAAAGTGCTCCACACAGCTCTGGGGCGTTAATAAAAGTGAAATGATGAGCTTGCATAAGAAAAATATCCATATTTACAACTTAATAAACTGCAATCTCTAGCTACCACTAACTGTCATACACTTGTTCATGAGAGAGTGGCGTTTTGTAGGCATAGTGTAAGGTTTGGTGTGAATATGCTAGTCTTGCAAAAACTAAGTTTTGTTAACAGCAAAGGAAAACCAGTCTCCTCTTGGCTTATATCGAAATCCTCCAACATTTTTTCTTTACAGATCCTCATTTTAAACTTCTAATTTATGGCCAGTGTTTTATTTTGCTCTCTCACCCAGGGGCGTCGTTAGGGCTAATCATTCGGGGCTTGAGCCCCGAAAGATTTTTCTTTAGCCCTGAATGTTTTTGTATCGCTAGCGGTGCCATAAAAAATGCATGAACAACATCTCCAGAACTGCTCTGAGAGTACTTTGTGAGCAGTTCACTGTTTCATTTGAGTAAACCAGGGTCATATAAGCACAGAAATTTAAAGGTATTCACAGAAACCCGTCAAAATAAAAGTTTGGTTTAGCTTAGACATTGTGGCAGAAATACATAGAATGTATGTACCTACAATACTACTACTACTACTGTTGAAAAATTAATAAAACTTTGTTACACAATATTTCTTCCATCTTTTATTTTTTATTAGTATTTGCCAAAACTAAAATTTAATTTTCATGAATTAAAAGATAAATTAATATTTTATGCCTTTATTTCATAACCAGAAAAATGTAACACAACACAGAATTTCATAAGGCTGTTGTAGAAATAAATAAAAGTTGTTTTATGCATTTAAATAAACAGACATGCTAAAACAAATTTGGTAACTAAAATATAAGGTGAGAAAAAATAAAACATTTCATAGGGCCCTGAACATAACTTAACTTTTGATAAATTGACGTTAAATTGTATAAGTTTTGTTGTTTTAATTAATTAGACGTTTTTGATTAATACAATTTAATATACCCATTAAAAAGGAATCCAGAAAAATTAAAAAATAAAATAAAATAAATAAATAAATAAATGGGGCCCTGTTTTTGCATGCAAATATATATTTTTAAATGTATTATTTTATTTGCGTAATATATTTTTGTAAAGTTATAATTTTGTGATAATACTATGATATGTTTGCTATTTGCAGTGATTACTATGTACTATTTTTTCATAGTGTAACTATGTTGTTTTGTGCCACTGCTTTGGCAAGTATCTGCCAAGTGAAATAAAATCGAAAGCACAACATGACTGCTCACACGATGAGTTAATGATTTGATGTTTTCAGAATATCAGAAGAGGGGTGAGTCAGGTCATCAAACTTTTTTCTTTGTTAAATTTGCACACCGAACATGGGTGAACTCTGAAAGTGCACCAGATTAATGAATTTAACTTTAAAATATATAAAATTTTCTCCTGGGGGGCATGCCCGCCAGGCCTCCCTAGAAGGATCCAGGTTCACCCACCTGTGTCTAACAAAATCGTACGTAATTATGATGTGAGCTCCCATCCACCACTACAGGCCCCTGATGTTTGCCACCAGCCCCAGATGTTTTCAAATCCTAGAAATTCCCCTGCTCTCACCATGTTTGCCTACGTCCTACGTCATCCGCTGGAACACTACTCAACAGTTAGCGGAAGCTAGAGATTATGGTTTATAAAGTTGTATTACACAAATGCATCAACTCACTTCAGAACACCTTTATTTCGTGTAGAGTACTTGTTATGATGGATGCACTTTATTTTGCTTCAAAACCACAATTCACTGCCATTATAAAGCTTGAAAGAGCCAGAGCATTTATATATATATATATATATATATATATATATATATATAACTCTGATTGTATTTGTCTGAAAGGAGAAAGTCATATACACCTAGCATGGCTTGAGGATGAGTAACTCATATTTTCATCTTTTGGGTGAACTATCCCAAGTATGCAGTCTTGTCCTTTTGTACTTTTCAAATACTTTTTTGCTTCAAATCATAGTTTGTAATGTTGTGATTCACCTTGTAGCTGGTTAGTTTGGGTGAACTATCCTTTAAGTATATGCAGTCTTGCACTTTTGTACTCAAATCATAGTGTTGTGATCCACCTCGTAGCTGGTTAGTTTGGTTCATGGCTTACGGGTCTTTAACAAAGAATTATTTAAAATCCCTATAGGAAAAGGAATGGAAAAATAGTACGAGTCATGGTTCTAATCCTTTCCCAAACATCCATTAGACCCCCTCCGGTCAGGTTTTCTTTATTTAAAATTTATAACCTACAAAACTTTACCAGAGTATATTTGACAAGGGATGATTTGATAGCAAAACTCAGTTTGTGAAGTCACTAAGTTCAGTGTTCAGTAGCACTTACTAGAAGAATCCAGTTGAGACTTTTGCTGAAGTTTTGCTTGTATAGCAGAAAACCTCGGGCGAGCATGTAGAGAGACACCTGAGACAGAAAGGAAGAGGCAGGAATGTAACACTGATAAAGGTCTGGTGCTACAGGGAAAAAGCAGACTTCCTTTTTCTTTGCTGTTTCACTAGGCTGCTTATATTAAAGAAACGGGGGTCTCTGCAGGTCACAGCAGTGGGCTGAAAACTAGCAGACTATAGTATAGTTCAAAGAGACCAAGAGTGCCAATACACATACAGACAGGAGGAGAAAGTGCATAAATATTATTCTACAACATCAAACATCCAGTGACAGATTTGATGTATTTAATCAAATTTATTTAATTAGAGTAAGCAACAAAATAGAAAATAAATTCGCTTTTAGGTTGTGTAGTAATTGTGTAGCACAGTAATTACAATGGAAATTTGCAATACACCAAGCAATACAGTGCAATGGTACCCATCCACCTTTTTCAGTGACCTTGGTTCCAGATATATTTTTATTTTATTTTATTTTATTTTATTTTTTACCATATACATTTTTCTTAATCTTTGTTAAAGAGTTGTAAGCCTTGAACCAAGCAAGACAGTACTTGAAAATCAGACAAAAAGACAAAGGCTTCAAGGAAGGTGAAATTATGTTGGCTGATGGCTTCAGCAAAAGCATATAATGCTTTTTTAACAACATCATAGTTATAATGAGATGTTATTCCAGGAATGGAGTCTTATACACAATTATAATGAGAATTAAAGAAATAATAGTAGTTCTGCTTTTTCCAGTCAGAAGTAGAACAAGACCGAATGGAGTTGAACTAGATTCAAGACTCAAACACTGAATCCTCTGGGCTAGATCAGTCATGAATTAGACTCAAAACTGACTCACTCACTGGTGGCTATCTACTGGCGTAGCCAACAGGAAGGGCCATTAAACAAATCAACGAAGGAGCCTGAATGAGTCATTTGTTCTGAAAATATACAAACCATTTAAATCACTAAGAAGAATCAACAACCCCACTATTACCTTTCAGCTTGTCACTTACTGAATGTCCCACAAAATATACTCAAATCTGTATGACCTTCTTTCTTCTGTGAAACACAGAAGAAGATATTTTGATATGCCTCAGTATTGTTTTCCAAACACTGGAGGTCAATAGACACCAAAACAGTTTGGCTGTAAATGATGTTTATTTTCAGGTTTTTAGACCTTTCAGAATCTGCAAAATGTTGATTATTTTACCAAAATAAGAGGGATTGTACAAAATGTATGCTATTTTTTTTTATTTAGCACTGACCTGAATAAGACGTAAAAAAAAAAAAAAGGTTTACATAATATCCACAAGAGAAAATAATAGTTGAATTTATAAAAATGACCATGTTCAAAAGTTTACATACTCTTTATTCTTAATACTGTGTTGTTACATGAATGATCCACAGCTGTGTTTTTTGTTTTTTTTTTTTTTATTTAGTGATAGTTGTTCATGAGTCCCCTGTTTGTCCTGAACAGTTAAACTGCCTGCTTTTCTTCAGAAAAATACTTCAGGTCCCACAATTTCTTTGGTTTTTCAGCATTTTTGCGTATCATCTATTCACACTGAGGACAACTGAGGGACTCATATGCAGCTATTACAGAAGGTTCATGGTGTTTCCCCAGAAAATTAAACCCTTTTATTTTTGCCAGACAAACAGAGGTTAAAATTAATACATGGAAGAAAATTTGTGTGAAAATTCTGTTTAAAAAGTTTTATTAATAATTGTATTTTTTTTTTCTTCAATTAAGTGGTTAATCTGGTTGTAAAATTTATATTTATCATTTAATTGTTTTATTTAAATTGGACAAAAATAGAAATACTACATTTTGTACATTATACTGTACAAAAGTAATACAAGAGTAATATATTTCTTTTTGAATTTGAAGATCAGGGTAAAATTAACTTATTTTGTCTTCTGTCAAACATGTAAGTAGCTTCTGAAAGGCAGTACTAAATGAAAAAAAAAGATATTTAGGCAAACTAGGAAAAATGTACACATCTTCATTCTGGTCAAAAGTTTTCACCCCCGGTTCTTAATGTATCATGTTTCCTTCTGAAGCATCAGTGAGTGTTTGAACCTTCTGTAATCGTTGCATATGTTGCATATCCCACAGTTGTCCTCAGTGTGATAAGATGAATCTCAAAATCACATAGTCATTGTTGGAAAGGGTTCAAATACACAAAAATGCTGAAAAACCAAAGTGTGTGTGGGACCTGAAGGATTTTTCTGAAGAATAGCAGGCAGTTTAACTATTCAGGACAAATAAGGGACTCATGAACGACTATCACTAAACAAAAAAACAGCTGTGGATCATTCAGGTAATGACACAGTATTAAGAATCAAGTGTATGTAAACTTTTGAACAGGGTCAACAATTATTTTCTCTTGTTGACTACATGTAAACATCTTTTATCCCTGTTGAAAAAAACAGCATATGCTGGTTAGGTAGGTATTGATGGGATGCTGGTTTTAGCTGGTCCTTTGGTTTATCCAGGACCAGCATAAACCAGCTAAAACCAGCATCCCAGCATAAAAACCTACCTAACCAGCATATGCTGTTTTTTTTTTTTTTTCAACAGGGATGTGAAATATCTTATTCAGGTCAGTACTAGATAAAATATTAGCATGCGTTTTGTATGATCCTTCTTATTTTGGTAAAATAATCAACATTTTGCTGATTCTTTGAGGTGTTTGTAAACTTTAGACTTCAACTGTATATCTGAGCTCAAATACTAATGTTGTTTTCTTTGATGAACTGGTTTGCAGATATTCTGTTGAGTGGAGACAGGACTCAGAAAACTACTTTGACATTGACCCTGTTGAAGGAACTCTGTCTGTCAGTGAAGCCCTGGACAGAGAGAGAAATACAGAACACAACGTCACTGTTGTAGCAACAAAAGTTAGTAAGTATGGTGGATTGTGCTTTATCCAGATGCACAGATACAAAATGACCAGCCTAGACACCCAAGCAGAACAAATTTCTAAAGGCCACATCCCCATCTAGTGGAGAAGAATGAAAATACAGCAGTCCTTCACTTGTAAAAGCTCAAATAAAATGTTAAAATCATAAACAAAACCTCAATCCAGTTCAAATAAAAGCGATTTGTCAAGAGACCAAATCAGGAAGTAAATTATTTTTGCATTAAGCAGATTTGCTAATGAAATGAAGCCACAACAGAGTTTTCTTTAGATTTGATTTGTGATCTAGCCAAAACCCTTTTGTTTTTGTACAGTGTCTGCATTATAAGGATTTATTGTAACATGAAAGCGACTTCAAACTCATCAGATCCTCAAAAGTGTCAGTATAACACGTCAAAGACTTTCCAAGTTCTTCATTTGTCCTATTTTTTTTCTTTTTTCAAGTATGAAATTTGTCTGACATTTTTTTGCAGTTTTCACTGATCTGATTCATGGACAATGCTTTGTTTGATCTTTCAGACAACCCCCTGCTGTCCAGCAAAGTTACTGTCACAGTCAAGGTGCTGGATGTCAATGAGTTTCCTCCAGAACTTGCTTTTGTGTATGAGACGTTTGTTTGTGAAAATGCAAAAGTAGGACAGGTAAGTGTGTGTGTGTGTGTGTGTGTGTGTGTGTGTGTGTGTGTGTGTGCGCGCATGTGTGTGAATAACTACCTGTACTTCAATTTGAGTTTCTGGGCCTGTTGTTGGGCGCTGCAGTGAATTAATATGAGAGAACTGCGCCTTGATCTTCTCCTTTCATGCTGAAAGAGAGCTGCTCCCAGTACAACGCTGCCTATCAGTGTCTCCCTGTTCAGTCTTTCATACCAGAGAGCGTAGTTCCCTCGCTTATATGTAGAAATGTGCGAAATAAATGACACAACAAAGCCTTTTCAAAATTCACTAAAGACAGTCAACCGATCAACACAAACCCTTGAAGACTAATATATGCAATTTTCATGTGGAAGCAATAATTAATCAAGCTACATGCTGTTACACAATGCTAAGAAATTCCTGACAAAATATTTAAACAAATGGTTTAAATGTACTGTATTTGAATATATATTAAAATTAATCATTTTAAGCAGTAATGCTAGCACAAATGTAGTTGCTTTGCCATTTACCAAACTGCATTGTTAACTTATGAATTTTGTTTTTGAAGTTTTAAGTCATTTCTAATCTGTTCTAATCTATTCTGAATATGTTGTAGCACCTAATTATTCATTAATTTAATGAAAATTTCTCAATACAACTGAAATGTATAAATCTTTGCTGGATTTTATAAATATATATATATGTATATATATATATATATATATATATATATATATATATATATTAGAAATTGTTATTTTATTTAAGATGCATTAAATGATTAAAAGTTACTTTAATCTCACAACACTCTTTAGAATAAATACATAAATAATAGACTTAAATATTTTAGGAGGCTGGATTTTTTGTTGTTATTTTTATTCAGCCAAAGATGCATTAAATCATTAAAAGTAATTTTAGTCTTACACACTTCTAAATAAATAAATAAATACAAATAAAATAAAATATTTTTTAAAGGAAATTATTATTTTCTTCCATTAAATCAATAAAAAGATTCATTAAATCATTTTTTAAAGGAAATTATTACTTTTATTCAGCCAAAGATGCATTAAATCATTAAAAGTCATTTTAGTCTTACACACTTCTAAATAAATAAATATATAAATAAATATAAAAAACAACGTTTTTAAAAAAAATTAAAAATAGAAAGAAATTGTTATTTTTATTCAGCCAAAGATGCATTAAATCATTAAAAGTAATTTTAGTCTTACACACTTCTAAATAAATAAATAAATACAAATAAAATAAAATATTTTTTAAAGGAAATTATTATTTTCTTCCATTAAATCAATAAAAAGATTCATTAAATCATTTTTTAAAGGAAATTATTACTTTTATTCAGCCAAAGATGCATTAAATCATTAAAAGTCATTTTAGTCTTACACACTTCAAAATAAATAAATAAATATAAAAAAGATTTTTTTTTAAATAAAATATTAAATTATATACATATATATTAATTAAGTCATTTTAGTCTTACACACTAAGATGATCCCTTATTGGTATTTCTGTATTATTCTGTTATTTCCCTTATTGTTATTTTCTGTACTGGTAATGATCCCTTATTGCTATTTCTGTTAAGTAAAAAAAAAAAAAAAAAGTATATGAAATATATGTATTATTGCACACACTACTGTTCAAAAGTTTGGGGTCTTTTTTTTGTTTTTTTGTTTCTTAAGGAAATTATACATTACTACACAGTACCGTTCAAAAGTTTTAGCCTTACATACTAATAAATACATTTTTTAGTATGTAAGGAGGAAAATTTTTGGAGGCTGGAATTTTTGCTTGTCTATTAATGATCCCTTTCTTGTTATTTAATGACAGAAATAAATATCCATGATTAATATTAATACTAACAATTGCATAAAAAATGCTTGGATATGTTGTTGAGTTTAAAACTTTTTCCCAGTTAAATATACAGAGACAGCTTTGCAGCTATAAGAAAGCCTTTGAAAAGTATAAACATTGACCAGCAAGACGCAACTTTGGCTCAACCAATAGCTGAGTTTGAGGGCGTGACTTGGTTTGTCCGACCAATGAAAAATTGGTTGATGATTAATTAAAGTGTTGAACTTGACTGAAACCAATCATTACTTTTCCAGATCTGCTTGATGGTTCTAGTGCCTGGGAAATAACATTTATTTGCACCCATTCATAGTAATAAAGTAGATTTATAATATAATATGAAAAAATACTAAGGGTATGGAGTACTAGATATTTTTCTCCGCCGTGTTAAATCCTGTCATTCTCTCAGAATGCTTGACTTTGTCATCAGAGGTCTATGGAGTTGACAGCGCACCCGTCATAAGTTCCGCCCCATGTGGTTGAGTCATAAAGGCAGTAAGCAACCTCAAATGATCCCTTTGAGGTTTGATGAGTCAAGCACGTCAGCTCTGTCAATCAAACAGACTACTGCTGTCTTTTCAACCCTATAAGTGCTTTTACAAAATATGCAAGCTCTTTCTGTGGTGTTTTATTCAGTCGACTTTTCTGTATCTGTTCTCTAGGTGATTCAGATCATCAGCGCCACAGACAGAGACATGCCAGCTGTAGAACACCGATTCTACTTCAAATCCCCTTCACAGACCAGAAACAGAAACTTCACAATTAGGGACTATGGAAGTAAGGTTTTTTGTAAAGTAACTCATCACTTAAAGGTATAACAATTCATCCAAACATGAAATTGTGTCTAGAGGTCTTTTTCCAAAAGTATTTTCCCATTATTTATTTATTTTGTATATTTTTTCATAGGAATATCAAAATATTCCGTAAGGAATTCTGTTAGGAATTCTAAGTAAGAATTCCTCTCCAAAATGATTAACACCATTTCTGTTTAAGTAAAAAAAAAATTAAAAAAGTATATGAAAGTATATGAAATATACATTATTAGCAGTGTTGCCAAGTCTGCGCTTTTCCCATGGAATTGGGATACTTTAACACTGTGACTGCAGATTGTTTTTCATGAAGCGACCCCAATAAAGTGATATTTAGCCCCTGGAATGCAAATTTTTACCAGGGGAACCCCAGCCAAGAACATGTATTTTACCCCCGAAACGTGTTTTTTACCAGGGTACCCCCGACATTGCGAATGGATTTGGGTGGATTTTGTTCTGAAAACCTGGCAACCCTGATTATTACACACACACACACACACACATATTCCCATTCAAGTTTTTTTTTTTAGAAATTATTACTTTTATTCAGCCATAGATGCATTAAATTGATCAAAAGTAACAGACTTTTATAATTTTATAAAAGACTCATATTTTACTTAAATACTGTTATTTTAAATTTCTATTCATCTTTCTATCAAAGAATCCTAAAAAAAATGTTTCATTTGTTTCCACAAAAATGTTAAGCAGCACAACTGTTTTCAGCATTGATAAGAATTTTTTATAATTTAGTCACATAAAGTGACTAAAATCTATGTGATTTTTTTTTAAGCAGAAAGTTTAAAGAATGTTTCAAATCTTTTGGTTTATGTAATGAAAGAAACTAGCTTTCAAAACAACTCTGGTGTTTATTTTTTATTTATATATTTTATTTTATTTATTTTTTTTATTATTTGACGATTTATCTTTAATTTATTATTTAATTTTTAAAGAAATATATTGAGGTTATTTTATTACAAAATACAGCAAAAAGAGTACAATTTTGAAATATTTTTACTATTTAAAATAGCTGTTTTCTATTTGAATATATTTCCAAATGTAATTTATTCCAGTGATTTTAAAGCTGAATTTTTAGCATAATTACTCCAGTCAAATGGTCCTTCAGAAATCATTCTAATATTCTGATTTGCTGCTCAAATCTTTTGTAATAAAATAAATGCAGACTTGGTGAGCAGAACAGACTTCTCTAAAAAAAACAACATTACAAATCTGTTCAAAAACTTCAGCAGCTGTTGCTATGTTGTTGTACTAAAAGTGGGCTAAAAGTGTTTTTCAGGCCATGTTATTCACATAAAGAACACATATATATTGTATATAACAGTACCTACCGGGAGAACAAACTCTAAGATACCCGAACTAGTGTTGTGACGTGAATAGTGGTCACATCCCAGAGCAGCACATCAGCGCATGATCCATTTGTACAGACGCCTACAGCCTCGCTGCCTGCTCCCGAGCTCCGTCCCCAGTGTTCTCAGCACATGAATATCATCAACTGTGATTCACAGAGACAGGGTCACTCAGGGCTACACAGCCAAACAGGCACAAGGTGTGCTTTAATGGCTCCTACCTTGTCAAGAGAAATCCCCCAGTTGCCCAGGCGTAACAAACCCCTCATGACGGGGTCAGTCGACCTTCCAGGCGAGGACAAGCACATCTCGGTGCGTTGACTCAGTGCTATGAGCACCAAGCAAAGCCCTCACCGTCAGACCAGCAGGCACCTGCCCAGCTGTGTTTTCAAGCTTGATTTAAAAGTATTTTCAATTTCCTCTGGGTCATAAGAAACACTTGGCTAGACACTTGAATCAGAAAGGATGGGCTAAACTGACTTAAATGTTTAAAATTTTAATCTTTTTTAATTTTTATATATTTTATAAATTTTAATATATGAACTGAATTATAATAGTATTAAATGTGCCCTCAGTAATTGTTTCCTCATTTTAAAATATAAGTAGCCACATAAAAGTTGTTTAATATTACATTAGGTAACCCACTTGGTAACAAATCTTGGCCACATTTACTCACTGACTGCAAATAGAATCCAACAGGAGATTTTCTGGAAGATATTTCCCAGTATTTATTTATTTATTTCCATAGGGATTTAAAAATATTCTTCAATAAAAAATTATAAGCCATAAACAAAAACAATTACACCATTACCTTTGAAGTAAAACATTTTATTAAATAAAATGTTATTTTTTGGTATAAATGTTTTTTTGTTTTTTATTTATTTATTTATTTATTTATTTATTTATGTTTTATTTTTATGTTTTTTATTGTATTTTATTTTTTGACTTTCATTCAGCCAAGGATGCATTAAATCGATCAGAAACCAATCATCTTGGTTTCCACAAAAACATTAAACAGCACAACTGTATTTACATCTGTTAATTGGTTTAACTTAATATGTTACGATTTTAATAATATTTCACAGTGCTACTGTTTTTATTTTCATTTATTTAATAAATTTATATAATAAATGTAACTTATTACTAGACACTCTATGACATAGATATATATATATATACATAGATTCCGCTTTTTTTGGGCCACTATACGTGAGCCAGGGGTGTCCAAACTCGGTCTTGGAGGACCAGTATCCTGCTTTCGACACCCTTCACGTAAGCCATCCACCATATTGGAACAGTCAAAGACTCAAGAGTTGACTTTGCATCTGCAACTTGGAAAACTCATTGATTACTGATGACACTTTTCCAAAATGACGGACACGTTGAAGTGTCTGTAATGGTCGAATGTGACATCTCCGTATATATATATATATCTATGCTCCAAGACCTGAAGTGGGTGTGTCAGACAAAGGAGACATTAACAATGTACACTTAGCGCCAGGACAATCCCCACTGGAACGACCTAGGGTTAAGTACCTTACTAAAAAAGAAACTCGCAGAACACACTGGGAATGATTTAGCCTAGAGCTTTATCTACAAGGCCACACTACAACCTAACCAATATAATTCCTCAGTCTGTAGTTAAAGGGATAGTTCACCCAAAAATTTAAATTCTGTCATTAATTGCTCACCCTCATGTCGTTCCAAACCTGTAGGACCTTCCCTGGTGAAAATCCAGATAGCACACGTATGTCTGCAAGATGTCAGTTAAAGATCACCTGATCTGGAAAGCATCTGCTGTGTACAAACATCTGACAGATGTCTGTACGATGTCAGTTTTACATACATTCTAAATCATAAACATCTTGAAGACATCTAGTAGATGTCTATTTGACATCTGATAGGAAACATCCTGCAGATGAGCAAACTACATAAAAACTAGGTCTTGCAGATGAGATAAGTATGGTTCAAGTCTATAAACATATTTACTGACATATTATAATTAAACTTTATTCGGAGTGCTACTTGTGCACAATGCGCATTTCTTAATATTAAGCCTAAAATATGCTTTAATGCCACTATTGATGAGGATCGTATGATCTTTAAATAAAATCAGTCTTTGAATGCAAAATATTTAAAGTGTACCTAAAGTATACTTGCAGTAGTTCCACTTTAAGTATCATATACTTAAGTATATCTTTAGTTGGATTTCAGCACTACTTCTGCAAAATTAAAGAGCATTAAGTGCAAAATTAGTTTGTCCAATTTAGCAGACTTTAAATATACCAGTTTAGTATAATAAAAGTACAATCGCAGGGGATTTTTATTAAGTACTTAATACATAAATGTATTTGTAGTGTACTTAGCATGACATAAATGTATTTTAAATATATTTTAGTATATTTTTCACTAGGATTTGTTCATCTTCAGGACACAAATGAATATATTTTTGATGAGCTTTCTGACCCTGCATAGACAGCAACACAACTACAGCGTTCGAGGCCCAGAAAGATATTGAATAAAGTTGTTATTTTTGTTTTCTTTGCACACAAAATGTATTGTAGCTTCATAAAATTAAGGCTGAACCACTGATGTCACATAGATTATTTTAACGATGTTCTTATTAGGGGTTGACCAATATGTGTTTTTCAGGGCCAATGCCAATACCGATTATTACAGATCAAGTAGCCCGATAACCGATATTTTGTAATATCGGCGTCGATAATTGGTCAGCCCCTTAGTTCTTACTAAATTTCTAGGCCTTGAATGTGTCAGCTGCTGTCTATGCAGGGTCAGAAAGCTCTCTGATTTACTAAAAAAACAACATGATTTGGAACAACATGAGGGTGAGTAATTATTAACAGAATTTTCTTTTTTGGGTGAACTAACCCTAACACTACAGATGATAGTTGGTAGAAACATACGTATTGAGATTAAAATACTCCTCAGCAGCCTGAAGTGTTGTGCATCCTAGTTTTGTTTGGACTCCAGCTGTGTCAGAGGCTCTTCTCAGAAAGGTATATCATGCTTTTCCCAGGAGTACCTCATGTTAGCTTGTTATCCCCTTAACCAGAACCACTTTTTTCTGTACGTATTTCCACTTCAAAGGAATCCATTTTTTCTTCTTAATTCTGGAATCAGGCCAGTCTCTGTACGGCATAAGTGGCTCGTGAATTCATAATATTCTGTCATGGAGAAATGTTGGAATGGCAGGTTATGATCCCTATGAGCATGACTGTGATTATCTCTGATCTCCAGATGCAAATGCATCAAGAATAATCATTAATGGCCTACACTAAATTTGCATTATAGACAGTTTGATTGTCTCATGGGCTCTATTTCAGACAACACAGCTGGAGTGGTGACCAGGCGAGCGGGGTTTCAGAGACTGCAGCAGAGCATGTACCTGGTGCCGGTCGTGGTGGAGGACGGAGGGTATCCGATCCGAAGCAGCACGGGGACGGTGTCGGTGCGGGTGTGTACCTGCGACACAGACGGCTCCCTTCTTTCCTGCAATGCGGAAGCCGTCTTCTTTCCCATGGGACTCAGCACTGGAGCTCTAATGGCCATACTGCTGTGCATTGTGATTCTGCTGGGTGAGTTAGACTCGTTTGTGTCCAAGAGAATACTGGCAAGACAAAGAAATATGCATTTAATTTAATGTGATAAATAGAGAAGGTACAAGAAAAAACAGGGGGTGTGTTTGTAGTCAAGTTATTTTTATATATGTGTCATGTGATTTGGCTCAAGGCTCTGATAGCAGGACACTAACAGTACCGACAATTGTGCAAACCAAAGCTAAAGTAAATAATAGAAGTGTATGGGTATTTCTTTAACTTCTTTAACTTTCTTTAACTTTTATGCCCCAGAAGTTTATTTTTAATAAAACTAACAGATTATTTCACAAAGAATTTACAAAAGCCTTTACACATTATTTACTTTACTGTTCAAAACCTTTGGGGTCTGTATGTTTTTGAAAGAGCCTTATGCTCAACCAGGCTGAATTTGTTTAATCAAAAATACAATAAAAGCAGTAATTCTGTAAGATATTTTTATGTTTGAAATAACAGTTTTTTATTTGAATATATTTTAAAACAGAATTTATTTTTGATGGCAAATCTAAATTTTCAACAGCCATTATTCCAGTCTTCAGTGTCACATGATCCTTCAGAAATCACTCTAATATGCTGATTTGATTCTGAATAAACATTGTTTTTTGTTATCAATATTAAACAGTTGTTATGCTTTTAATATTTTAATGTGATGACAGTACACTGTGAAGAAAACAAACACACAGACAATTTGTTGAGTCAACTTAAAATAATTTGTTACCCCGCTAAGTTCAACTTAAAATAAGTTTAGTCAACTTAAAATTTTAAGTACTAAGTGACAACTTGTATATTTGAGTTGACTAAACAAAAAAATTGGTTTGTTAAACTTAAAAGCTAGGTTTGTTACCCAACTGCCTTAAAATTTTAAGTTTAATCAACTCAAATATCTAAGTTGTCACTTAGTACAACTTAACATTTTAAAAACTTAATGACAAAAACTTTTGAATGAACTTAAAATTTTAAGGCAGCAGGGTAACAAATTATTTTTTGTTGACTTGAAATTGCTTTTTACAGTGCATGTGATGCATTTTTACAGAACTTTCTAAAGAACAACATTTATTTGTAATAGAATTCTTTTGTAATATTACAAATGTTTTAACTAAAACTTTTGATAAATTTAATGCATTCTTACATTACTGACCCCATACTTGAACATTAGTGTAGATTTTATGGGTTACTCTTGTCCTAGACTGAGATTTTCAGTATAAAAATAATAAATTCCATTATAGAAATATCATTTACATGTTTAAAAACTAGGATAAATGTAAACAAAAGTGAAATAATAATAAACCATTTTCACCTGGAAAAGAATCATGGCACCTATCACTTATGAAAAAAAAAATAGATATTTGTATTCTACTACAATTAAGTTTTATTTTTTTTTATGCAAAACATGAATTTTAATTGTGCATATTTAGGATGCAGTAAATACTGGATACGAAATTTGCCTTAGCAAAACAAAAGAACAAAAAAAGAAAGACATTTTTATCAACAGCACATCATCTGAGATGTGGAGGAAATGTTCATTAATTTTTAGAAGAAAATTACTTTTTTTTGTTTTTTCCCATGATGCATGTAGAGTAAATACACTGCTGGACATTGTTAGCAGACAGTTTGAATACAAGAGTTAGGTTATGAAAAGTATGTTTTAAGATTTTATAAAAGCCAAAGTACCCATAGTTGAACAAACACCCATATAATATAAAGTATACATGAAGTATAGTATGTGGAATCATCTATATAATAATAATCAATTTAAAAATTAATGGTTTTTGTCCAGTAATGGGACAAAAGTACTGAGAAACGCCTGAGGTAGAATTGCAATAAAAGCATTGTATTGCAATAAGAACTAGGCAAGTGACTTCTGTAGCAGACAGTGACAGTGCAGTGAACTGATGTGCTTTGACTTCATATTTTCATTTGCCAGTGTTACAGAAAAAAAGAGATTCCTTTTTACGGCAACCACTTGGGGGAGCTGATGCAGAAATAATGATTGGAATGTGATAATAAATATTCTATTCTAAAAGACTAGAAAATAACAACACTTGAAAACCTTCCCTTAATAACACATGCAGGTTGATTTAACCAAATTTTCCCCTCTGCTTCTTCATAAAGCGTGAATTTTTAGGTCTAATCTTTAATTCTCGCAGCAGCGCCTGTTCCTCCCCGTCTCTTTCTCTCTCGCGTCTTTCTTTGAGTGGAGTGGGGCGAGTGAGCGCTGTCTGCCTCTGAGGAGGGAGATGAAAGCCCAGAAAAACTACCTCCCCTCCTCTCACACAACCGAGGCACTACGATGGTGACAGACAGCATGTCAAAACTGCATTATGGCTACCCTCGGGCTGCCGTTCTCTTTAGTTCCGTTTTGAAAACCCACGTCAGAACAAAAAAGAAATCAGCTAATGGTTCTGGAACATGTGACCACCCCCTTTTTTTCGCTAGTTTGTTGTCACTTAAAGGTCCTGTACTGTATGTATGTCAACATGTATTAGCCACAAAACAAGTTATGCGTCTCTGGTGTCTTACAGTGATGGTGGTGCTCTATATGGGCCTGAGAAAACACAAGAAGAAGGACACTCTGATGTCGTCTAAAGAGGACATCCGGGACAATGTGATACACTACGACGATGAGGGGGGTGGGGAAGAGGACACCCAGGCCTTTGACATAGGTACGTTACGCAATCCCAAAGGCATCAAAGAGACAGCGCAGCTGCAAAAAATAAGATCAGAGGATGAGGCCGATCGGGCTAGTGCGCACATGTCCAACGAGGACAGCGAGGACATCCGAGCTTACATCCATCACTGTCTTCTGGAGAGCTCAACACCTCCGTATGACTCTCTGGTCACGTATGCATATGAGGGAGAGGGATCGGTGGCCGAGTCTCTCAGTTCCATTGAGTCCTGGGTGCTTGAACCCAAGGAGGATTACAGAAATCTCTGTGACTGGGGTCCTCGTTTCAAAACACTGGCTGGGATATTTAAAGAGCATGAGTGTAAGGACACGGAAAAGGCGGAAAATGAAGCACACGCTGAGGCGCTAAATGACAGACTGGACTGAGAGCATTTTCAGGTGCTCTGTGAAAAATGGAAAGTTTATTTATTTCAGGCATGGCACTTAAAGGAATAGTTCAATCTAAAATGAAAATGGTCATGTTGCTCCAATCCCGTATGACTTACTTTCTTCTCTCCAAGGTCCGATCTACGTAATGAAATTTTGCTGACATTTTAAAAATGTCTTGGTGTTTTTTTGTCCATACAGTCTATACAAAGAAAGTCAGTGGGGATGAAATATTGTTTTGGACCCTGTTGGCTTTGATATGGACACACAGGTTGAAACTAAAAGTCAACACACCTTAAAGGAATAGTTCACACAAAAATATAAATTCTGTCATTAATTAATCACCTTCATGTCGTTCCAAACCCGTAAGAGCTTTGTTCATCTTCAGAACATGAATTAAGATATTAGTTTCAATATCTTAAAATTAAAATATTAATAATAACACAAATTAACACTGGCTCCTGTGTCAAAAGCAACACAGATGCAGATAAAAAGAAATTGTTGAATAAAGTTGTTATTTTTGTTTTCTTCACGCACAGAATGTTTTCTTGTAGCTTCAGTATTAAGTTTGAACCACTGATGTCACATTTTAATAATGTTCTTACTACCTTTCTGGGCCTGGGAATGTTTCAGTTGCATTGCAGTTTATGCAGGGTCAGAAAGCTCTTGGATTTAATCAAAAATATGTTAATTTGTGTTCCAAAAATGAACAAAGATCTTACAGGTTTGGAATGACGTGAGGGTGAGTAATTAATGTCAAAATGTTCATTTTTGGGTGAAGTTTAACACAGTAGAAGTCATTTTAAAAATGTCTTTTATGGACAACTGTTGTTTTGGACACCATTCACTTGGAGTATATTTACAAAAACAGCTGAAACTTTACTGAACAGCAGTAAATGTCAACACACCTTAACAAAAAAGAAGATATTTAAAAATGCCCAAGTGTTTTTTATTTATTTATTGTCTATATACACTAGTCTGTACACAATGGGACAAAATATTGTTTTGGAAGAAAAGAAGACTGTCTTTACAGTCTATACAGTAAAAGCCACTGGGGACAAACTGTTGTTTTGGACCGCATTAATTTTGAGTATATAGGCAAAAACAGCTGAAACTTACAGTAACAGTAAATGTCAACACACCTTAACAAAAAAGAAGACATTTTAAAAATGTCCAAGTGTTTTTTGTCTATATACACTAGTCTGTCCACAAAGAAGGACAAAATATTGTTTTGGACCCCACTGACTATGATTAAATTGACAAATAAAAGTTGAATAGTCACTGGGGAGAAAAAAAAAAAAAACTGTAAATGTGACCACACCTTAACACAAAAGTGAGTTTTTTTGTGTGTCTAAAGTCTATACAATAAAAGACAATGGGGACAAACTGTTGTTTTGGACCCCATTTACTTTAATTACATGGACAAAAACAGCTGAACAGAATAAAAGTCAATGGAGACGAAATATTGTTTTGGAGCCCATTGACAATGGGCTCAGAAGAAAGCTCACAGAAGAAAGTCAGTCATACAAGTTTGGGTGGACATTAGGGTGCATAAATGTTAACAGAATTTTCATTTTGGGGTAAACTGTTTCTTTAAACGAAGAAGTTGTCTGTGGCTAGGGAAAGACACTGACAAGGCTGGCTATGTGCCTTTCCTATACCTCATGCATATTTTACACTCTTCTCTTCACTATTTAGGAAGAAACGTGCGACTGCAATTTTTCCGACTGCATTTTAACATCTGTTTTATATACTTCTACAAGTCAAAGAACCAAAAAACCCCTCTTTGATATAAAAAGTGCCTCATGAACTGCTTTATTTGTCTTTCAACTGTTGACATTGTTATTTGCAAGCAAGAGAAGTCGATAACCTCTGTGTGAATGGACCAAGAGGAGAAAAAAAATAGGATAAACATCATATCCAAAAAAACTATTGCCCTGCTAGCAATCCTTCCAAACATATTTACCAGCACTTAGCAGGAATTCTGCCAGGGCAATACCCGGAACGTCACAGTCGGTACTTTTCACTGATGCCCCATGAACACATCTGTTTGGATCGCCCTCACTGACTGCCCCAGACTGTGCTGCTTGCTTCCATGGTGATCGAGCCCCACCAACTCTCTCCTTAATGTCCTCCGGGCTTTTGCCACTAGTTTGATAGCCACAGGCTCTTTGCGCCTGCTGTCTTCCTGTCTGACTGTTGTGGTGCCACTCCGACATCACCCTACAGCGATTCAACAGAGCTGTGGCTTTACACTAGGGCCACTGATTTCAGTGATTCTGTATTGGCCAGCCGAGTCATTACAATGTTCATTCTGACCCACGTTTTCTATCAGTCTCCCTGAGAGTGGAGCTAATGAGACCTCTTTGTCAGTTATCGAAAGACAATATGGAAGAATCTCTTGTCCATTATTGATTATATTGTATGAACCTGTGTCTATAACAAACTCAAATGGAAACTTTGGACAATAAAGTTATGTTTGTGATAAATGCTCTTTGTTTCTCCCTACCTAGGTTCACATTTTATCACCCAGTTAGGCCTGTTACACAATTTATATCAAGCTGATCTCATGACGAAAACATATCTGTGGGAACTTTTTCGTAAGATGTGAAATATGTACCAATTTCACTGCAGCTTCCAACAGAAATGAGCACAAGAGGCGGTAAAAGAGCAAGCAACTGTAATCGTTTTAGTTATGTTTCAGTTATGATAATAGCTCAGTAATTACTGTTTTTGCAATATTGTAAGGGGTAGGTTTAAGATTTGGGCAGGTGCAGAGGTTATTAAAACACAATCTTATAGATCGAAAATGTAATTTATTGTTAGTTTCTGGCCACAGCTCCATGTTTTTCGCTTTCCAGACATAACAAACTTGCTCGGTAGCTAAGCCAGCACGGAATTGGACTTAGGATGTGGAATCCTTGGTACGAATCCTGTGAAAAACATGACTCACAGTGTAAGAGCTGAAAGATGAGAGAGTGAAAAACAAGCTAAGAGGTCTTGCACTTGCATTTTTGCGTCACATTTGCTTTTGTTAATACTATTGCGAAGGTTTATGTGTAGTGCAGATGGTACATTGTTTTAAAAGCGTTACAGAGCATTAAATTTATAGCGCCACTCAAACTTAGCGACTGGGTTGTTTAAACCCCATGGTTGGATTAAATTTTAACCCAGCCTTTTGGGTAGTTTTATTTTGCTTAAAATGACTGTTGAACCCACATGAACCCAAAATTGGTTTGGAAATGAACATTTATTAATAAGTTGAATAAATAACACTTTTTAAAATGCTTATTAATAAATGTTCACCTTTTGATTATTGCTGATGCCTCTTGTAATTATGTGTCTGATTTTTAATCAGACTTAACCTATTTTGGGTTCATTTTAAGCCAACCGTATAGAAATTTTTGAGCAATCGTTGAGTTAAATAAAACTACCCAGTGTATTTTAAAAATTACAGTAATTACAAATTGTTTTATATTACAAATAATTATTCAAATATCCGATAAAATATTTAGTGTAGGTGAAAACTATTACAAACACTATTTTCATGGAATCTAATTTTTGTGGAACCCAAACCTCAAAGTGACGATAAACTGCTTAATTCATTAGGATTCAGTCAGGACTTCAATAAGGACTGTTTTTGTGCCTTTTAATGTGTGCTTAAATCAAGCCCAGCAGATACATTTGACATCCGCAAACAATAGGTAAGTAGTTTGCTTTAGAATTTCAGGTTTATGTTGATAAACATGTTGACAATTCTTTGTTCAATGTGCTACGTGGCAAAAATAGGCTCAGTGTTGAAACTCTAACTGTGCTGCTTAAGTAGGCAGTGTGAATGCATAACCTGTTAATATGGGTGCTGAAATAAATGTGTTGTTAACGTGGTGTGTTTTTTTTTTTTTTTTTGCACACCTTATTCTTTCATTGTCAGTTTCAACCATTCGACTCACCAGTATGCTAATAAATAGAAGAAATACATTGCTTTATTTATAACCTGCATGAAGAGACAAAAAAACCAAAACAAGGAAATTATTTTTTTTTTCTTCAGGCTACATCTGCATTTTTTTCTTCCTGTCCATAATCAAGTGGTTGATCAAAGAAGATGTATCTTTCATAAAAACATTTGCACTTTTCAATTCCTTTCCTTTTCATCATTAGAGACTATTTTTGTGCTATCGCAATCCAACGAAGACTTCTCCTACCAAGTACTGAGAAAGATGACTTACCTTCAGTTTTAAAACCTGTTAATGCACTTAGAAATGTCAAGTAGATTCTAAATGTCAAGTTCTAAGTCTTATTGTAATGAGCCAGATAACACTGAACTTTAATTGTGCTGTAAAGTCACACCCTTAATACAATAAAACAAGGATGATTTTAGCTTTTGACAGGTCTTGCTCTAGGAAGGTCATGAGTAATTGTCTCTTATCAACATCTTCTTTTAATTGTCCGTCTGCTAAGGTATTGATTATTTCCGCTGTCTCGATATTACGGAAATGAATAGTGTACTTTACCGAGAAGCACACAGTTAAAAAATTATTTTATTATTATCATTTTTTGTGTGCGTGTAGTGAACACAAGCTTGCAGAAAGTTCATTGTCATCAGAGTCTTTTGAGCATCAGCAAAGCAGTGTTAAAAAAAAAAAACAGTGCTAAATTTCCAACCAGACACTTGAGTGTCCTTGCCTGCCAAATGATTTATCCTTCATAAAACTCATAGACGCAGTTGCCTTAGACTTCAAAGCGTTGAACTTTCTTCTTTTTACTACATGCAGTCGAGGACCATTGTAAAGACTCACAAAGAAATCCCTTCTGTTCAATTCCATATCACACCAAAACCACATCAAACATGTAAACTCCAGCTGAGTCAGGCGCTACTTCAAAAAAGAATGCAAAATCAAGCACAACAGCATGTCTGTTCTGAGATGAAATGCTTTCTGCAGGAGAAGCACAGGCTGTGTGCTGTCTGAAGAGGTCTTTGCTGATTGCTGACCTATACCAGAATACTGAGAAAGACATTCCACGCCTCTCTAATTAGAGGGAATCGTTTTAAACAGGTTACCCTGCAATGTCAACCAATGAATCACTTTCTAAATTAATACTTAAGCAATGTTCAAAACGCATCTGTTTCACCGGGGTCAATGGAACTATCCACCTGTTTCCGAGGGGCGCTACTGTAAAAAAGAACGTGGGTACAACTTCCGGTGGGGCAGCAGTAGTAGTATACCAGTGGAATTTTGTGTGCTAATTAGCGAGAGGATCATTGTTTACTTTGTAAATTTGCAAACCTTTATGAGAGATGTCGTTACGGTGCTCAGGGACAACATACTGTTCCAAGCTGTGATCCCACATCATTAGCAAGTTTGGATTGCTAAATTTTGAATGATTGTTAACTAGTGATGTAACATTTGAAAGGAGGCATAGGAGCTTGTGTTAAGAGGTGTGCCAGATGAAGCCTCGATGCTAGGCTTGTGTTGTTAACGTAGAAATCACTAAACCAGTGACAAAGCCTCATTTTCTCTCCCCAGTTCGAACCCCCAGATCTTACTTATTCATGTATGTTTTAAAATACCCAGTCATACAAGTAATATGAAAAATCCAAATTATTTCAGGAAAATTAAATATTTGCCATATGCATTCTTCGATTACATCATATAGATATTCGTACGAGCATTTAATAGTGCACTTTAATGACTAAATAAATTTATCAGAGACAGAAATTCAGCAAACAAACACACACTTTCAGATTATATTTGTGAATGTAACATGAGTAGATCTGTGGAATTTATGAATGTTTCATCCCATGGTGTTTCTTTTACAGGCTTTTGGCTGCTTTCTTTTTTACTAACCACCAGATTGCGCTGTTTTCAACACACTCGAAGCTTTGAATATTTTCCCGAAACAGTCAGAGGAAAATGTCAGTGATTCACGAGGCTTCGTTTGCCAATCTCTAGTCAGCTGTTGAATGAATGAGTGTCACGTCCTGCTTGTTTACTACGAACCGGAAGACGCTCCCACTTTTGATGCAAGGCCTCATGGGGCGTAGGTTTAGAGAAAAAATCCTGTTGTTGTTCCAAACCCATATGATTCAAAATTATGAGATGTAAAAAATGTCAGAATTGTGAGGGGAAAATAAGGAATCAGAATTACCTTTTTAATTATTTATTCTGTGATGGAACAAAACTGCGGAATGTAAATGTAGAGTTCAGAGAAAAAATGTGAATTGTGAGATGTACTGTAAGCTCAGAGTTTACATCTCGCAGTTAAGACATTTTTGATTCAGAATTGCAAGAAAAGTCACAGATAAATAAATAATCACAGATTATTTAATAATCACAAATATTTTGCTTTATTCATTAGATCATTCATTTTGGGAAACAATTACTAGTTAACTAGTGCTTTATAAACATGTATTGTTCCTTTTTATTTCAAACTGAAGAAATCAAAACATGCTCAGAGATGTCTGCTTTTCTTTTAATAAATCACCAGGAGTGATATGATCCTCACAGCTTAAGTCTACAGGGAATTTGAACAATGCCTTGAAAAGTAATGAAGAATTTGTAGCTTCAGTATTTTCAGTAGGGATGTGCCCGAATACTGAATCCGTATTCGGAAAACCTTCTACAAAGCCACTGAAGGGACATGATTAGCCATTTGTAAGTGGTAGCCTGCTACATTAGAGTACATTAAAGAGATGACATGAGAAATCTAGCATATAAGAGGTCTTTGTACCATTAAAACATCCTGCAAGTTTCATAGCTTAAAACCTCCTCCTCATTATAATCAAACATTTATTAATTCAAGGTCCAAAAATGTCTTGTTTGGATCTGAGGTGTGAGATGACGTCACCCGGGCGCATTTGCATAAACACTGCCTCCAGAGCAAGGCATCGATGAATAGTCATCTTCTCACCGTACACTGTAAAAAACAATTTGTTGAGACAACTTAAAATAATTTGTAACCTGGCTGCCTTAAAATTTTAAGTTCAGTCAACTAAAAAAAAAAGTTTATTCCATTTTTTTTAACAGAAATGTTAAATTATACTAAGTGACAACTTAGATATTTGAGTTGAATCAACTTACTTACCCATCTGTTAAGTTTAGCAAACACAAATATCTAAGTTGTTACTTAGTACTGAGCCAGAGAAAGATGCGTTTTTACAGCACTGCGCATTATAACCAAGCACACACAATGCTGTTGAGCTTATGAATGCATTGACCAATCAGAGGCGTTCAGATGAGTTAACACTAAAATGTCGGCGTTTCTTTACTTGCTCGATGACTGAATACCACTTTCTGGGGAATTCAGAAAACAAAAAAAGTGCAGATGTGTGTACGAATCTATAAGTAAAATTCATAGTGTAAACAGATTAATTGATTTTAATGGGAGTTTTTGAGAGTGCTTAAAGTCTAGATTGTCAGTGAAAATGTTATTTGATAATGTAAATGTTCTTTGCTCTTTCTGTATCACAAACTGTAAGTTAATGATTTCATAATTCTTGGTCTGGAAATGACTGTTTTATTTTGATAATATTGTCAAAACACTCACGTGCAATATTGAGGGGACAGGGCGTTTCCTATGCAATGACCTTAGCCAATCATAACCGTGGCGGACTTAAGTCTTAAAGGACCCGCCTCTTCAAATTGGTTGTTTTAGACAGAGGGTATTGGAAATAATATATATATATATATATATATATATTTTTTTTTTCCATTTTCCATCTTTTGTTTGTTTGTTTTGTGCACAAAACTTTATTAACATTATGTAATCCTCAAGGAACATATTAAAATAATAATTAAAAAAAAAAATCCATGTCACAGCCTCTTTAAATTTCACTTACCACATAGAGTAAGGAGAGATGACTGGTAGGATGATGGCAAAATATTTGCAGATCCTGAGCACCACTAACAAACATCTAATCTTGTAAAATGCGTGATAAGTACTGCCGCTCCGTAGTGTACACAGAGTACATGTGATCGTGAATCTTGAAAGTGAAAGTAAAAAGCGAGCGTGCATTCAAAAATGATTTCAATTCCCAGCAAATTATATACAGTATAATTACCCAATGGTATAATTGCAAGAGAAGGCACTGAAATATATATATATTTTCCACTCATCTCATATTTATTCCCTTTAGGGGCTCTGTAGTACATGTCATTTCCTTTCAGAACATGGTATTCGGATTCGGGAACATCTCTAATTTCCAGGTACTCAAGTGTTTTCACTTGGTTGCAAACACTCACTTGGATTATCAGTATTTTCAAGTTCAAGCTTTAGATAGTGAATGACACTGTTGGTAATAAAACAAAACATTTGGTTATTCATAGATCATGCATATTTAATGTCTGCATCCACTAATGGTCCTTCATGATTAGTGCTAAATTTGTCTCTGCTAAAACGCTCTTTTTGTCTTCCATGCGAGAAAGACCATCATACTGGTTTGGATCATCATGAGGATGTAAAAAATAATGACAAAATCTTTATTTTTTGTATAAACTATTCCTTTAAGTAATATATAGGTCATGGTTAATAAAAATGAGAGACATTTGTCTTGCATCACGTGGGTGTTTCGGAAGCTATATTTTCCTTCTCTCCTCCACAACAAGGCCCCAATTCCCTTTTCCGCACTACAAATGCATTGTTTTCTGCAAGCCCTATGAATTCTAAGGAAACGATTCAGTCTCTGCTGAATCACACTCACATTCATTGCTCTAAATATGTCACTAAAAAGTTTCTTCCCCAACCATCCGGGATTCAGAGGTAAGCCTCTCTTCTTGTCGCGCTCTCACTTCTCTCAGACAAAAAAGGCGGTCTGGAAGTGTTCTCAATATACCGACACATCATGAGTCTGCATGAGGAGAGGACAGTTTTAAATATGGTGATAAATGTTTTTTTACTGCCTAAGGAGAGGCTATCAAACACAGAGCTGCTCTGAATACACAGCAACAGTTTGGCATGCATATCAAAAGTTTGCAATAACACAGAAGCTGTAAGAAACTTTGATGCAATGAGATGACACCATCCTTTGTGTGAATGTATGTGCTGCAGATTATAACACATCAGGATATTTTGACAACTGTGGGTTTGATGCAAGGGTGTTGATTGAGCACAATTCACATCATTGCCACCTTCATCCCAACATTCAGGACATCTGTTAATACCACCTCATGTGAAACATCAAAATCATCATCATGTCTTTGACAAGTGAGCGAAAATTACTTTGAAATTTATCAGTTTAATTGGTAAGACTGATGATGTCACATTGATGTGCCACCTCAGATCATCAGACAGATTAAAGTAATTCTCAACTAGCAATGAATGTTGGGATTCCAGAGGAAGGTTTGTAACTGCTTTTCTATACCTATACTGGAAATTTCGTCACCCTTATGTCATCCAAGATATTCAAGTCTTCCCTTCTTCAATTGAAAAGAGATTAAGGTTTTCAAAGGAAATATCCCAATGTTTTTCTCCATATCGTAGTGGACTTTAATGGGAGCCAACAGGTTGAAGGTCCAAATTGTAGTTTCGATGAGGGTTCAAAGGGCTTAACACGATCCCAGATGAGGAATAAGGGTCTTGTCTAGCAAAACAATTGCTCATTTAAAAAAAAAAAACAATTTGTATTCTTTTTAACCATAAATGCTCATCTTGCACTAGCTCTGCAAACCTCACACATTACATAATTACAATGGTAAGGTCATGCGTAGTTAGTTTTCCATCTGTGTACTTTGGTTCAAAAGGTAGGGTAGGGTGAAAAAGTCCATCGCATTTTTTCCTCCAACTTCAAAATTGTCCAACATAAAACATCCAACAGTTGTCACGTGTAACCTTTCCAACTATGTGATGTGTCGAGCTAGTGCAAGATGAACATTTGTGGTTAAAAAGTTGTGGGTTTTTTTTGTTTGTTTGTTTGTTTGTTTGTTTTTTAGAAAATGACAGATCATTTTGCTAGATAAGACCCCTTTTCCTCGACTGGGATTGTGTAGAGTCCTTTGAAACTGCAATTTGGACCTTCAACCTGCTGATCCCCATTTGAAGTCCACTATATGGAGAAAAATCCTGGAATGCTTTCCTTAAAAATGTGGGTTGTTTTTAACCCAAGTGCTGGGTAAATATAGGACAGAACACATTTGGGGTTCATTTTACCCAGCAAATTGGGTTGTTTATTTAACCCATCATAATGGGTTGATTTAACCCAGCTAATGGGCTGATCCAGCTAATGAAATTAAACATTAAACAGAAGTAATTCAGGTGTAATCGACCAGTCTCTGTTATTCTGTTTCCACCATAACGGCGCTGGCTCTCGTGCCCGAGCTGGAGTCGTGTTTGGTGGGGAAGTGCTCATGGCTAAGACCGCCGCCCTGCGTTTAGCCAAAATATACTGTAACTGCTTTCACAACCTACCCAAAAACAAACAGTAAACAGCTCTGAGGAAATATTTTAACATTCAAAGTATTTGTATTCTGTATCTTTATGAATAAAATTGTTTATTTTACACAGAGTATCAGGCTTTTCCATCAAGCGATAAGACTGGCACTTAGGTGATTCACACCGTGTGCCAGCATGTTGCTCTCCATGAAATTGAACAATATACAGCAAAATAATTATTTTATATATAAAATAAAATGTACACAGACCTGCATAGAAGAAATGCATAAATTCGATGGCACTTAACTGCTCTCTCGACGCAAAATCCATGCGATAAATAACTCAACCGCTGGGTTACATCTGACCCAGGAGTAATACAAAAACTACCCAAACATTGGGTTGTTATGTCTGACCCAGGAGCTGGGTAACACTAAAAACTACCCAAACATTGGGTTGTTACATTTGACCCAGGAGCTGGGTACCTAAACACTGAAAAAATAACCCAAAAACTGACCCAAAAGGCTCAACCCAGCATTTGGGTTAAAAAAATAACCCAGGATTTTTTAGAGTGTGAATAAATCATCAGGAAACTTTTATTCTGGAAGTGAACTAATCGTTTAAATGGATGAGACACACTAACTCTAACATGTATATCTACCCAGACACTGTCACATCCTACAATCTCTTCATTTGCAGAAAGAAACATAGAAATACACACATAATAATGGATAAAAAGAGTATTTGGAAGAAGATATTGTGTAAACATATTACTAGAACTCAGTCCTTTTATTTTATTTTAATTTAGTTAATTTAAATTATATTCCATACATCTTTATTTCTTCCTATTTTCTTCCATACAAAAACTGCAAATGATTTCTCTTTTGGTCGACATCCCATCTGGATCTCATTTAAAAATAAAACTGCCATTTTAAGGTCTTTCACAGACAAATTTCTGCATGATTATCAAAACTGTTGACAGAAAAGCAAGAGACAAACAAGCTCAGGTGTCTCATTAAAGGAAGAAGACGAGACATGATGATGATGATGATAAGACCATATTTCAACTATAGTGTTAACTGTTTTTAGTTTAAACGTGAATAATTGCAATAATAGCCTTTTTAACAACCATGTTTTCTCATTCCTATTTCAATGGGAGAAAACATTTTTGGTTTGTTGTTAATGAACTGGCAAGAGCCATACAAATGGGACTTTGGGGGTACATAAGACAAAAAGGTTGAGAAACACTGCTTTATTATAGTCAGACTATACCGTTCCCTCACAGCTCTATTACTGTATTAAATCACTGTAACCATACTGCAACATAAATTGACTCAGTAGCAGCAAACAATGCATGTCTGCTTCATTGTATCAGAACAAAAGAGTCTTTCTTAACCTGACAAAAATGATCGCTTGTTAGCGTTGAAAAGCACACCATGTTTTATTTTTTTTATTTCTTTCTTTTATTATTATTTTTACCTTCATATAGTGATGCCTTTTTGTTAGGAAGTGAAAAGCTTTTTCTCTCCTGCTGAGTGAGTGTTATTTCGCTTTATAAAAAGAACCAATCAGAGAGTGCAGATAGGCAGCTTTATTTTGAAGCCTCTGTTCTTTACTGAAATTAATATTGATTCCTGTATCATAGCGCAACAGTTTCATTTAAGTGATGGAAGCGTAATATTCCATCTCCACCTAGTTGCTGCCAAGCACTGTAGTATGTGATTCATACTCTCTTACTCCCAGTTAGGATACTGACAATAAAAATGAATTTCTCAGTAATTGCATGGGCGTAGTCTTGTCTTCATGTGTTTACTGGAGAAATACACAGCTGCATCACACTACAATTATTTCAGATCATTGTATAATGACAGGTGTGTGTATGCTCGCTAGATGCTTTCAGAAAATAGCTGCAGTAAGAGCTATATGAACTATTTGTGTTTAGCTGGATTTTCACATGTATTGGTCATAAAATAGATTCTTAGTCACAATAATACACAAACACAGTCAGCTTAAACAAACAAAAAAAATATGTTTTTATGCCTTTACCAAACACACAGCGTAAAATGTGTGTAAATCCCTGTTGACTTCTCCAACAGCTAACTGGAGTCAGGAGTCAGCTAACCTTGAGTCCAATCAATAAGATTGGAGATGTTGGTTCCTTGGCTAGAACAAAAGAGAGCTCAGGTCACTTAAGATTAAAGTATCTCAAAATGGCTTGATGTTCATCAGTCCACCGAAGTTCAACACTGCTGCCAGTTTATGTCCTGCCAAGATGATTGCAAGATTACAGCGCAGATTCACTTAGATTGTCAGACTTGAGGAAATCCCTGGCTGACATCTCTGCTGACACTAACGAATAGTGTTAAAAGAATGAAATGAGTCAGGAAGCCACTACTGTTGATGTTGGATTGTTTCACAGTGATACAGTACTTTGAAACTCTCTCTGGACAAATGAAAACAAAGTTGAGTTGTATGGGAAAAGACACAAAAATGCTACGCTTTGGCTCTGTTTTACTGCCTCAGGGTCTGGACAGCTGGAAAACAACAAATAATATCCCAAGTTGCAGAAGAGGCCATTTGTCCATCAGTTTAAGCTCAACAGAAGTTGAGATGATGCAACAAGACAACGACTCAAATAATGGCGTAAATCAACAACAGAACATCTTCAGTAGAGGAAAATGCACCTTCTTCAGTCTTCAAGACTGAGATTCTTTGGCTTGAACTCCAGAGAGCAATATTCACCTGACAAGTCAAGAATACTGCTGAAATGCAACTGTTTTGTAAAGAAGAATGGTGGAAAATTCCTTCTAACTGTTGTGCAGTTCTGCTCCGCAATTATAGGAAACATTCAGTGGAGGTCATTGTTGCTGAACGATAGTCAACCAGTCCATTAAATCCAAAGGTTCATGTATTTTTTTCACCGTGTCACTGTGAATGCTGACATTGTGTTCAATAAAAACATGAAAACGTAGTGTGTCTATTCAACATATTTTTTTAATGTAAGAGCAGATACTGCCTTTTTTACCTTAAATGTGCAAGGCTTCTGGTGTCAGCCGCTTCTAGATATTTCTAGCTGTACAAAAACAGTCCATTATGCTGCTTGACGTCACAAAATGGTATTTGTTATAATATTGTTTTAGTTTAATACCCTGATAGCACACATACATCTCAGAGATGTCTATATGACAATTGCATTTACATCTGCAAGACATTATTTAGTGTGTTTGCTCATTGCAATATGTCTTTAGGACGTTTCCAATCAGATGTCAAATAGATGCCTATTAGATGTCTTTAAGATGTTTATGATTTAGAATGTATGTAAAACTGACATCTTACAGACGTCTGTCAGATGTTTGATCAAGTAATGTTTAACAAACATCTTGCAGATGTATTTGTACTATCTGGGTATTATCATAAACACACTGGTTTGTAGCATAAGTAGTTTTACTGCTTACTGTCTCAAGTTTGTCTACTGTCTCGAGCCCAAAGTATACTTCACTTTTTACACGTTGCCCCATCAACTTAAAAATAAATAAATAAATAAATAAATGTGTTGAAGCAGTTATATCACATTCTCAATATCACTTATCGTGAGAAATCCTAAAGACTGTTGCAAACAGAACACGTTCATCAGCCAACTTGGTGAGCTTCTCCACAAACTTTTGAAATGTACAAATTTGGTAAGTAAATATTTGATTTTATTGGTTTAATATGTGTAAAATATGTGTGGTTTAAAGTGCCATATTTTCTAGTTATATGTATGTCAGTGTTACTTTTGCGGCGTTCTGAAGCCTTAAAATACTTGCGGTTCCACAGTATTTTACACATATATGTTATAATAAATATTTTCCCATGAGGTACTGAGCTGAACGTAGCTAGCGAACGATAAAAAATGTGGGGTTTAATATGTATCATTTGAGCGCAGTGCTGCATTAGAGACCGTTCAAACAGAGCGCAAGACGGTGTGAAACACACAACTGTACGGATTTAGAACAGTGGGAATTTTAACTTTAAACTTCACAGCATTTTATAAAACCGAAACGCATGAGCTCCTCCCTCAGAGTTAATTTAAAGCACATACATTTGATATTGCTGACATAATCTAAGTTCAAATTAAGTTCTGAAGGTACATTTTGTTTTTTCAGTTTTCTCACCCAAAAATGAAAATAAGCCCAATATTTACTCACCTTCTAGTCATTGTGGGTGTATATGACTTCATTCTTTCAGACAAATGCAATTTGAGTTATATTAAAAATTATCCTGGCACTTCCCAGCTCTGGCAATGGGTGGATGTTTCTCTTCATCAGTCCAAAATAAGTCCAATAAAGTGCATCGATCCATAATAAAAAGCGCCTCACATAGCTGCAGGGGGTGAATAAAGGCCTCATGTAGCGAATCAGTGCATTTTTGTGAGAAAAATACCCATATCTAAAACATAATAATCACTTTAATCTTACACTAACAGTCTTAGAAGCAGCTCGGGAATGAATGACGTAATACGATTAACACGGACGCACTGTGGAGAGAGGTAAACAAAGCACCGGTGACTAATTAGTTGTTCAAAACGAGGATTTGTAAAGAAAATTGTCAGAGGATTCAGATATAAACCAAGAGGAGACTGTCCCTTTGCTAAAGTAAGAAAACTTTGCTTCCTTTGCTCCTGTAAACAAATGTTTTTTGTTTTTGTTTTCACGAGACTCACTGGCACATGCGCAACGCCGACGCATTACGTCACCCGCCCAGAGCTGCTTCCTGTTTTTGCAAGCTAGATTAAAGTGATTATTATGTTATAGATATTTTTCTTATAAAAACGCATTAATTCGCTACAGGAGGCCTTTATTCACACCCCTAAGCCATGTGGGGCACTTTTTATTATGGATGGATGCACTTTGGACTTGTTTTAGACTGATGAAGAGAACATTTTCATGTTAGAGTTTGGAAGTGCCGGGCTAATTTTTAATATAACTCTGATTGCATTTATCTGAATGAAAGAAGTCATACACACCTAGGATGCCTGGAGGGTGAGTAAACAATGGGCTAATTTTTCATTTTTGGTGGAACAAACCCTTTAAAAAGTTATTGCATCACTGGCAACCAACTGTAATGCTGCGTGAATACAGGGTCATAAGGTTATTACGTTAGACATATGACATTCAAAATATTAGATTTAATTAACTCAAAATTTAAGGCAACCAGGATACTTACTCTTTTAGGTTAAACCAACTAATTATTATTATTATTATTATTTTTACAGCATAATGAATTGAAAGTCATGCATGTTCACAGGAAAATAGGTTGCTCCCAACGTTGAAAAACAACATGGATAGTGATCAAATTTCATGACTTTGCATACTTTTTTCTGCAACTTACAATATCTGTAATGATTACACATTTAGTGCCAAGTACATTCAAAGCAAGTGTTGCTCAATTTATTTTAAGCCTCACTGTAAGCCTCAAGCCTGCAGATTTAAACAATGTGTTGTTTTTCCCCCAGAGGGCATCAACACACCTAAAAACTAAAAAAAGGCATGATCAAACAGCAAAAGCACTCTATTCCCTACTGTTCAGCATTTTATTTGATGTTAGAAGGGTAAAATGGACCAGCACACTCATCACCATCACAAAATCAGGCCGTTTTTCTTTAATAGAGAGAAAGTGTTTTGGGAAGCTGGTCACAGCATTAAATTATTCTATGCAACTGACTCTGATTTTCCTTATAAAAAGGGCAGCATGTTTGGCCAGATGCCAGAATATGCTTAAAGGCACAGTTCTTTTTTTTTTTTTTTAAATGAAAGTCAATGATTTGCAAATGTTTTGGACCCCATAAACTTTCACTATATGAACAAAAACAGCTGAAAGAGTCTGAAATGACATAGCAGTGAGTAAATGAAGACAGAATTTTCATTTCTGGGTGAACTATCCCGTTAAGCAATATGGTGAGGAAGGAAATAATATGCATCTGCAAACGTAAACATCAAATGCATTTCTTTCAGGTAGAGCACACTCCAGATTGGGCCCCAAATCCCTTCAATTTTACCATATGCACACAACCCCACACTATAGAGAGCGCAGTAGGTTATTAGAGATTAGACTGGTCATGCGCGAGTAATCCCAAGCCATATCCTTAAAGGCTGAAGGACCCTCGCTATTCTTTGCTCTTTTCTGTATTCAGAATACGTCAGCATGTTTGCTGCACGCATGCGAATGCAGAGAATCATGAAAACAATATTTCCGCTGCCGAAAATACTCATATTTTGCATTTGATTATGAGACGGCATTAGCATATTGAAGAGGCTAGCACATTTCTACTTGCACATGAGAAGACAAATATATTGCTTAATAATACCGAAGCTCAGAGTCCTCCGTCCACTTCCCCTGGGAGTCCTTTTCATTTCTCCGCAAGCTTTTTAATCACCTCTTGTCCCCTAATCAAGTTCCTTTCCATCAATCTCAGCGGCGCTATTCCTCATCTCCGCCGGAGCCCACCGAACCAGCAACACTCCTCGCTCGCTAGATTTATGGACCATTCAGTGGAGAAACCAAGCCCCCCAAAGCCATGGTGGCCATGACAACAGTAACAAGAAATGACAAAGTGGTCTTTGTCTGAAAGGTTGAGGTCAAGGTTCTCATTTTGCTTCAGTGGTAGAAAGTCTGTGATTGTCATGGTCAATATTCCCTAGGTCGGATAATGGCAGTCATAAATAGACACACCGTTATATATCAATCTCAGTGATTTAACGTCTTGTGTCAATCATAGTGTCTCGGCCATCTGCATCCAAGCACACTCACACTTCACAGAAGAAAAGAACCTTTTTTTTGGGGTTTTTTTACACTTCTTCAAATATCAGTATTGCCCTGATTTTTGGTTGCTGTCATAACACTCATTTTCAGGCGCCTGGACTATTTTAGAAGATATAACAAGACGCTCCATCACTGCTAAGGGTCTCATATACCTTTGAGGGAGAGTTAGTTGAGTCAACAAACCAATTAAAATCTTCTTGCTGTAGTGGTTTGACAGGATTCTTATCTGCCACTCTGCTTCTTCACACAATGATGTCCTTGGAAAGAATGTCTTACACCAGTAACTTACACCGGTGCACGTCAATCTGTCTTATGTTTGACGTGTGTGAGCTGTAAACTGGTTGTCTCCTCCACTTCCCCACTGTGAGTGTGGCCCATTTCTTACTGTCATCATTAGGCTGTTTCCTCTCAGAGTACTGCCACTCACCTTGCTCTTAACCCTGTATCCGCTTCCATTTTAGTTTGGCATTTGCACTAGAGAAACGCACATTCATCTTCATTTGCACAGCTCTAAAAGGCAGACTAATCACATCGCTGCAATTATGCATGCCCCTTGCATGTATTCTGCCATTTGAAAGAAAGGAATTTAAGGAAATCAGGTATAAATGATGAAACATTCACTGCCACAGAGGCAAAAATGCCTAGGGTTCACTCCAAAGATGTTAGCGTTCAGGTATACCTGCAGCTGGAAGTAGCTGCAAGCAGCTGTCACTTGTACTCCTATAGAGAGAGTGAGAGTGAGTGAGGGAGAAAGGGAGAGAGAGAAAGAGAGATCATTTTTTTCACTTATTTGTTTACATATTTATTTATTTATTTCCTTAATGTATTTTTGAGCCAGTTGTATTTATTTATTTATTTATTTACAGCATAATGAATCGAAAGTCTTGCATGTTCATAGGAAAAAAGATTGTTCCCAAATAAATTTAGGATTTACAAATAAATCCTAAACTAATCGTGACAAAGTATACATCGTTGGAAAGGTCTAAGACTCCTAAATAGATATTTTACCATATTTTTGTTACTAATTATGTAGGAAAAGTAATAGATATATATATGTCAAGAGTGCAACTTAAAAAATCTACATCATAACATGAGTTCTGACCTTTGTCACAAAAGACTTTATTTGCCTTTTTCCCTATCACGCTTTAGAAATCATAAGAAATTATATATCAGTTCAAAAAAATCTCAAAATTCATCCTTTGTAAGGCATTTTCAAATCAGACAGTGCATTACCATGGGAAATGTATATCAAAATCATATTAAATCACAGTTTTCATTCAATTAAGTCTGGATAGTGCATTTTTATGTCTGTGTTCAAAAATGGGTGTGACAGTTAAAGGGTTAATGTATTTTTGAGCCAATTGTATTTATTTATTTATTTGTTTGTCTGTTTTTCGGCTGAGCTTTTATACTTTATATTCATAAAAACATCCTGAAAATAATAGTAATAAAAAAAATAATAATAAGTATCACTATTGGTTTCCACAAAAAATATTAAGTAGTACAACCATTTAGGAAAATGCTCATATGAAACATTTATTGAGCTCCAAATCAACATATTAGAAAACTCAGCTTTGCCATCACAGGAGTAAATTACATTTATTTTATGATTACATATTTTATTTTAAACTTTAATAATATTTTACATAATAATAATAATAATAATAATAATAATAATAATAATAATAATTATTATTATTATTATTATTATTATTATTATTATTTATTTATTTATGATCAAATAAATGCAGCCTTGACAAGCCTGCATATATTCCAAAAAAAAAGCAATACAATACAATACAATACAAAAATCTCAAATCCCACATTTTGGAATGGTAGCATATACAGTAAATAAATTAGTTTGTAAAAATAGATAAATATAAATGAGCAAAAATAAAAATGAAATAAATAAATTAATTATTAATTATCGTTTAATTAGTTCATAAATATTTTTTAGTTATTTTAACTTAATCAAAATAACCCAGCTGCAGTTTGATTGAGATTAATTGGAATGCACAATGAAAATCCAAGATTTTTTGACAATTGTTAAAAATGGAGTTACCCGTTTTTGCAAATGTTTGTGAACCTGGACCACAAAACTTGAATAGTCTTAAATAGTATGGTAGCAATAGCCAAGAATACCTTGTATGGGTCAAAATTATCGATTTTTATTTTATGCCAAAAATCATCAGGAAATTAAGTATGTATACTAATATTTTGTACATTTCCTACCATAAATATATCAAAACCTAATTTTTGATTAGTAATATGCATTGCTAAGAAATTCATTTGGACAACTTAAAGATGATTTTCTCAATTTTTTTCTCAGTTTTTTTTTTTTTTTTTTTGGCACCCTCGTATTCCAGATTTTCAAATTGTTGTATCTCGGCCAAATACCGTCCTATCAGATGATGTATAAATCTCAGTTTCAAAAAATTTACACTCATGACTGGTTTTGTGGTCCAGGGTCACATATATATAATGAAAATAAGGCATTCACTAACTGCCTAATAACCTTTTCTTTGCCATTAAAGTACTGAACCTAAACACGAGTCTAAAAAAAATACTATTTCTATTAAAAGAAAATATCTGGACTTATATTATATTATATATATATATATATATATATATTATCTGTTTATCTCTACATCTACATCTACCTAGGACAGGGAAATACAATACAGCTACATCAGATGGTGTGTCTCTCCAACAGATATCATCCACATTCTGCGCACATGAGCGGGTCTCCCTCCACACCGCTGCTCTGGAGCCTGAAATTGCTCATTCCCTCAGGCAGCCCCTGCAGACCAGCACATGCTGACTGCTATTGAATAGTACAGGGTACAGTTCTATTTACAATTTTTATCATCCAGCATGACATATTAAGGTTCCTCCATCAGATATGGCGCAAAACTCAAGAAGAACCATAGGATCCGCCATACAATTGCTTTGTAATTAATAGGATCTATTTCTCCAGAGCTGTTCTCCTCTCACATGTAGGGACTGCTGTTGACTGGCATTGTCTCATATTTTTATCTTTCTCCAGGAGCCTTTAAAATTGCTTGTTACCAGCCTCACACTTCCAGGTATTTCTGAAAAGCATGGTGTGTTGATTCTGTCTGCACACCTTCCGTTGAAAACACCATCTGGACTATCTGACAGCCCTCTCAGCCATTCTGCAAGGCTTCAGAATCACTGCCGCTAATTTATTTTGACCCCAAAGCTCTCACACAGCGGTTTCATGGTTGCGATTCTGAAAAACAGGTGCACTGATGATGAGAGTCACGCTGCCCTTGCACACAGAATAATTCAACAAACGCTAACACAATCAGCTCATCTAACCTCATTACAAGTGCGTGTCAAGACTTTTGTCTTCACATGCCCAAATTGGTTCAAAGGTTTATGTGAAAGCAAATATAATTACAGAATGCTAACAATATTCGCACGACGAAAGCTGTACTACAAACAACAGTTGTGACCTGTGCTACTTTGCTTCTGTGTAAATTAAATGTACAATTTTTTTTAACTGTTTACGGTTTGTTCTAGCACCATATGTTTCTTCTTGTCTTGATGTTTGCACTTTATCTATGTTGTGGCAATTTAGATGTTGCATCATGAGAATTTAAAGGACTTGTATATGACTGGTGTGACAATACGCAGCCTTAAATTTGGTCATTTTCATAACAGAGTATATATTATTTGTAGTATTTATTAATTTTATATTTCGCTTATAAATTCATAGTTTCTATGTTCATATTTTGTGCATTAATTTCACATATTAATTTCTGTGAAATGAACAGCATGTTTAAATGCAATTTAACTTTTTTTGTAAAATGCCATGGTAAGGGTTCTTTAGTAATATTTCTCTGAAACAATAATAATAATAATGATAATAAATAAACAAAAAAAGCTTATGGAACTTAAAGAAAATTAGTCTCAAGACTACTTTATGGAAAATGAATTACATCTATAAGTCGTAATTTATAATCGTCCAGTATTTGAAAGTTAAGTGAGTATTTAGACAATGCTGTAATGGATCTCTACTGCAGCGCACAAGAAAATTCACCCATTAAACAAATATATAAATAAGGCAAAATAAATAAAAGCCCTCCCCTGCTGAGTATGTTTGGCACTTTAAAAACAATTTTCTACCTGCAGTAAATTCTCCCCTGGCTCTGAGAAGACACCATAGGGCTAAATGGTCAAATAAACAACAATTTGATGTATAATTTGTTTTACCATGTTTCTGTACAGGAATGCATAATATAGAGTGAACTTTGAGAGTTTTTTTGTTGCTGTTGTTTGTCTGGAAGAACATCCTGAGGATGAAGACATTAATTCTGCTGTGTGCAAAAAGTTAATTTGAGTAAATCTCTTAATGGCATTTAGAACAATGTAAACTGTGGCCAACAACACAGTTGATTTAACCGGGTGATAATTATAAATCCATTTTTTTTGACCTTCATGAACATTTAGGCTGGATTATAAATTAAGTCAGCCATTTTTGGCATCATTCCCACTCTACTGCAATAACAACAGTCTACTGTTAAGTGTACATGTATTATTTGTCCAGACAATGTTGACAATATTATTCAATTATCTTGCAATTCTAAGTTGTCTCGTCTCAGAAACATCTAGCCATTTTAACAAGCAAGTCCAAAGGAAGTTAAATGCTAAATTATTGCACAGTAAGCTGTCTGACCCATTTCTAAAGCAGTCGTTTCATGTGCTGTAGTGCCAGTCACTGTATAATTATGGCATTTGTTTATCAGATATGCCAGGCAAAAGAGAAACCATATCACGGTCTTTGTTAGGCTGAGAGAGCTGTTATTAGCCATGATAAATTTAGTGCAGTGTACCCAACTCTGGGGTTACTGAAGGATAAGCGAATCAAGGTTAGTTTATAATTAGCGGTTTAAACTAAAACATATTTTAAAGGGACATTTCATCCAGTTTCGTTCATTTACTCACCCTCATGTTGTTCCAAATCAGTCTGATTTTCTTTCTTCCACAGACAATAAAAAGATATCTTAGGCAGAATGTATCCTGCTGCTCCTCTTCATTCATAATGTGGCTAGTATGCTGTAAAGCACAAAAACAAACAAACAAATAAATAATAAAAAGCCACCATAAAAGTAGACAGAATATGCACATATAATAGTAGCAAAATTCATATTTATATTTGTAAAGATTGGGAATAAAACTTTAAAATACTTCCTATTGTATGTCATTCATATTTATTTCATTATTTTAAAATATTAAAATCTACAAAAAAAATCCAATAATTCTACTTTAGTTTAATTGAGTTTAAATTCCAGGTAAGATCTTTAATAAATTAGCTTAGGTTCCAAGACGAATCACGTGATCATACGTGGTCGTACATGACACAAATCTTCCTGGACGTGAAGGCCTGTCCTAGAGCGATTCAATCAGTGGTTGCTGTCTTAAGAAGGGACATTTCAAGTAGTTACCCCCCTCCTCACAGAAAAAAAAAAAAATGCGTTGTTTTTGGAAGTCGCATAGTATCTTGCTAAACAACCGGAAGGAAAGCTAGTGAGACGCGTATATGATCGAATGTACCTCCTTCTTTCCAAGCGCGCACACGAATCTACGCGGTTATTTATTAGGTCTTACCTTTTGTCTTGAAATAGGCAGCGCAAAAGAATATGCTTAACAGGGCTATGGATAATATACACACAAGTTCTGCACACTGGTATATCATATTATGTTCAAATTAATTTAATGTAGGCGTTCTTTATTTCCTTCCACTGTTTTCAAAAGGAAGTAGGACAGCAAACTGCCACAACAACTGTAAGGGAACTTCTAAAAAAATACAGTAAGTAGTCTCTTTGCTCAGTTCTTTTAATAAACATTCAAATGTAAAAATACAGCAAATGTGCAGTGAAATCAGGATTTAGTGCCTTGTGCAAGAAATTTCACACATATTTTATATATTTGAATGTTAAAAGAAAGAAAGACAGAATAGTTTATTTAAAAAAATATAAAAATTAAAAATGTCCCCAAATTTGGAGATATACAGTATGTGTAGAGAGGGAGAGAGAGAATGAGAGAATGGATGAGTAGAATAGTCTTTACCTGTTAGCCTACAGTGTTGGGGATGTTACTTTGGAAATGTAATAGGTTACTGATTACAAGTTACCCTGTTTAAATGCAGTAAGTAGGCTAATGTAACTATTTTAATTACTTTATTAAAGGAGAAAAATTTACAGATAATGTACTTACCCCTTTGTCATCCAAGATGTTCATGTCTTTCTTTCTTCAGTTGTAAAGAGATTATATACATACAGTGGACTTCAGTGGTGCCCCTAAGTTTGAACTTCCAAAATGCAGTTTAAATGCAGCTTCAAATGGCTCTAAACTATCCCAGCCAAGGAAGAACAGTCTTTTCAATGCTCGTCTTGTCTCTTCTGTGGGATGCACATGCGTAATCCCAGAGTGTAATCCAGGTCAATACAGTTAAGGTATGTCGAAAAAGGTATGTCCCATCTCATTTTCTTCTTCAAAATCATCCTATGTCGCTGTTTTACCTTTTTTTGTAAAGGGCGTTTGATCTTTTTTGCATGTTCAGTTTGTAAAGACTGGGTCGGTACTTCTGCAGCGATGTAGGGACATTTCGAAGTTGGGGAAGAAAAAACTTGAAATGTTTTCCTTAAGAAGCATAATTTCTTATCGCATGAAGAAAGAAAGACATGAACATCTTGGATAACAATGGGGTGAGTAAATTATGTGTCAATTTTTGTTCTGGAAGTAAACTTCTCCTTTTAAAGTAATGTAACTGATTACATTTGAGTACTTTTGTAAATTTCTAATTAATGTATTCAACTGTTAATCATTTTGAAACAGGCAGGGTTAACCTTACAGTAGTACTCAACACTGATTGCTTTCAGACTTTCATAATCCTCCATCACTTGAATTAAGATTATAATAATTTAGTTTTAAAGCACAGCCACCACAAAATCAGCATTTAGGACCTCTTTTTACTTTGAGGTCACTCTGAGGTTAAATACTGATTTACAATCATTAGAAATACTTTAATAGTTACTGTTTTTGAAATCATATACGTGTAGCTATGACAGGAAACACTGGCATCTAACAATGCCTTGAAAAAAAAACAGGCAAGCATATACATGAACCTAAATAGAAGATAAAACAGTTATTGAATGAGCACGTGTCCTATTCTGTGTCCTAAACTCCTGAAACACTGTGATGTCTCATTTTTTAAAAGCAGTCAATTTGGGAAAGAAAAAAATTGTTTTGTAATTAAATAACGTAATTCTGTTACATATAACTAGTTACTCCCCAACACTGGTAGCCTATGTGCAGTGCAAGAAACATTTTAGTACGTGAGTGAAATCAAACAGAATCGTTTTCAGACTTTTGCACACTTTTGTAACAGCTGATAGAACATGACATGACAGCTGTCAGGACAAATGATCAGTATGGTTATTTTCATTGACATAAGTTCTGATCAATAATATTTTCCCATCCATGATAGTGAGAAAACGACGATAGGAATTTCATTTTGAGGACAACATCCTTTAAGAGCGAAGAAAGGATGCAAAGGCAGCACATCTATCGCCAACCGTGGTTCACAGATTTACTCTGATGGTTAAAAAAGAGCTGCAGATATGGAAAAGGAGGGAGGGACGTCGAGAGGAGACAGAAAGAGAGAGAGGGATGAAGGAAGAAAGAGTCATAACACTGAGTGGATCACAACACTAAAGAGCAACTGGAGCATGGCAGAGTGCAGAAGGCTGTGCTCCCTTTCTGCCACTTTATTCCTTATCAGCCTCCTCATCATATTCTGCCACGGGTGGACACAGTTCTCCAGTGAGCTGTGAGCTTGATATACACAAGTGAGGACATAACCTTTCATGGACAGAGTGACAGCCCAGAGAAAATTCCTCAAGTATCTTGGTCCCTGGAGCTACTCTCTCCGTTTTATGCTGTTATTCTCCTCCTCAAAGCTGGAGGCACTGCATTCAACATAAGCAGGTAAGACAAGCTGTGGGACTTCTGACTAAGCACAACACTGAAAATGATATGGCTAATATTTATCTTTTCACAAACCCCTTTGGTTTGATTTTATAATTTAGTTACTGGAAGTGTCTAGGGATAAAAAAAAAATCGCAGCAACGTTGTTTAATTACTTTCCTGTCATATCCATCCGGGACCTGAAGCTTAAAGCCAGCAGGATTGCAGTAGAAATTAGAGCTCTATAGCTGACAGCAGGCGATTAAACATCTTGACTCAGTTCATATCACTGCTAACTGTAAGTTAAAGATCGGATGTGGCTCTGAAAGTAATGTGGTCACACAAATATTAATGCTTTTAGAAGCTGATGACTTGTTTAGCAATTCAGATAATTTCCTGACAACTTTTAAGAAGTTTCTGTTTCAACTTTTTCTCTGGGGCAATTGTTGCTGCATCCAATTGTTGCATGTTGTTTGCCAGTATCCATTATTAGGTAAATTTCCCTTTGAGGCCATCTGTCAAGCGAACGCTTTGTGTGCGTGTGTGTGTGCGCACAAGCTTGTGTGTGTTCTTGAGTGTGAGTGTACATGCCACATGTGCACATGCATATCATGGCTCATTAGTTGTGAGCATTCACAAACACTCACAATACAACGCAAGCTGACTGCCAATATGGCTTCTGTTGCTCAGGTGTGAAGCGAATTTATGTTGATGATACGGGAGTTGGGTCTCCGCCAAGCAATATGGCATCGTGCAGCTGTGTTCAATTTAGAGGCAATGTCTTTGAAAGAGTGAGTACCCAAAGCAGCCCCCGGTTCAACTTCTGCCTCAGACGATACAATCTGCTGCCATCTTCATTTGGTCGGGCACAGAGTTTGTGTCCAGCCGTATTGCTCAATTTATCAGATAAACCGCAGAAATAACATTTTATCAAAGATAGACGGAGACGCTGGATTTGGTCGGATAAATTCGCCACTTTGATATTTTGATTGACACAAATGATAGATCGACAAGTGGATCATGAGTAAGAGGAAAACCTACTGTACCTGTGGTAGTACACTGTAAAAAATAAAAAAACACAATTTGTTGAGTCAGCTTAAAATTATTTGTTACCCCGCTGCCTTACAATTTTAAGTTCAGTCAACTAAAATAACTTTAGTCAACTTAAAATGTTAAGTTGTACTAAGAACAACTTAGATATTTGTGTTTGCTAAACTTAACAGATGGGTAAGTAACCCAGCTGCCTTAAAATTTTAAGTTGATTCAACTCAAATATCTAAGTTGTCGCTTAGTATAATTTAACATTTCAAGTTGAATAAACTTTAAAAAAAGTTTAGTTGACTAAACTTAACATTTTAAGGCAGCCGGGTTACAAATTATTTTAAGTTGACTCAGCAAATAGTTTTTTACAGTGTATTTCTATGTTTTCTTCTCCTCTTTGTAAATCACAGATGAATTTGGTAAAAAAATATTGGAAAAAAGTATTGCTACGAAAAACCCTTGATGCAAAACTTTAATCTTTTCTTTAAAGGTACAATTTATGTATAATTCATTTAGAGATTAATTACTGAAAATATCCGTATTCAAAAAAAGTTTATACCAGTTTCAACTTAAAAACTTAAGTTCAGCAGCTGCCATAACATTTTAAGTTAAATCAATTTAAAAGTACAAGTCATTTCAACTAATTTTATTGTAGTGAGTTGAAATGACTTGCAGTTTTAAGTTGAATTAACTTAAAATTTTAAGGCAGCTGCTGAACTTAAGTTTTTAAGATGAAACAGTGTGTAAAATGTTATTTTCTGATCTGAGACTGTGTATCTTTGCAAGGTACACATGCATTGTCATTTGTTTGTGACTTTTTCGAGAGAGTCAGGTTAAGTGCTACTTATTTATCAGTTCCATACAAAGACCAATGATCTCATATCGCACATCATTCATTACCATTGTTGTCTCATTACATTTGGAGGTTGTGCCACTATGAGGCATTGTGCTGAGAGGAAATGGGAGCGTATTAAACAGGGTATTGTCAGCACACTCCATCTACTCAGTCTGAATGATATGAATAGTGCTTTGGGCATCCAAGTGGAGCATATTTTTAATAAGCAAACAATGTGGTTTTCTGTTTTCACCAAAATGCTGTCTTGGAGCAGTGTGGCATGAAGTGTCTCTTTGTGCTAAATCAGTAGCGCAAGAGTGAGGTGTCATGCACAAACATGCTCAGGAGAGGAATCTCAGCGTCTCTGTGGTTGCCTTAGAATATTGAAATATGTATTCTGGTTGGAGGGTGCAGGAAAAAAGACATGATTCTGAAACTGCAGGTGAATAGATAATTCATGAGGTGGAATTTGAATTAAATTTACCAGATCCACAGCAGCTGAAATAACAGGAAAAGGAGTTGAATTGTATTTTGAATTGTTTTTAATGCATTCTAGGAAATTGCATTTTCTTCTGTTAATTTATTAAACTTGGTAAAATATATAAGCTAAAATCAAAACAAAATACAGAAGTAGGTGGTCTTTAAATAAATAAATAAATGTGACCCTGGACCACAAAACCAGTCTTAAGTCGCTGGGGTTTATTTGTAGTAATAGCCAAAAATACATTGTATGGGTCAAAATTATTGATTTTTCTTTTATGGCAAAAATCATTAGGAAATTAAGTAAAGATCATGTTCCATGAAGATATTTTGTAAAATTCCTACTGTAAATGTATGAAAACTTAATTTTTGATTAGTCATATACATTAAGAACACTATTTGAAGAACTTTAAAGGCAATTTTCTCAATATTTAGATTTTTTTTGCACCCTCAGATTCCTGATTTTTAAATAGTTGTATCTCGGGTAAATATTGTCCTATCATAACAAACCACACATCAATGGAAAGCTTATTTATTCAGCTTTCATATGATGTATAAATCTCAATTTTGGAAAAAATGACCCTTATGACTGGTTTTGTCATCCAGGGTCACAAATAAGGTTGTATTTGCTTACTTAATTTTGTCAATAATATTTATTATTTCTATAATACAAATAATAAAACGTTTTATATTTATTTTTAAATAGTAAGTGTTTGCATTTTAATAAACAGTAAAAATTTACTTCTTTTTGAATGATATGTGTTATTTTTAGTGCTGTCAAATTGACTAATCACAATTAATTGCATACACAATAAAAGTTTCTGTTTACATAATATGTGTGTACTGTGTATATTTATATGTATATATAAATACAGACATTCCTGTGTATATTTAAGAAATATACAGTTGAGGTCAAAAGCACAATTTGTTAAATGTTAATTATTTTACCAAAATAAGAGGGATTATATAAAATGCATGTTATGGTTATTAAGTACTGACCTGAATAAGATATTTCACATAAAATACATTTACATATAGTCCACGAGAAAAAAAAAAATAGTTGAATTTATAAAAATGACCCTGTTCAAAAGTTTACATGCACTTAATTCTTAATACTGTGTTGTTACCTGAATGATCCACAACTGTTTTTTTTTTTTTTGTTTGTTTGTTTTTTGTGTGTGATAGTTGTTCATGAGTCCCTTGTTTGTCCTGAACAGTTAAACTGCCCACTGTTCTTCAGAAAAATCCTTTAGGTCCCACAAATTCTTTGTTTTTTCTGCATTTTTTGTGTATATGAACCCTTTCCAACAATGACTGTATAATTTTGAGATCCATTTTTTCACACTGCGGACAACTGAAGGACTCATGCTACTGCTACAGAAGCTTCAAATGCTCATTGATGCTCCAGAAGGAAAAACAATGCATTAAGAGCCAGGGGATGAAAACTCAGGGTAAATTTAACTTATTTTGTCTTCTTAGATACATATAAATCTTCTGTAGCTTCTGAAGGGCAGTATTAAATGAAAA